>JAODYD010000005.1:607960-1009001 GCA_026262445.1 Bipolaris bicolor | reverse complement strand
CCCCCCTCAACCATCATGCCTCACACAATCCTCGGACTCCCAACAACACTACTCCCAAACACCGGCTCCAACCTCACCCCGCCAAAACTCCACCCATCAACAAAAACATCCTTCTTGAACCTCTTACTAACCAAGAACCCCAACGCGCCATCCAAGCCCACACTAATCTCTATATCCCCCTGAATCTCCACCCAGCCTTTTCCTCTGTACTCCTCATAACGGCGACTACCGACACGCACACGAATAGCATCCGGCTGGAGCAGCACAGCCGCGACATCGGGTGTGATTTTGACGTCGACAAAGCGCGTGGCAAAGTTCTCTGCGTCGTATGGTTTGCCGACGCTGAAGATGACATCGCGTGGGGGAGTGTGGTCGGAGGCGTGGAAAGAGACGAGGAAGGAGACTTTGTATTTGCCTTGGGGAATGCCGGTTTTGATGCTGCGGAGGCAGATGTTGTCGGCGTGGAGGCACTGGTATACGGCGGCTTCTTCGCGGCGGCCGTCGTGGTCCAGATCTGCGGCTACGGGGTAGATTTTGCGGAGGCGACCGTTGTCGTCGAGGGCGAGGCCGCCCTCGCCTGTGGGAGAGGTGCTGCGGTTGGGCGGGCTGAGGGATAAGGTGTCGAGGCCGGTGCCGATGGGCATTCCGCTTTTGAAGTCTACGTGGACGAGCTTGAAGGAGTCGTCGAGTTTGCGGGTGCCCGACATGCCGACGGCAAATTGGGTGGCGCTGATTTCGAATTTGGGGGGAAGAGCAGAGAGTTTGGCCATGCGCTCGCCAAAGTCGCGGGCGGCGCGGATTTGCTGGCCGTCGTTCATGTAGAGTTCTGTGAGGCTGGCCATTTCGTCTTCCTTCATCCATTGCTCCAGGCTGACGTCGGCGAGGCCGCGGTCTACGTCGAAGCGGAAGTACTTTGTGTCGGAGTTGCTGTACATGCGCTTCATTTCGTTGTCGACGCGAGCTGTGCTAGTCGCCATGCCGGTGAGTGCGCTGGCGATTGAGATGTCGGTCCCAAGACCAAAGGGGAGCCACGAAGCCATCTTCTTGACGCTGGGAATACTCTGGAGACCCGTCCCGACTGAGACTATGACGCCAATAGACCGGTTCTCCCATAGTGCTTTGGCTGCGTAGTCGACTTCTGCACAGGGATTGTTGAAGCCAACACCACCGTCAAGGTATGTGACTTTTGGTGTGCCAAACTGCATTTCTTCGAAAAATGTCGGTGCTGCCGATGTCGCCCGTAACGCTTCCCAGATGCGAGTGGTTCGGTCGTTTGGATCATACGTAGATAGGATCCTTGGAAGCCCCAGTGCGTTCTTGAGTGAGGTGAGCACAAAGCCGCGGCAGCCCTTTGCATTTGCTTTCCGGTGGACTGATTGCCGCTTGTGAAGCTTCCATGTAGGGCTTCGCGTAGGGGCTTTTGGAGTGAACGGACTTGAACTGTAGAGTGTAGATGAAGGCCTTGTGGTGCTTGTGGTACTGAGCGGTGGCCCTGATTCCAGTGAAGCCAATGAGTTCTTCATAGTCGCTAGTGGACTTTCTGTAAGTACCAACTCGGGCGCGGCATCTGCCCAGATGCTGTCCCTAGGTAGTTCGTTTGCCTCTTCCACCTCTTCGAATAGCGCCTCGTCCCACATGAGCTCGTCAGGGTCAAAGCCCAAGTCTTTGAGCGCGGTCTTGATAGCGTTTGCTAGTACGGCACCGGAAAATCGGCTGGCTCCTGTGGGTACTTTCATGCCGAATAACTTGATGGATCGGTCGTGCTTGAAAATCTGCTCAGCCAGCTTGCTGTAAACGGCTATACACTGCTTGCAGTCGAGCCGTAACCGTGAAAGCATAATAGCTATGATTCCTCCAGTCGATGTGCCGCCAATGAGGTCGAAGTAATCACATGGCTTGAGTGGCTCATGATTGTTCATTGCCCTCCTTCCAAGTCTCTTCTCTTCCAAAGCAATGTTCTCCATCAGTGTCTCGAGGACAAGTAGTGACGACAATCCGCGCACACCACCTCCATCGAGCGAGAGCAACCGCAGTGGCGCGTTTGGGTTCCTCTCCGAGTTGGAAAGCTCCATGTCTGAGGTTTGCCCAGATAGGCAGATGGTTCTCTTTCCGTGTTCTGTGTTCTGTGTTCTGTATTCGATCCGGTGGTCCAGTAGATTCACTGGTTTTCAAATCTGCGAGTGTGTTGTTGGTTGGAAATGGAGGTAGTATAGTAGGATGCGACGACTAGATTCAAATGCCACCTATATATCTAGATGTGTCCTGGGGCGGTATCTTCCCAGTCCCTGCAGTAGTGGTGACACAATGAGTCAGGTGCTCGAGTCCTCTATGAATATCAGTGTTGCCTGCAAGGCTGCGCTACCAGAGTCGATTGAAACCTGTGACGTGCGGGAATCCGATAATTCAGGACACCACCAGAGGTGTAGAGCCGGGAACTACTAGCATCTTATAAATCTTCTAACGCGCCCACACCCCACATACGCATTCCGGTGTGCTGTATTTGCATCCATTTGCATGGGGTCTTGAAGGCTTCTTGGGGGCCAACTTATGCGCTTACACCTCAGGTGTGGTTAGCGAGGTCCACCTTTGTACAGAAGCGGCAATGCGCTGCGCCACGACGGCTATGCGGCGCAGGGGCACTGAGTCTAGCACGAGTAGTGTGCATACAGTGTGCGTTGCAGCCTTTTGGTGGATTTGAGTGGTGTAGAGCAGCGAAAATCAATGATTCAAGAGTCGATGGGCATTGGTGGGTGTGGCGGCAAGAAAAAGCGAGTGCGGCTGTGACGTGTGCTGGGGAGCGTCGGCGAATGACTGGCGGTGTCCGAGACAGCTGCGCCTCGAGTGGGTGTGTCGCTGCACACGCTGGGTCAGCAGATGGGCGGGGCTCGTATCAGACATGCAGGAAACGCCAAGCTGAGGCTCTGCGATGGGCATGCACGCTGATGTATTGGTTTGGAACGTCCGTCAGAGTGGCAGAAACGAAACAGGGCGCTGACTGGCCCTGTGGAGTATTATATTACATGGGTACTATGCGTTGAAGACGTGCGACTATGGCAAACCAGGTGTGCAAAACCAATATGCTAAATGTTCAAACCCTGGGTATTATAATCGAATGCTCTGTAACGCCGTACGTATCCTCCATGCTGGTTCATTGTCGTCATAAGTCGTAAATCGTCATCATTAGAAGTGTGGTGGTGCAGGCAGTATGCTGCAAATAATAGTCTGTGAACATGTCAGTGGTTGCGTCATGCAACGGGTGTCGTGGACAACTCACACTTGTCATCTCGTCCAGCATGTTCTAGCATCTCGGGAATAAATCATTCTGGACCCAGCGGTAATAAGAGATGGGCTATGAGGTCATGCTGGCGAGATGGTAAATCATGTTTTTTTTTATTCAGTTTGAGAGGGCCTGGAAGCCTGTCCAATCCATGTAGGCCGATGTTCGCTGGTCGTACATGGCCTCCAGACAGGCGTCGGACTCTTTTGCTCTGAGGGTTCTCAGGTTCTCGATCTTGGGGCTGTCCTTGCGCCTTAGTTTCTGCCTTGGGATATAGACTGGGGAGGGTGAGGTCATGATGGTCCAGTAGGTCGGTGTGAAGTAGCACATTGGCGAGCGAGGACGGTTGTCCGGAGAACTGGGTGGGGATGAGGCCGGTGTCGATGGTGTTGATGGTGCCGAGGCCGAAAAACTGGCAGCTTCCGAGAAGACAGAGGGGGTGGGCGACGAGGCTACGGAGCTGGTGTGGGAAGTGACAGGTGATAGTACCATAGGCGATGCAGGTTGGAACGGGGCAATTTGGCTGGGACCGGGGCGGCGCACGCTCCCTTTTCCGGAGAGCGGGGATGGTCGTTTCGGGGTGGAAGCAGTGAGGGATGAAGGCGTTGATGGTGTCGTCTTTATTGGGATCACTCTTGAGGGGAGGGGTTTCGATGGAGTAGCCATTGTCGGGACGGGTGGTGGAGGCCTTGTTGGAGGAGGTATCGCTTGGAAGATTTTTGGCGGCAAGGGTTTTGGCTTTGATGGTGTGGCCTTTGACAGGGTTGGCTGTGGCTTGGTCGTAGTTGCGGTGGTGGTGGTGATGGTGGTAGTGGTGATGGTAGGGAATAGGGCGAGTGGCTCTTCATCCGGTGACGTGGGCGGGGGCATCAAGGCAGAGGGGAGGTGGGCCGGCTCGGGCGGTTGCGCATCTTCTCTATGGGACAGCGGCGAGGGCTTTCGTTCCGCGGCCATGGCACGTCGGACGCGGGGCGGCAGCGTGTTTCTCCTGCTGAAGAGTGGCGAGGGACTCTTGACAATGTCCGAGTTGAACTGGAAGGGCTCTGGTGGTCTGACGGGGCGCGATGATCCGGAGGGCAGCGAGTTGCTCCTGCTGGGCATAGAGTTGTTCCTACTGAAGAGTGGCTGGGGCACAAGGTCGGTGTCGGATCCAAAGGTAAACATGGGCGGACCCATCATGTCGACGTCGGGGTTTTCTTCTGGCGCGGTCGTCTCTGGTTTTTTGTACTGGTAGAACTGGCGATAGGGGTGCCGTCGGGGCACTGGGGGTGTTTTGCATAACGTCAACGTCTCGTCCATCAACACGTCGAGGTCGGCCATCTTTCTTTTCATGCTAGACGGCCGCGTCCACGAAGCCAAAAGTCGCAGCCTCGTCGTCGTGGGGTCGGGGAGGGGACGTCTGGGTGAAGAAGTAGTGTCGTGGTGGATGGATGGGTGGGTGAATGGGCGGGCGGGCAGGCGTGGTGCGGCGCAAGCGAGGCGACGCTGTGTGGTGTCTAGTCGGCTGGGCGGCGGCGAGGGCGGCGACAGGCAAGCACAGGGCGTGGACGCTGAGGGCAGGGCGGGAATTTTAGGAGGCCTCTGGCAGCATGACCAGACTAAGCCGAATGCTCAGGAGACGCCAATTAGTCGGTCAAGTCCCGGTTTACGTGCGCGGCCACGCGAGGCAGTGTTGGCCGCCATTGGACGGGCGCTGCACAAGTCGGACGGGCGATCCAAACTCTGCCAGCGTGGCTGGGCCTCTGTAGCCCTGCACCGTGCCTTTGACCGCCCCACGCGGTGGAGAGACGGATGGATGACCCCTCACCCTGCCCGGCGCTTCTCGTCTCAATACGTCCATGCCGTCTACACATGGACGTGTGTACATGTACGTATGTCATGTCTATCACCCACCGGCCAGCTCCCCGCCAACCATTACTGCCCCTCGGCCAGCTGCTGCTGATGACGATGATAGTTACGAGGGCTGCAGTGACCACAGCTGCGCTGCCGCCCGACATACAGACAAGCAATCTCGTCCTCCTCAACCAAAAACGGACAAGACGGGAGCTAGCGACGTCCGGCTCAGCGGCTCTCTTCAGCTGCATCCCCGGAAATCGAGATGCTCAGGTTTTTGTCGCCAGCCAACATGTCATGGCGCATGCACCCCTCGTCCCCAACGGTGCCGTCCCGGGCTGAGGTCATACACCCTGCTTTCTACGTAGTGGGTGTCTATGTGTGTGTGTGTGTGTGTGTATGTATGTGTACACACACTCCACCAAGGCCTGCTGTCTGTTGTCTGTGTCTCACATCCAGCGCATTCTTCCCACCCACGCGTGACACGCCTGACTCAGGCAAAGACGGTGTGTGTGCAGTAAACAATGAACATGTGTTCTCATTCGTCCACGCTTAGGCCTCCTCATTCCGCACCCACCCCTCACCAAAATAATCTACATACATGCCGCCACCCCCCAGTATTACAATCCCTTATTCTACAAACAAAATTCAAACAAGAAAAAAAGACCCCGTCGCAGCATAGACGCGACTAAACTAACTAACCCCCTGTAAATGCAGACATTAACCATACAAGCCCCTTTGGTATCATTCAAGATTACGCAAACCACGTTACGCACATGGCAAACCCTCTTTTTCTAATTATATTCACAGCCCCCATCTCTTGCCCATCCTCTGCCTCAATCCACGTCACCAGAAAACGTTCGTCGTCGTAGATTTGCCTCTCTGATGTTGTTGAGCGGGATGCCGAAATCGTCCTCATCCCAGTCTGCTTCGTCATCTGACTCCCACGAACACGGGATCTTCTCGGCGCGGCGGGCTCGATATGCACTCAGCCCAATGCCGTTGGAGATGGTCGTGGCAATCCGCAACATCATCGACACCAGATGTGCTGGCGGGCCCAGCACAATCTCATACGTCTTGCGCACTAGGGCATTGGTAAACTCTTTGCCAGGGCTGTGCTTGGGTGGGTAGAACAGGTTTTGCGTCGGGGGCATCGGGGAAAACGCCCGTCGCTGCGACGCCCCCGTCAGTCGCTTCATTCTAATAGCCTCTGGTGGTGTGGCAATATCCAGGCTGGCGCGGCCAAGACTGTCGCTGTCCGAGTCACTGACCAGCGGCGGGGTAGACGGCGCTGATGACGGGCGCATATTGGTCGACACAATCGTCGTAGCATAGAATGGGACCGTGGGAGTCACGGGCGCAGATGCATCGGTCCGTTCAGTCGACAGAGCACGCACCGTCGCCTCTGATATATGTCTGCGGTGTGTCGAGCGTCCCCGGGGCTCGTCTTGTTGCTGTGCTGAGAAGGTAGCTGCCCACGGGTTCATGTCCACCGTCTCAGCGTCCATAAACTTTGGTGAGGGGCTTCGTGGAGTAACCGTCTCAAGAGAGTAGAATGAGTCAGTGCTGGACACCAGGCTGCCGGCATCCGACACCTGACGCTCAAGCACTGGCTTCTCTGCGTCCCTACTCGGCTGACCTGTTGGCGACTCAATGATGCTCTGCATTGCAGACACAGATCCTGTCCGCTGCGTCTTGATTGGTGCCGTGACCGAGCGTAGACCCTGAAAGATGCTTGCGCGTTCTGCCACAGAGAGACGGCGCGGGGACGGCTTGGATGGGGGCAGCAAGCTGTGGGACTCTGGAAGTATCCTCACAAACGGAATCTCTGGTGCTTCGGGTACCGCCTCACTATTGTCCGTGCAGATGCTCCGTCGATCATCTTCGTCGTTGGACGAAGCAGTGCTGGCCTCTGAGCGTTCAGTCCCAGCAGTAGAAGGCCGCGACCCGTATTGTTCCGGCACCCAGGTCTTGTCCAGAATCCACTTCTTCGCCTGTCCTGAAGGCTTTCTCTTGATTGTCTTGCGCGGTGGACTCTTTGGCCGCTGCAGCTCTTCGACCCCAGCGCCTCGTCGGAAGGGACATTGTGTCCGCTCATACTGCATCACTTGGGCGAGGACCGACTGGAAATGGGTGATTTTGGCCTTGTCCTCTTCAGTCTCATAGGGGAGTTCGATACGATAATACGAGTCTTGCCGGACGCGCAGCACGAAGACGGACTGGTTGTCGACGCACCAGCATTGCGAACGCGGGAAGATGGTATGGAGCAGGTTCCCGCTGTTGAGGAAGGAGACATTGGACGCGGTTACACGGTAGATGCGCAGGACACCTGGTCAGGCATTAGCATTGCTCACAGCTCGTGGTACCTGGGACGACATACCGACTGCCAGGGTACGCTCGGTGGGCGTCGTCCACGGTATCGGCTGCCATGCGTCACCCTGACGTTCAGGTGAGGGGCGCCGAGCCGAGGTGGCTGTGGTAAAGGAGAAGATCCGGGAGTCGGAGCAGACAAAGAGAGTTTCGATGCCATCGACGCTGTTTGTAGACGCAGGCACCGATGCTGTCCTTGGTGCGGTGCGCGTGGGAAGGGTGAAGCTCCTCCGTGCGGCTACAGGGTTGTTGGCAGTCAGAGAGGAGGGCGCGTCATGGAGGTGCTGGGGTGAAGCCGGCAGGGACATGGCGGGTCAGCTATGCGAGCATTTCGGGGCTGAGAGGCTGCGGCGAGGATAGTGTATACAGGAAAGCGTCCGGCGCCTGGTAGGAGGATTCGATGTGTGCTCAACAAGAGTCGTGTGCGTGTTGAGGGCGAGGTCGTCTCAGCTCTGTCCGTCCCTGGCCGGCGGCGGACGAGTACGCGCTACCGCCATGGCCACTGGGACGGTGTCGAGTCTCAGCCCGGTCAGCCCATGGCGGCGGCAACCCCACGTCTCTCTGACATGAGCCACACCGCAGTATCAGCGGACACGACGGATGAAAGCGCATGTAGAGAGTGAGAGAGCAGTGAGTATATACATACATGACAGCGCGCGTGCCCCGCGTTCGCGACAGCGCTACATGGCAGCTGCAACGGTGACGGCGCGGGTGCTGGCGCCCCATACATAGTAGCAGTAGCTCCATGTTCGTCATCTGCTCCACCAGTTCGCAGGCGTTCGCACAGCACACAGTCGAGGCCGACGTGGAGCCACTACGTACGTGTGCACTGAGCCTTTGCTGCGTGCTCTCGTCAGACCACTGCACTGCTCGTCCGACTGTCTACTCAGACTGCCCGCCATGGACAAAATCGACATGGCCAACTTCGATGTGTCCAATTTCGACCCCAATGCCATCCTGCGGGGCGCCCAGCTGACTCTAGTTGGCGGTATGTTGCTACCCATCAGGGTGTCGTGATCTTCCACAGCTGCTGTCTGACACACTGCACAGTCAACCGAGCCCTCCAAAACCCGCGTCTCTTCACCTCGGACCACTACCGCCAGGCCGCCATAGCCGTAGCTGCTGGCGTCGCCATCCGCATCATTGTCGCCATTCCCGTACGTTCCGCAGCATAGCCTGACCAGGTTCACAACAAACAGCCTCGCTTACATACTTCAGATTGTTGGTGTGCGAGTGCTACTATGGACCCTCTCGCTGTTTGTCGACATGAGCCAGACGGGGTTGGACGAAACTATCATAGATGGCCTCCACTTCCTTGAGCACTCGGTGCTTCAGGTGCCTTTCTTCCTCATGACGCTGATGCGCTATGTAACGCCGACACTCGACCAAATGTCAGTCACCACCACTTTTACTCGAACTCGTCTAACCTCCATCTTTGCAGGTTCATGGACTCGCTGCGCTGGGTCGACGAGACGTACGTACAAAAGCACAAGACGGACGACCCGCACAACCTCCGCGCCATGTACTATCCCAACCTCGAGAAGTACCCCGATCACGCACCTAAGCCGGAGAAGAAGGAGAAGAAGCCTCTCAAGCAGACTGTGATAATGTACGCCACAAAACAGAGCAGAAAGGCGGCCATTTCACTGGGAGTCTTGGCCCTCTCCTACGTACCTTATATTGGACGCTTGGTGCTTCCAGCTGCCAGTTTCTACACATTCAAGAAGGCGGTGGGAACTCAGCCAGCAGCTGCCATTTTCGCAATGTCTCTCCTCTTCCCTCGCAGGTACTTGGTCAGCTTTCTGCAAGCCTACTTTTCTTCTCGCACGCTTATGCGTGAGCTGGTATGTTCCGCTTTCCGTATCTCCCAAACCTTATTCCGCTGACACCCCGTAAGCTCGAACCGTACTTCAGCCGTGTTCGTTACACCAAGGAGCAGAAGAAGCTTTGGTTCAAAGACCGCGCCGGTGTCCTTTTTGGATTCGGTCTCGGCTTCTACATCTTTGTCAAGATCCCACTCGTCGGCGTCCTTATCTACGGTCTCGCTGAAGCCTCGACAGCGTATCTCATTACCAAAATCACCGAACCGCCTCTGCCGCCGACCGAAGCCGAAAAGTTCAAGGAAGAGTCTTTGCGTTGGAAGAACAAGCACGAGTTTCTCAACATGCCCTGGCAGCACATGGACGAATACAATCTGGCAATGCACAGGCCCAAGGAGCAGTCTGAAGTGCGCCAGACTCCGAGGAAAACATTTAGCTAGGACGGCATAATGTCCACCCCGCTTGGCCTAAACTGAGAGCAGCCCCTCAGCCATGACGTACATGCAGCTTACTTCCGTGGAAGCAATGGCGGCCAGGTTCAATTGGGCAGCTGGTGGTTAAGCGCAATGGACTGCCACGCTATCTAGTATGGCGGGATGATGATGTCCGATATGGACATGCCCCGCAGTGGGGTTGACGCGTCTTGTTATGGGAGGTAGCCTGATAGCTCCATTCAATGATACATAACGTAACCGCATCGTATCACTGAGCTTATCATAGACGATGTATCGATAGTTTGAGAGGGAATATGCGGCATGTCGGCAATTGGGTGTTGTAGCGATAACAATTCATGGCCTGACCCTTTCGGCATCCCCCTTCGTCCGCCTGACATTATATCATGAGCCCCTCTTTTTGTAATAGATCGTGTTTGCTCTTTCTTTACTTCCTTTTGCTTTTCATTTCAGTCCCAATTCCTAACTTGCAGATTTCAGACCGTTACTATGGGTAAAGACGCCATCCGATACGCAGCCAAAGTCGATCTAGACAAACCAGCAGCAGAGCAAGAATGCTTGCACGTGTGTCTTCCGCATCTCACACATGACTATCCCGTGTCTAACCAATTTTTAGAACCGATGGCACCCTGAAAACCCCTCGTACGCCACCATCAAGCCCGGTGAAGTCGTCAAGATCGAATGCGTCGACTGGACCGGCGGCCAAATTGGGAATAACGACTCAGCCGACGACGTGCGCAACGTTGATCTCACAAAGATCCACTATCTAACCGGTCCCTTTGACATTGAGACTGCGGAGCCCGGTGATGTGCTTGTAGTTGAGATTCAAGATGTGCAGCCTTTGGATGAGCAGCCGTGGGGTTTCACTGGTATCTTTGCGAGGGAGAACGGAGGTGGATTTCTAGATGAGATTTATCCTGAGCCGTAAGTTTTATTCCAGGAATTTACTACATGTGTGGATATGGTGGTTTTTAAAGAGGAGAACGAGGACTGATAGCAGAGAAGAGCAAAAGCGATATGGGATTTCGAAGGTATATTCTGCAGTTCCAGACACATTCCTGGTGTTAGATTCGCCGGCTTGATTCATCCTGGTAGTAAGTCATTCCCTCCCTCCCTCCCTCCCCTTTCCTCCCCCCTTACACAACCAGCAGACCAAAAGCTACAAAAATACTAACTCAAACCCACACACAAAAGTCCTCGGCTGCGCCCCCTCGCAAGAAATCCTCGAAACCTGGAACACCCGCGAAGCCGAACTAATCTCCACCCACACGCACCTCAACCGCACCGTCGCCCAACCGCCTCAACCCCTCAACACGCACGCCGGCACCGCCTCTGGGGCTCTAAAATCCAAAATCGCAACCGAAGGCGCCCGCACTATCCCCGGTCGCCCCGAACACGGCGGAAACTGCGACATCAAGAACCTCTCGCGCGGCTCCAAAGTCTACCTCCCCGTCCATGTGTCTGGTGCCAAATTCAGCGTCGGCGACTTGCATTTTAGCCAGGGCGACGGCGAGATTTCGTTTTGTGGTGCGATTGAGATGGCGGGTGTGATTACGCTCAAGTTTAGCGTTATGAAAGGTGGGATTAAGGAACTTGATATGAAGAGTCCGATTTACATACCTGGACCCGTTGAGCCGCAGTTTGGACCGGGCAGGTATATTTATTTTGAGGGGTTTAGTGTGGATGAGCATGGAAAACAGCATTTTCTGGATGCGACGGTGGCGTATAGGCAGACGTGTTTGAGGGCTATTGAGTATTTGAGGCGGTATGGTGAGTTTGATGTCTATTTTCCTTTCGCGGGTTGTTACTTCGAGTCTTTCTACCATCTCCCTCCCTCTGTCCCTTCTTGCCCTGCTTTTTCTCCTACTCTACGAAGTTTTCTTTCTTTTCAACGTGGGCTTTGTTTTTTTTTGGGGGGGGGGGGACACCCTTTAACTTTGCCCTAGCATGAACATGCTATGAAACACTTTGAATTTCCTTATTTCTCCTTCTTGTTTTTTTCTCCCACGCGGAGGTTTACCAGGTTCTTCCCTTCCACATCCTTACATGCTTATGGCGCTAACAGAGACATTTAAAATAGGCTACAGCGACTATCAAATCTATCTGCTGCTCTCCTGTGCACCAGTACAGGGACATGTGGCGGGCATTGTCGATATTCCCAACGCGTGTACGACTATGGGACTGCCGATGGATATCTTTGACTTTGATATCAGTCCGCATGTCCCGGCTACGAAGAGAGATCTCGGTACTTGTGCATATGCGTCAAAGTAGAATGCTTACCCCGCAGTGCATGTTTGATATGCAACTCTTTGTTTTTTTGTAGTAGTTGAAGTAGCTCTCAGATGCGGCTGTTACAAAATGGCCTATGTATGTATTTTGAACTTAGTCGTCTCAGAAGAAATGATTACAAACCCATAGGATCGTTGCTGTTCTTTGCTTTTGATGAGGAGGGGCGAGAGAAATATCCTGTAATACCCGTACCACCGCGAAAACGGGTTGAGAGCATAATGGATGCAAAACTCAACCCCCCAAATCTAACTTTCCGCTTGTCCCATGGTTCTAAAGAGAGAGTTTTGTCCGTGGTCTGAATGGTGATCCGTATCGATTAGAAAGGGCCGATTGGTCGCCCTAATGTTGGGGTTGAGAAAGCGACCCAAGGGAGAACAGAGAAGAGAAAAAACACGATGCTCCGGATTACGAGCGAGAGTATGTTTCCCTTGAACCGCATCTGTAAACCTTGACTCTGTCCTGTAAAGTCTCGATCTCGATCTCGATTTGTTCGTATAATCGATGGAGACAGGTGGCATACCTCGGGATGGAGAGAAATTATGAAAGTGGGGGACGGATATTCAAGATACTGTGGAACGGGTGGAGCGAATGCAGTGGTATTAAGTTGAGCATAAGGCAATGCGGTAATATATACTCTGATTATTATTCAATCGAGCATTGGCTGATCTGTTGTGTTAGTTTGACCTGTGCGATCGCTGCCCACGACACCCGCATGACGCGTCAGTCAATGATAGCAGTTACATACTGATCGTACGGCAATGGCCCTTTGGAAAAATAATGAGGCAACTCTGAAGACTGTCTACCAAAGCTGGGCAGCGGTACATGGTCTGCTTGGCCAATAATGATTTTTCAACGAGAGCCATTACATTTTGGAACTGCCATGACAGCGATACAACCATGGCTATTGTTCGTCATAGTGTGATATAGACAGCAAAATGTGATAGTATCGACATACTCTGCCAACATGAAAGAGATGCCAGGTGGTAGTAGAGCAACAACCTGACTAGGATTGGCTTCTTTTAGCCTGGGAGATGGATGGCGTGCCAGCGACACCGAACCAGGAACATCCGCTACAGTCGTGCCGTGTGGTTCAGGAATCTCAAAGAAAGGAGTGGGATATAGTTATGGATTTTTTGTTCAGGGATGGGTCGGAAAATTGTGAGGGTGGTGTAAACATGATGTATTGAGCCATAATCATGGGCAATGCATAGTCGTTCTTCATACTTAAGAGATGACTAAGGGCATATGATCACATCGAATAGCCCTTTCCTCTTACGTCGCGCCATAAGCCGAGTCGAAGCCGGGATGAGGTCCGAGTTTGGCTGACATGTGTAGTTCCAGTGGCGCACTGCTATGTGACGCTCGGTATATGTTTGCTGCGTTAGTCCTTCACAAAACCTTTTCGGCAGCGGAGACTAGGATTGTTAGCTGCGTAATGCCTTTATGCGCCAAGAAAGATTTACCGTTGAGCCCAGTGTTGTCGGGTTCTACGTGCGCGGCCTTGACGGTACCATTTTCGATTACGAGGGCATATCGCTTTGAACGATCGCCTCCGAAGATGGATGCGCCATCAAAAGACAAGTCAAGCGCTTTTGTGAAGCCAAGGCTAGGATCGCCCAAGAAGCGAATCTGGCTGTCTTAATACAGGGTAGCTGGACTATGATGCGAGGTAACACTTACGCCACTCGAGCCGGAAGGATCAAGAATCTTACCCCATGCTTTCATACTATGAATCCATAACGTTAGTACCAAAAAATGACAATCAGCTCCAAGGAACTGTTTCTACGGGGAATTTTTTTCGTGGGCAGTGTCTCATGTGCATGTCGAGTCCATGACCCACGAGTCAAACAAGACGTGGCCGCCACCGTATCGCCGAGTCAGCCATGAGGAGGCTGCCGTGGCTGCCGGGGAGATTTTTGCGAGGAGACTAAACCTACACAAACGGGTCGTTGACCGAGACGACAAAGACTTTGCCGGCGTCTTTCAGCTTGGGGGAGTTGATGTAGCCGGGTACATGGCTTTCCGAGCACGAAGGCGAAAAGGCGGCTGGGACACCTGCGGCTTCTGTCAGACGGCCGCGTTTTTGGAAATGGAGATTGGCGCCGTGTTGGGCTCACCGACAATGACACCCTTGCCAGTCAACTCTTTGGCGAGGTTGACCTTATTGCCGGGCGATCCCTCGACCAGGTCGACGTCAGGCAGCTTGTCGCCCACCTTGACGAATGCGGGCGACGAAGCATGGAAGAGACGGCGGCCAGCGAGGGGGAGCGCGAGGGGCAGACGACGAGAGGCAAGAGAGAACATGGCGGGTGCAACACTAGTAGACAGGCGAGAGAGTGCGTGTGTACGTAGTGGTAATAGTGAGTAGAGTGTCGTGGGTATGTGTGTACATACGTAGTAGAGCACGTGTGTGGGCTGGGGGGGGGGGGTGTGGTCGTCGTGGTGAAGGTGGGGGTGCTCAGTCTTGGCTTGGCTGTGCGGAAGGCGGAAGGCGGCAGGCGCAGGCCAGGGTGACGGCCACAGCCAAGGGCAGCACCTTCCTCACCGACGTCTCTAAGAGGATGCAGTCCACAATATCCAGACGCCCGTTTCGGACGTGACAGGCTCCATAAATACGTTGCGGTGCGCATGCCAACCAAGAGCAGTACTCTAGGCCTCACGGCGGCAAGCAACTTGCGGATAATGACTTGGCTTGAGGGGGGAGGGGGCCCACTGGTGCGTTAGTGGGCGCATCTCGCACGCTTGCTGTGCGGTGCCGATCCTACTACTGTGCGGCTGGTCATGGGCCGTCAGCGGCATAGCTAGCGGAGCTGCCCACGTCAAGAGGGCGACGAGACCCATGGCACAGCGACTGGAGAGGGTGGCGTGCGGTGCCCTGGGCGGCAGCATCACCACCACCACCGCCACGACTGCACCTTGCATGTCGGCGCGCTTTCTCTCCCCCCCTCCATCGCCCACCGACGCAGGCTCCAAGACATGTATCGCAGCCACGCATGCGGGCTGGAGGCTTTGGGGTGGCGCCCGACAATGTATGCGTAAATGTATAAAAAAGGGACACACGGCCCTCTCGTATCCGCCCGCCCCAGCATCCCTGTTCTCCTCGCTCGGCACGCCCGCTTGGCTCCCCTAGCCCATGCTCGACTGCAATCCTCTCAAGGCCCGGGTTAACCTGCTTTAGGGCCGTTTAGCTCACAAGCCAACGAGCAGAGCCCATGTCTCCTTGCCTCTTCCACCTGAAGGTCCAGATCTCGTCCATTGCCCTCCGTTCTCCTGCGACAAGCCGCGCCTGTTTTGGCTAATTTCGTCATCGCCCTTTCACCCTCCATCCTCTCTGCCAAGCGACCACTCCCTACTACCCGTATATTCTAACGCGCACCCTGAGCCTCGCGCGCCCTCCGCCGTTTGCCGCCTTCTCGACTTCCCTCGTCCCAATTGCTCCTGTCCGTGCCCGCCGTCTCGACATCCATCTTGCCCATCGACGCGAGGTGCCTGTTCCTGTTGCGCACCCACTTGGACGGCCACCCAGGCATTCTGCGCCTCTTGCGCCTCTAACTCACCCGGCACCATGGATTCCAACCAAGGCGGTGGAGGCGGCTCCAACAACTCGAGCGACTTTGTGCGCAAGCTGTACAAGTACGTCGAGGCGCGCAGCTGTCCAGACCGAGGCCCTTGAACCAACTAACGTCAATTCAGGATGCTCGAGAACCCCAGCGACGAAAGTGTAGTGCGGTGGGGCAATGACGGTGATAGTTTTGTCGTCTTGGAAGTATGCATCTACTAGTCCCATTTGTTTCGTTGCAAACAAGTTAACCCCGAGCCAGAACGAAAAGTTTACAAAACACATACTCCCCAAACACTTCAAGCACAGCAACTTTGCCAGTTTTGTGCGCCAACTGAACAAATATGATTTCCACAAAGTCCGCCACAACAACGAAGAAAACGGACAGTCGCCCTATGGGCCTGGGGTACGCTTTGCACACACGCTCTTTGCGGCTTTTGTTCGCTGGGCATACCGTTCCCACGTTCAACTTGACCATGGCTAACCAACACCACACAGGCCTGGGAATTCAAGCACCCCGATTTCAAGATGAACAACAAAGATGCCCTCGACAACATTCGCCGAAAGGCTCCCGCACCACGGAAACCAAACCAAGCAGCCGCTGAAGACTTTGCACCCTCACAGCAAATGGACATGGTCAGCGGCCAACTAATGGCGACACAAGCCCAATTACACCAGCTCGAGGGTCGGTATAACGAGCTGAACATTCATCATTCCATGCTTTTGCAAGAGGTCATTGGTTTACAAAAGACGGTCGTTAACCACGAGCATGTCATGCAGCAAATCATGACTTTCTTGCACGGGGTTGATGCGACGCAGCGGAGGAACAGCAAGCTCGTCTTCAATGGCGGTGAAGCCCAGAATGGCAACATGGACCCCCCATCGAACAATGACGACGACAACCCGGCTTCGCCATTGCAGCATGCCTCTAAGCTTCTCAGTGAAACCAACGCCGATGTCATGCTAAACCCCCGCAACCTGGAGCACATGAATGAGATTACCATGAGGATGAATGGCACCTTGACAACACCACCACCAGACTTTGCTCGGGCACAAATGCGGCCCACAAGCCGCGGCCCGCCATCAGCGACTTCGACAAACTCGATGCGCCTGGACAACTTGGACAACCTCGTATATCCAGTCGGATCCTCCAATGGTATTGATCCCATGTACAGCGAGCATATCAACAATATTCCATACGCTGCTCCACCAAAAGCCGTCGACCAAAATGAGCCCAAGGTACCCGAGGGAAAGAAGAAGAGTGCTTTTCCCGACCCAGGGTGGATTCGGCCGCCACAGATCTTACTTGTCGAGGACGATCCTACGTGTCGCCGTATTGGAAGCAAGTTTTTGTATGCTTTCCACTGCTCTATCGATAGTGCTGTAAGTTTTCTTCTGGCCTCAACACCTGCTATTTGTATTAACTGAGTTTAGCTCGACGGTCTTGAGGCTGTCAACAAGATGAATGCTGGCTCTAAATACGACTTGGTCTTGATGGATATCATTATGCCAAATCTCGACGGTGTCTCCGCGTGCCATCTAATCCGGCAATTTGACACCACGCCTATTGTCGCCATGACATCGAACATTCGCAGCGATGATATTTCCATGTACTTCCAGCATGGTAAGACGGCCCCAACTACCTGCTAGCTTTGTACTAACAAGACTAGGCATGAATGACGTTCTACCCAAGCCATTTACCAAGGAAGGATTATTGCATATGCTAGAAAAACATCTTGTCCATTTGAAAAAACCATCAGCCCAAGGTGACGGGTCCATGGTGGCACCGCAACCTGTACCGATAGCACGACAGTTGGTGCTCAAGGAAGAGGAATCGCCAGGCAAATCACCACAAGCTGTCAGCAACTGGAACTCGCCCAATCAAATCACGGGCGTATCTCCGGTCGGCACTTCAGTTCCAGAAGACTTTGCGCAAGCCATGCGAGGGCAACCAGTGCAACACCCGAATTCATACGGAGTCAATCCTATGCAAGGGAACATGGGGTACAATGCTTCATCACATATGCAAATGCAATCACAGCAACAGCAGCAGCAGCAGCAACAGCAGCAACAGCAACAACAGCAGCAACAGCAGCAACAGCAGCAACAGCAACAACAGCAACAACAGGCACAATTACAAGGTCATCGCAGACAGGTCTCTGAGATTTCCGGTGGGGACGATATGAACAACCCAGCGAAACGTCAACAGATGTATCCTCCCCAGATGCAACAGCAAATGGGGGCAATGCAGCCGCGCCCTCATTGATTGGGGGCGTGTTAGATGAGCCCGAAGCGAAATCAAAAGTATAAAAAATATATAGAGGAGAGAAACTGGATACTGGCTTTTATGCCAGCAGGCATTAGCGACGGAGTTTTAATACAGAACAAGGGTGTTCTGTGCGACTCGTAACCGAGATCCCATGGCCGCAAGGCCATTTGTCGTGGCTGGCCCTTTGACGCTTTGTAGTAAAACACAAGGATACAACGGTTCAAAAGCTATGTTGTGGGGGAAGGGCATCAAGGACTGTGTGTTCTGGGCGTTCAAGGTTGGAAAGTGACTTGTTGTTAAGTGACTTGGGAGCTGGGCTGGACATTTGCTAGGAAATACCCTACTTGCTAGAGAAACAATTTGACATGTTATTTTGCTCCAAGGCAACGGAGCTATATGAGAGCAAGACCTTGTCCTTATCGAGAACAAGTGCAGTGTGTTGCTCCGCGGCGTGTAAAGCTACGGTGGCTAGTCGTGAGCGGCCCAGGAGACTTATGTACCGACGCCTCAGCCATAGGCGACGGGCTTTGTACAGAATCTGCACGTCAGGCGGCGCCTGGGGCCTGTCACTGTGTGATAGCGGACATGTTTCAGGGCGCAGGTGTCGTCGCAATAAGCATTTTGCAGTAGATGCTGCCCCCCGGCGGTCCAGACCACCACAGCCTGGCCAGAAGGCTGCGCACGAGCTCGTTCGATATTCATGCGCCCTGTTGCAGCGGCTTACCCGCAGAGCCTTCCCGCTAAAGGACCCGAGTCCAGACGGGACCCGGGGCACTGGTTTTGCGTGGTGGTCCCCGGTTTTGGGCTTGTGACTCAGCGGCAGTGGTGAGTGTGTGTGGAAGCTTTTTTGGATGTCGTAGCAAAACACCCCACTACCGACTGCCCGCCCCATTCTACACCCCCCAGCCGCCCACCTTTAATCCTTTTTGCGCAGTACAGCACACCCCCCTTCAAGCATGCCGCCAAAGGGAAAAAAGGCGCAGGACAAGGGCAAGTCGGGCGAGGAGGAGCGCGACGAGCCGCTGCAGGCCGTGGTGTGTAGTGCCATGCCTTGAATCCGTACGGAATTTTGCTAACTCTGTAGATACTCGCTGACCCGTTTGAAACACGCTTCAGTCCCTTCACCCTCGAACACCCAAGGGTACGCATCCCCGTGCAGAGGCACCAGTCGCATGCTGACACGCTTGCTAGTGTCTGCTGCCCCTCGCAAACACCCCGCTCATCGAGTACACGTTCGAGTTTCTCGCAAACGCCGGCGTAGAAGAGGTCTTTGTATACTGCGGCGCACACCGGCAACAGGTTGAAGACTATGTCAAGGCCTCAAAATGGTCTTCCAAGTCGTCGCCCTTTTCCAAACTAGAGCTGATCCAGTCGACATCACATTCCATCGGTGATGCGATGCGCGACCTCGATAGCAGGGGATTGCTAGTCGGTGACTTTCTCTTGGTCTACGGTGATGTGGTCAGCAACCTGCCACTAGAGTCTGCGCTGGCAGCGCATAGGGCGCGACGATTAAAGGACAAGAACGCCATCATGACCATGGTGCTGCGCGAGGCAGGTACCAATCATAGGACAAAAGCCCAGGAAACTAGCCCCGTCTTCGTTATCGACCCGCGCAAGGACAGATGCTTACACTTTGAGCAAATGCCCAACCGGGAGCAGACCCACTATCTCTCCATTGACCCTGAAATACTCTCGACTCACCAGGAAATCGAGGTCCGCGAGGATCTAATCGATTGTGGTATCGACATCTGTACACCAGATGTGTTGGCGTTGTGGAGTGACAACTTTGATTTCCAAGCGCCTCGCAAAGGCTTCCTACACAGCGTATTGAAAGATTACGAACTCAACGGCAAAACCTTCCACACGCACATCATATCAGACCACTACGCGGCAAGAGTACGGAATCTCCACGCTTATGACTCAGTCAGCAAGGATATCGTGTCACGCTGGGCGTATCCGCTATGTCCAGACAGCAACCTGGTGCAAGGGCAGTCCTACCGGCTGCAGAAGCGTAACACGTATAAGGAGGAGGGTGTCATTTTAGCTCGCGACTGCATCGTTGGGCCCAAAACGGTCATTGGACGGGGCACCAGCGTAGGCGAAAAGAGTGTCATCACCAACAGCATCATTGGAAGGAATTGCCAGATTGGCCGAAATGTCAAGATTGATGGAGCATACATCTGGGACTACGCTAGCATAGGAGATGGCAGCACAGTGACCAAGGCTATTATTGCAAACGAAGCAGCGATAGGGCGAAGGTGCACAATAGAAGCTGGCGCACTCATCTCATACGGAGTTAGCATTGGCGAGGGCATAGTTGTTCAGGGAGAGCACAGAATCACAAGAACAAAGCGGAGACGAGAAGAAGGCGAGGAGCTCGTTCGGGGCGATGCAGAACCAGCGATTGTTGGTGAAAAAGGCGACGGATTCGAGTTTCACGACTCTGATGAGGATGACGAGGATGAACTTATCGAGGGTCTTGTCCTCAAGGGTCCGAGTAAGTCGAAACACGTAACCACTATACCCAGGCTAATAGGACTAGTGTACAACCTGTCAAACGAGTCAATATCGACGCTCAATTCAGACTCTGAGGCAGACGAGTACGATATAGAGCGCCGCGAAAGATCAGCGACAAGCAGTTTCCTTTCGGTAGGCTCTGCAGACAGCCAGCACGCGGCCAACTTTGATCACGATGCTTCGGCGAGTATCTACGACTCGCTGGTTGAGGGCCATGAATCCGCCAATATTCAACTGGAACTCACAGCACTTCGTATGAGTACCAACGCGTCGGACCATCAAGTCAGACGTGCAGTTGTCTCGTCTTTCGTCAAGCGTGTCATTTCACTCATCAAATCGGGCGAGACAATGAAGAATGCAATTGCGCAAGTCTTTGGACAACACAAGGAGCTCATCGATCGGTCCATCTTCGATAAGAGCGCACAAAGCAAGGTTGATCAGATCGACTTTTTACTATTGCTGCAAGCAGACCTGTGCAACAAGGAGAACGGCGATAGCATTCTGCTGAGCGCAGCAACCAAGCTTGTGGAGTTGGATTGTATCGAGGAGGACGGCATGCTGCAGTGGTGGGAAGATGAAAAGAGTGCAGAGAATGCAGAAATGGCGAAGGTACGGGAGAAGACAAAGTCGCTCATCGATTTCTTGCAGCAGGAGAGTGAAGATGAGAGTGAGGACGAGGATGAGGAGAGCGAAGAGGACGAATAGACGGATGTAGGCTGAAGCCGTTAAGGTCCAAGTGAATGAGTACTGCTATTGGGCCGATGCATTGGGTGCTCGCCAAAAGAAAAGATGGCATCATGACACAAACGGGTTCTCTTTTTTCTTGTCTATGCTCTCTCCGGTGTCCCTCGGTATTGGTAGTCTCCAAACCCCAATGCAGAGGTTTAGCGACAGCTCTGCACCCACACCTGTCAAGGCTTGGGGTAGCGCAGAACTGTTTTTCTTCTCGTATTCTTTTTCCTGTGTGCTCATAGACAGGAGAAGTGAAATGTCGTGGTGAAACACAAAAAGCACGGCATGGTCGTTGGGGCATATCCGAGGTCACGGGCACGTGTTTGCGAGAGATGGTGTGGAGGTGCCTACAAATATAGAACCATGGTAGATGGTGGGCAGCGCTACTGCAGGAGTCACAGGCTGCAACATGGAGGGGTGGAAGAGGGTAGCAAAAGGGGTGGGTTAAGGTTCAGAGGAGGTTTGAGCCGGTGTTTGTGGTGCATGGGATGGGCGGGCGCCACATGGAAAGGCGGCGAAGATCCGGAGAGGCGCCTCTGGGTGCTGGTGCGGTTGCCTCTTTACGTCAGCCCCCCCGAGGCTACAGCCCGAGCCAACCATCGGGTGAGGTGCCCGCATCCAGGACCGCCGACTGCATTCCACCTTTGACCACCCCCAACTCTCGCCTTTGTTGCAGCCGCCTCGCTGGCCAATACCCTTGTCTTCTGTGCCCAACTGTCAACTGTCCCGCCACTGTCCACCGTCCACGCGCACCCAAGGCCTGCCTTATCAGCCGCCCTCACAGTCACACATACGCACACGCACCCATACCCACCCTCGCCGCAGTAGCCTAGTGTTCCGTCATCAGGCGGGACACGCCCAACCAAGACGCCTTCCTCTACAGTTCGCAAGCGGAAGGCTGACGAGGCGAACTACCTCAGTCCCGCAGAGGAGCCTCCCACCAAGAAGTCGCAGCTCTCGCCCGTTCTGCACCTGTCACACACCCCCGCCGCACCCGACGCCCCCGACATGGACTCCGACGACGACTTCAACAGCTCCATGAGCGGCGATGGCTTCGACGACCAAGACAGCGATATGGGCTTGGAGGATGGTGCGTAGACTATCCTGTGATTTTCCAACTGCCTAACTGCTTGGCTGACTGACTGCGTGCAGACTCCGACTTCGACATGGACCAGGACGATGTCGGCTTCGAGTCCCAGGATAAAGACATCAAGCCCACCAAACAGGCATACGAAGTAGATTTCAAGGTCTTCGACCCAGTCCAAATTCAAGCGCAGCAAGACAAGCAGGTCGACGAAGTATCGAGTATCCTCGGTCAGCCGCCCGAAGCCACCGCCATCCTCCTCCGCCACCTACGATGGAACAAGGAACGCTTAATCGACCAGTACATGGAGAAGACGGAAGAGATCTTGGAGACAGCAGGCCTGAGTCAAGATTCCACCACCAACCCGCCAAAGATTCAAAAGGTCAAGGGCTTTGTCTGCGACATCTGCTGCGACGACGACCCCAATATGGACACATTCGCCATGAAATGCGGTCATCGTTTCTGCCTGGACTGCTATAGGCAGTATCTCGCCACCAAGATCCAAGACGAGGGAGAAGCAGCTAGAATACGATGTCCTGGTGAGGGCTGCACTCGGATAGTGGACTCCAAGTCGCTAGACCTTCTTGTTACGGCAGATCTCCATGAAAGGTACGGGAATTGCCGCCTCACTTTTCTTCCATTCCACTAACGTTTTGTAGATACCATACCCTCCTCACACGAACCTATGTCGATGACAAAGAGAACCTCAAATGGTGCCCTGCCCCCGACTGTAAATATGCTATTGAATGCCCAGTTAAGAGCAAGGAGCTTACGAGGGTCGTTCCCACTGTACACTGCGAATGCGGACACGCCTTCTGCTTTGGCTGTACATTGAACAACCACCAACCAGCACCCTGTGCTTTGGTCAAGAAATGGGTCAAGAAGTGCGAGGACGATTCAGAGACTGCCAACTGGATATCGGCCAACACCAAGGAATGTCCAAACTGCAACTCCACCATTGAAAAGAATGGCGGTTGCAACCATATGACTTGCCGAAAGTGCCGCAACGAGTTTTGTTGGATGTGCATGGGCAAGTGGTCAGAGCATGGCACCAGCTGGTACAACTGCAATCGATTCGAAGAAAAGAGCGGATCCGAGGCACGCGATGCGCAGGCCAAGTCTCGACAGTCACTTGAGCGATACCTCCACTACTACAACCGCTTTGCAAACCACGAGCAGTCAGCGAAGTTGGACAAGGATCTTTATCTCAAGACTGAGAAGAAGATGCAACAACTTCAGAACTCTTCCGGCATGTCGTGGATTGAGGTTCAATTCTTAGACCAAGCCTCGCAAGCATTGCAGCAATGCCGTCAGGTACTTAAGTGGACCTACGCATTCGCTTACTATCTTGCGCGAAACAATCTGACGGAAATCTTCGAGGATAACCAGAAGGATTTGGAGATGGCTGTCGAAAATCTCAGCGAGATGTTCGAGAAGCCGATTGACCAGTTGAAAGACTTGAAGGTCGATATCCTCGACAAGACTTCGTACTGCACGAAGCGTCGTATCATCTTGCTCAATGATACTGCCGAGAACCTTAAGCTTGGTAAGTGATGTAGACCTGGGAATTGTCTTGACTGTTATTGGACTGCTGCTAACTGGCGTATAGGCAACTGGAAGTTCAACGTGGACCTAGCGTAGAAGAATTGTATGAATAAAGATAATATCACACATGACGACACGATGGCCTCTCCAATCAGTCCCTGGCAATAGCCTATTGAACCCCAATATATGCAGCATTACTAGGTGTATGGGCAAAGGAGAAGAGAGAAAGCAACAGGAAGCCGCTCGTGTCCACACGCAGGTCGACCGAGGAAATCGATTAGAATGGAAACGACACATGTCTCTCTGGACATGGTGATGGTCCCTAGATTAGGGGATGTATGTTGCATAAACTTCACAGGTAACTTGGGGGGCGCTTTTTAAAGTATGGAATGGGGCATCAATTTCAATCCAGCATGGCGTTTGTTCAAATATCACGTGGTTCGTTTTCAGCGGTTCAGCGAGCTAGGCTTTTTAGCATTTACGTGGTTTCCTTTTTTTTTCCCTTTTCTCTCTCTTCTTCTTCTTCTGCTTATTCTACACTCAATGTTCAATATAAGCTTTTTTAGCACATGGAATTCAATGGGCAAATTAAGAAATTTTGCCGTTTTCGTTGGGTGTGAGTGAAGGGGTGAGCGGTATAGCTGGGGACTATCTGAGTAACACAACAATGTGAATATCCTCTTGACCTGAATATCTGCGTGTTCTTGCTCATGATTACGCGTATCGCCTTATCTACCCGATAGTACGGATTTTGGAGGGAAAGAAAGTAAGCTGTGTCAAGAAACACAACTCCTACATCCCCATCTTCCCCCCCCCGACCTTGCACTAGAATGAGATGGGGGTAAGATACACAATACGAAACCACACTTTCGAAAGAAAAGGTTATAAATTGCGTAAAGGATAGCGGCACGTCCCCACTTTGCTATCCAGCTAATGGAATAACGCGATATCCAGCTCGACTCAATCGTAGTAGAAAGAAGGTGATTAGCTGTCATTTCGAGAGAGTATTATAGCCGGGTTATAACTAACTATCGGTTTATACACATGTGCCCAGATAAGGTTTTAATCCTCTGATAACTTTACCTTTGCACTCTCAGTAGTATATAGTTAGGGTTTTGTGAGTGCGGTTAGGATGGAATTAAGCATTTAGACGAGAGAGAAAGTGAGAGCGTATTGTATGTCTAGATGAGGTAATTATTTCCCATGCATTGACAAGGAATACTTGTCGTTATGCTATTTGTCTTATTTTTTTTTTGGCTGTATTGTCGTCTCTATCGCTGGCAGATGTTTGAAAAGAGAGTAATTACGTATATGACTCACTGCTATTGATCACAGGTACCTCGTGTTGAGGCATTTGTCATAGATCCGTAAGTACGAACCAAGAATTGGCTAGCAACCAGTTCCGAGGAATAGTCACGTGACCCATAGACGCTAATCGCAGGGGCTGGATGACTCCAAGGCATCATATCGTAAACAAATCACGTCAACAAAGGGACAATTCAGGTTATTCTTCAGTGGAGATGATGAGATTCATGCTAGATATCTTGTTCTATCTCACCTTGCGTTTCGTATTCCGAATCCGTGTCCCAAGTAGCGTACAGCGCATCAAATTGTGCCTAATGAAATGAGAAACCATATACCCTATGCCAAAACCCCGACGCCAGATCCTGAATCATTCCGTACCATATAACAGTAGACCACATAGGATCTTTGTAATTAAACCGTTACTATTTAATGGCTGGCGACGCGCTCCTTGACCTTCTCGAACATGGCCTCCATCTCCTCGGCAATGAAGTCCTCAATCTCGGACTCGAGATGTTGGAGCTTGCTTCCGACCTGGTGAGCGTGGCGGCCAGCGGACTCCTTGGCCTTTTCAAAGTCGGCCTTGAGCTCAGAGAGGGAAGGGATGTCGGACTCCTCATCCTCCTTCTCGGCAACCTTCTTGACGGTGTAGCCGCCCTTCTCAACAATCTCGGAGTAGTTGGAGGAACCACCACCGTTCCAGGCGAGGACGTTGGCAGTGTTGCTGGGCACGTCTGAGAGAGCACCGACGGTGGCGATGGCAATCAGGTTGGCCTTGAGCTTCTTGGGTGTGATATCGGCAACAGCGTAAGCTGAGTCCTTGGTGGGCTGGAGAGACAGCATGTAGGCCAGAAGACCAGCAATGTGAGGAGAAGCCATCGAGGTACCAGAGATGGTGTTGGTGGCGTGCTTGGAGCCGATCCAGGTAGAAAGAATGTTAAGACCTGGGGCAAAGATGTCGTTGCACTTTCCGTAGTTGGAGAAGTAGGCACGCTCATCATTGAGGGTGGAGGCACCGACAGTGACAGCATTCTCAGCTGCAGCAGGGGAGTAGTTGCAGGAGTCGGCGTTGTCGTTACCGGCAGCCACAGCAAAGTGGATACCAGCGTCGACAGCAGCGTTGACGGCCATGTCGAGGGTGGTGGACTTGCCACCTCCTAAGCTCATGTTGGCAGCGCTGCCCTTGAAGCCCTTCTTCTTGCCGTTCTTAGCGGCAGAGACGGCCTCAGAGTGAGCCTGAGCGGCGTACTCGACGCCCTTGACGACATCGGACATGGTGCCCGAGCCGTTGGAGCGGAGGACCTTGATGGCGTATACGTGAGCCTTCTTGGCAACACCGTACTTCTTGCCGGCAACGGTACCAGAGCAGTGAGTGCCGTGGCCGTTGCCATCCTCGTCGGCATCGCCGCGAGGAATGGTCTTTCCCCACTTGGCACGGCCCTCGAAGTCGACGTGCTCGACGTTTGTGCCGGTATCGATGACGTAAACGTCAACACCCTCACCACCATCGGCAGCGTACAGGTACTTGTTGTAGGTGCCGAAGCTCAGGGCGTCGCGGTGCGAGATACGAGCCAGACCCCAGGGGGAGTTCTTCTCGATCTCAGGCTCGTCGGAGCCGAGGACGTGGACCTCAGAGTCGCGCTCGATGTAATCGACCTGTCAGGGAGGGTTAGCGCCAAGTCTTATGCAGGTACATTGAGCACAGATGCTGTCACGTGCGATTGCGACGGATTGCACCAGTTGCCTTGGCTACGCGCCACGCAGCCGATTCGAGCCCCGGGCTGATGCCTAGGCCGAGAGATGAGATGGATTGCCACTTACATCGGGGTGCTTTCGGATCTCCTCGATGGTCTCGTCGTCAAAGTGACCAGAGTAGCCCTTCATGCCGGGCATCTCGTATGTGTGCTTGAGACCCTCAAAGACCTCGTTGGAGACGGGGAGCTCAGTGGAGCGCTTTCGCAGCTCCATGCGCTCCTGCGAGTTCTTGGAGTGGACGCTCTGGACCCAGTCATGGTGCTTGGAGGCATCCTTGACGTGCTTCTTGAAGACGACCATGTAGCTGTTGGGAACCTCCTTTGCGGAAGTTGACGACAGAACTGGCGCAGCATCCTTGTGGATGGTCTCTGTCGAGAAGGTGGGAGACGCGGCGGCCAGAGCCGGGAGCGCGAAGACCAGGCTGTACCTCATGATGGTGAATGTGCTCGCACAGCGAGATGTACTGAAACTGGGGGATGAAGGGGGGACGGCCACAAGGCTCTAGTGATGGACAGACAAAGGGAGGGAGAGGATGGGGGGAGGTGTGTGGAGGAGGGATGGGGGATGAACTGGGGGTAGCTATGGCGATGCGCTCTCTTATCAGGACGGCCTCGGTGCATGGGCCGCCCGATACATGACGCACCTGACCTGGAGCTTGAGCACCGCCAGTGAGGCTGGGGCTGCGCTAGGCCGCATTGGGACAGGATACACGCGCTCGCGTATCAGCCTAGGGACGTGTCGTATCAAGACGGCTACAGGCACAGCTGGACCGTGGTTGCTCGAGGGCAGCGGGTGTCCTCAGCACACGCCGTCATCCTGTCTGCTTGCGTATCGCTGTACATTGTGTCTCTGTGTGCAGAATGAGGCGGTCTGACCTGGCAGGCCCAGGTTGAGGGGGCTGCGGCTCCGTGAAGGGCAGTCGACGCGGCGGCGTGCTTACTAGGCCCAGCGTCGCAATCCTCGCCCTTCATTCAGGGTCCGCTTGTCAGCAGAGCACCCCGCGAGCGACGGCGGCCATTCAGCGTTCCCCGCCATATTAAGCCCGCAGTCTTAGCATTATAGCATGTTTGCATGAGGGTGTGGCAGCTAGACACTGCGCCATCTGCCCTCGAGAGCAGCATCCTGGGCCGCTCGTCTGTGTTGCCGCAACCTGAGTTGCATCCTCCACCCCCCCGGCTCCACCTCGCGACGGCTGCCTGGGGTAGCTCGCACGGCGAGTCCAAGCTCCACCGTCTGTTTGAGCAACACCACCCGACCTTACGCGAAGCATCGGCCTATTCCGCCAACGCCAATTCCCAACACTCGACCTCGCAGCCAATCTGCCACGCCGCCGAAAGTGCGCACAGGGGGCCCGGGAGACATGACTGTACTTGCCGCCCCGCTATTCCCTCCGCCCACCAAGTTGCTTCCTAGCGGCCTCGACTGAACATGGCCACCACCCGGCCGCACAGGTCGTCGACGGCCGCCTCCAGACTCCCGCCCATGAACAATCAGATAGCCGAACTCCGCAGCCTTGCCGATGAACTTACGAGAGCCTCCGAGTCCACCCCACCGCCCCCGGACGTCCTCCACGCCCAGAGCAACGCCCTCCGCCGCATGCGCCAGCTGCTCATCGAGTCCAACAACCACACCCACACAAAGGATGCCTTTCGCCATGTCCGTGGCTTCGAGACCCTCCTCGTCACCCTCCGCTCGCTATCCGGCTTCTACAAGCCCGCCGAGCTGTCCCCCACCGACCGCATCGACTTCTTCGAGGTCATCAAGGCCACCCTCGATGTCCTGTCCGACGCACTGAACGAGCATGCCGGTAACAGGCGATTCTTTGCAAAGCGAGTCGAGAATGGCGGTTGGAATGCCCTTGAGCAGGCCCTGGCCAGTACAGGTATCTTTGGCGGCCAGTCCCAGAGCAGACGTGACGATGCGGGGCAGGAGCAGCTTTTCGGCACCCTCTTCGCCTTTGCCCTGGGCGAAGAGACAATGACACGGATATTCAGAGACGTCGACAAGACGTTTGAGAGTCCTCAGGCGGGCCAACAGCATGATGCTCCGCAAGTGGACGGCGGGGAGCAGCCCGCCGAAATTGTCATTTCTAGTCCGCGGTCCATGTACAGTGACGTCGAGATAGATGTCGAGTCACTGCGCGCCCAGGTGCGCGCCATATTCAGCGGCAATGAAGTACTGCAAAATCCAGACATCATGCCCACCATTTTCCATTTTTGGCAGGGTCTGTCTGGCGAGGATGCTCCAGGCACACACTCCAAGCCTCTCTCCGTATCGGTGCTCCTTGCCTTTCTCTACATAACCACACTCTCTTCATACAATAAGGCTGCTCTGCATATTACAGGTGTTCTGAGCTTGATCTTGCCTCTTCTTTTTGAGAACAAGTGCGCTCCTGTAGAAGCTGGCCTACTGCAAGACTTGGCTAACGATTTGGTGCAATACGGCATCAACAAGCTCGACGACGCCTACTACCTCTTCCGCAAGGCTGCATCCTCGGAACAAGCCGCCGAGTTTCTTCTGCGCGGCATGCGCTCCTCTCGCGATCCACCTTTTATACAATTCGACCTCTCTCTGCACGGATTCAGCGCCGTCGAGCTCCCCGATATTGGCCGACCCTTTCCGCCCGTCTCTCCCGGAGGTGGCTATACATTTGCGGCATGGGTGCGGGTGGACAAGTTTGACACAAACTGCCACACTACCTTGTTTGGTGCCTATGATGACACACAGACCTGTTTCTTAATGGCTTACTTGGAGAGAGATAGCCGGTGCTTTATTTTGCAGACATACATGGGCCACTCGACAGGTGTCATTCCTAGTGTAAGATTTAAAAAAGCTCCCCGATTTGAAGAGGGAAGATGGTACCACATTGCTGTTGTCCACCGAAGGGCCAAGGCTATTGGCATGGGTCCTGCCAAAGCATCCCTTTTCGTGGATGGTGAGTTTACAGAAACTATGAAAGCCCACTACCCATCGCATCCTCCAGTGCTAGACAGTAGCCAGGAAAGCTTTGCCTCAATGTCTTCCAGTATTCCAAAGCACCACATACTTGCGTTCCTAGGAACACCGCGGAATCTAGCGCCTCGATTGGGAAGAAATGTCATCTCTTCCAAACTATCGGTCGCTTCCTTCCACCTCTTTTCAGAGCCACTCTCGGATGAACTAATTGCTGTCTACCACAAGCTTGGTCCACGTTATTGCGGCAACTTTCAAGACAAGCTCGGGTCCTTCCAAACCTACAGAACCTCTGCAGAACTTCACGTTCACAATGAGATACTTCACCCCGGCAAGGAAGAGCGATCAGATATTGTAGCGGCGATACGCGCACCTGCAAGTCATCTTATACCAGAGTCGAAGATAATACTGAGTTTCTCCCCGAGCTCCGTCATGGATGACGATGACCGAAACTCGATTGATGAGTCTCAATTGATTCGGTCACTGTCGCGAGAGTCTGCCAAGACACTCCATAAGTATACCCGAATGCATAGCACACCAATCATTGTCAATGCTGCTGTCCCATCAGTAAATGATGCACTGTCCCAGTCACGTGGATTTGGACGGCTCTCTGGTGACCCCGTTGTTGTCGTTCCCCAAGCCTTGGATGATGCTATTTGGCGAGTCGGTGGATGTGTTGCTGTTGGTTTGAAGCTGGTGCAATCCGCTCAAACTCTAGAAAGCATGCTCCGCGCCGTCAATATACTACTAGAAGCTGTCGGAGGCAACTGGCGCAATTGCGAGGCCATGGAGCAGCGCAATGGCTTTGCTGTTCTGGCCGAGGTCATACGCCAAAAGATTGGGTTCACCATGGGTGGATTGGTCGCCAAGAATGCTTCGTCTCTTGATGTTACACAGGAAGACTGCGAGGTTTTCGTTTTGCAGCTGCTGCGCGTCATTCTCCGCTTTGTTGGATATGATGAGCAGCGCCCGACCGAATCACTAATCATCAATCCGCTCGCATACAGAGTCCTCCTCGTAGACTTGGAAATCTGGCGCAGGGCCACCTCCTTGGAAACACATAAGTTGTATTACACACAATTTATCCATTTTGCTCGCGGTAGCAAACACCACCACTACAATGCCAAACGCTTTCATAGAATACGTATGTATATTTGTGTAGATCCATTCGTCTCCAGCTAATACTCTCAAGGTGTTGTCAAGCGCCTCACAGACGCTTTGAAAGGCGAACGGTTCACCCCACAAACCTTCAAGCTGTTTCTCGATGCCTTTAAGACTCTCCTGTTGACCAACTTCAACGGAGAGAATGCAAGGTCACTTTCCCTTTTTGTCACTTATGCACTGCATGACAGCCGTGCATCTTACGGTAAACGCCCATTGCGCCCAAAAGCGAGTGCAGGCCGTATTCGCAGAGGCACTACGCCTGGGCTAACGTCAGACGGTAAATCACGGTCAGCTAGCCCAGCTCAAATTGGCAATACTGATGGCCCGCCACTGTCTCTGCCAGACTTGGGCATCGCCATCCTCAATCTCTTGGCAGAGCTACTTTGTGATCCACAGAACCCACACGAAGTACTACGTTTTGCCAAGAACGTTACGGGCAAATGGCTGCTTTATTTGCTTGCCGAGCCCGAGCAGCGAGTTGTTGTTCTTGGGGCAAAGATCCTTGCTCGATTGCTTGTGCTGAACGGGACGCATTACGTCAAGAAGTTTGCAGACAAGACAGGTGGTTTCATTCTCATGAAGAACAGGCTACGCCATTGGTGGAATATACCAGGCATCTGGACTATCTGTTTTGCAATCTTATTTGGCCGCGATGTGGCAACTATAGATTTCGAACGTGATTTCGATGTCTTTAACCTGGTCGATATATTCATTGCCCATTCACCTCAGTCTGAGCTTAGGATATGCTATCCGGAAGTCTTCCCTGTAATCACTGCGATGCTGGAGACTGGGTTGCGGGCGATTGTTCGCGACCGGGATCTGGCTCGAACGGACGGCAGCGCTACCAAACAAGAGAACGGTGAGGGCACGGTTACTCGTGGTCGGCGCAGAACAATGTCCTTGAACGCCAAGCAACCAGTTGTCGGTACGTATCTGTTTGCAAAAAAAAAAACTACTTTACTCAATGCTGACCATTTGTAGATATACGTGCGCCTCAGACAGACCGCTTAAACGATTTCGCCGTTGTTCTAAACTCCGCGATCCAGTTCTTATCCGAGCTGCATTCCCGGTCAGAAGGTTTTCGTGACTACGCAAACACATCCAACTATGTCCAGGAGTTGTTGTTCGTTCTATACCCAGTGATTGTGACGTCTGACAGCGTCAGTGCAGAGACTGAGCTGCTTTCAAGAGGCTCAGCATTGACATTTGAGGGACAGGATGTTGTCATACAGCCGCTCTCTAGAGCGAACGGGCAGGGAGCGCCTGTGATTCGGACAACTAACATCAGCACCTCACCTGCACCTACGTCTCGACGCGTCCTACCTCTCCGTAAAGCATCCTCTTTCGTGCTTGTGTCAGCAGATAAGAAGCAAACAACTCAACAGCCAAGTCTCAACCCGATTCTCTCCTCAAAAACCGTACCTCCCGTGCCACTCAAGGTGGGCAGCTCAGTGGTCGAGGCTATGCTAGAAGTTATTCTTGATGTGTTTAAAGATCAGATATTCACACGCAAAGATTTTCCTGGTCTGGGTCTATTCTTGAAAACACCACCAGGCTTCCAAGAACATCAAGCGTACTTCGAATCGTACATTCTACGGCAGACCTTGATGTCCGTAAGGAATGCACTCCAACTGGATCAGAAGCTTTTGCATGAGCCGCGAGTTCTTACAAACCTCTCACGGTTTGTCCAGCACATATCGGAAGCCGTCTTCGAAGGATGGTTCCTTGAAGGGGCAGAGCCACTGCTCGACTTCGCTGGGTTTCTGCTCGAGTACTTGGAGCGCCCGGATATTGCAGCTATTAAATCTGTCAGGCTTTGCACGCAAGCAATCCAGTCAATTCGAACCACCTTCTTGAAAGTCGCTCTTCTTCGGTTGGCAGATCCAGACGAGTCCGAAGGTGGTGCAACTACCACGGCAGTAATCGAGAAGATGGTATATTGGCAGCCTATTATTCTCTCGTCTGCTAACAATGAGACTTTCTCATTGAAGATGATTTGCTACTTGCTCTACTCGCAACTGTCATCAGAACACATGACCGTACGCATTGCCGCGGCGAGTTTCTGGCGATTACTCATGGTCCAAAAGCCCCATGAAACGTCCATGATTCTAGCCGACGCCATTCATGGAGACACGAAGGACCTGTACGATGGCTTCCAGAAGCTCGTCGAACTCGACAATGAGACGTTCCTGGAATGGCTTGACCTGAACAAAACTGACATGGACAGGTTTTTCTACGGTTCGATGACTCGGCCGTGGGAGGATTATGTGCATAGCCAGAACAAGAAGACGGAAGAGTCGTCACAGAGGCGTATCGCCAAGCGCAAAGAGAAACTGAAACAATGGCAGGCTGATGAGCTTGTGGCTGAAAGCGTATGGAACCACCACGAGAATTCAACTAACCACTGGCGATCGAACATTCATGCTTCTGAACGCATCAAGCACCAGCGTGTTTTGCAAGACCAACAAGACAATGCTACTTTCATGACAACAGTCCTGGCGAAATTAGACCACCAGCTCAAAGGCCCATGTGGTCTTTTTGAAAATAGTCCACCTGCTAGATGGCGGCTCGATGAAACTGAAGGCCGTGATCGAAAGCGTCTGCGCATCATTATCGACAACACCAGCCGCGAACAGACCTTCCAGCCCAAGCGCAAAGACACAGATTCGCGAGAGAAACTCAAACTGGAAACTGTTGTGCCCGCCATAACAGCCAAAGAAGCCGTTGGGGCCACGCCCGTTGATGGCCGATCAGTGAGGTCGTTATCCACAGCGACTGCATCGGGTGACCCTACAGAGGAAGCAGAATCAGCTAGCGACGATGACTTTGAAATGGTCGAAGCCATGTATGAGGATGAGGATGGTTTCGAGGATAAGAATCGCAAAGTCATGCGCAGCCTTAACCGTGGTGATCAAGTTCAGTACGTCTGCAACATTTCACGGGTAGTGGGTCTTGAAGCTATAGAAGGCCTTCTCATCGTAGGAAAGGACTGTCTTTACCTTCTAGATGACTTCTTCCAAAGATCTGACGGCGAAATCGTGCGTGTATGGCAGGCGCCGCCCGACGAGCGTGACCCATATGTGCAAGTCATTGCTGGCAAAGAAGCTGTGACCAATCGTCGCCCACCACCCAGAAGTCAAGAAGAGGCAGTAAGGAATTGGAAATGGACAGAAGTCATCAGCATCTCGAAGCGGCGCTTCTTACACAGAGACGTGGGCATCGAAATCTTCTTTGATGACGGACGCAGCTACCTCTTAACGGCCATTTCTGCGCAAGCTCGCAACGACATACATTCCCGTGTCCTTCAGCGAGCATCACATGTTGCGAACCCGGACAAGCTTGCGAACGCAGAGATTTCATGGCGTCTCGATTCCTTGCGCAACCCTGAAGAAGCGCCCCAGACGTTTGGATCACGCTTTGTGTCTGCTTTTGGTTCGGGTTCGTCACATCCAGCAACGAAGAAGTGGTTGAAAGGCGAGATGTCCAACTTCCACTACCTCATGTTTGTAAACACACTTGCTGGAAGGACCTTCAACGATCTCACTCAATACCCTGTCTTTCCCTGGGTGCTTTCGAACTATCACAGTGAAGAGCTGGACTTGAGCGATCCGAGCAACTTTCGTGATCTGCGGAAGCCTATTGGTATTCAAGACCCCAAACAGGAACATCTGATCAGGGAGAGGTTTGCCTCTTTCGCCGAGATGGGTGACGCCAGTCACGCCTTTCATTACGGCACCCACTATTCTTCTGCCATGACCGTAGCATCATATCTTATGCGCCTTCAGCCGTTTAGCGCAGCATTCTTCCTGATCCAAGGCGGCACATGGGATCACGCTGATCGCATGTTCTACTCGATCCAGAACGTATGGGAGTCGGTATCAGCCAAGAACATGGCTGATGTGCGTGAGCTTACGCCCGAGTTCTATTTCCTGCCAGATTTCCTGACAAATGTCAACGGATACAACTTCGGTCTGCGTTCCGATGGTTCCACCATCGACAACGTCAAATTACCTCCGTGGGCCAAGGGCGACCCTGCAATTTTCATTGCGAAACAGCGCGAGGCATTGGAGAGTCCATACGTTAGCCAGAATTTACACCACTGGATCGATTTGATCTTCGGATACAAACAACGGGGTGAGGCGGCTGTTGAAGCTGCCAATGTGTTCCATTACATGACCTACCAGGGTGCAATCGACCTTGACTCTATCACGGACGAGAAGGAGCGAGCGCAAAAGATCAGCGTTATCAACAACTTTGGACAGACGCCTCCACAGGTCTTCCAGAGACCACATCCCCAGAAGGACAATGTTACCAGGCCCACCAGGCTCGACACCTCGGCTGAGAGTTTGCATCGCGTACCAGGCACACTACTCGAAGCTCATGATCGCATTTCATCTCTAAACTACACCAGCAAGAGTGATAAGCTTCTGTGTGCCGCACCGTTCCGCCAAAATATTCCCCCTAACCACGATCGGTATATGGAGTGGGGGTTCACGGACGGTAGCGTTCGTTTCTATGAGTCGCACTCCAAGAAGCTGGTTGGGCTGTTTGAACATTTACACTCTGGACAACTGACAACTTCGCATTTTGTTGATGGCCGGACGCTGATCACAGCGGGAACAGACTGTACCCTCGCCATATGGACGGTCAACAAAGGTGAGCGAGGCCGTACCGAGCTTCAGAACGCCACTACACTCTTCGGCCACAAATCGCCTGTTATGACGCTTGCTGCCAGTCGTGCATTTTCCGCATTCTTGTCTGCTTCACTCGATGGGCGTGTCTTCCTTTGGGACCTTAACCGCAACGAGTTTGTACGAGAGCTTGCCCTAGGCGCACAGCAAAAGCGAGATCCAGTGCCAGTCCAAGCAGCCAGGATCAACAGTGTCACAGGAAACATTGTACTTGCCTGCGGAAACCGGCTTATTGTCGCGACGCTCAACGGTGCGATACTGCTCGACGAAGACATTTGCGACAGTGAAGATGAGGGAGACTACATTACAACTGTAGCAGTTTATGAAGGATTGGGCAATGAGTGGTGTGAACGGGAACTCATCTTCACTGGGCATCGAAGAGGAATAGTCAAGGTTTGTATACCTCATTTTTTTTTACCCTCCCAATCGTACATTGTACGTTTACTGACTCAAGCTAGATTTTCCACCTAACGCCAGCATCTTCGACCTTGCCATCCTCAACCCCGACAACTGCTAAATGGTCTGCGAACCTCATTAATGTTTTGAACCACGGCGATCCTGTAATGCTGGCTCAAACAGCACCCATTACATGTATATTGCCTATGCCTCATCACGTCTACACAGGCGATGAGGACGGTAGAGTGGTACGTAGTCATTTCAACTTTATTCGCTGGATTGGTGCTAACGTATTGATGCAGTACGAATGGGACTGTGTGCATCGCCAAAATTAAGGGCCTGAACATCAACAAACCAATTGCCGCCGAGACGATGTGAAAGTATATCCCTGAGGAGTTGGTTTGGCACCTAGATTGGGAGTGGAAAGTACGTCGGCTTTACAATTGCTTCATTTTCATGGAGTCTTGCTATCCCAAAATGTTGGTCTCTGAATTCAGGTAAAAGCTTGATATGATGCGCAAGAGCAAGTAGCTGAAAAGATCCTTTATTCGCGAAGCACTGGTCTTTTTCTCAATACAAACATCTTGTTTTCAACACCGTTTAGTAAATGTGTATACAACACTCGGGTATGCAAACAACCTCGAGCAGTCCAAGCTCGCCATGGCCGGCCTGGCAACAGTGCAGTCACACTGCATGAAATAGCCAGCGATGCAAATATAAGCTTCCCAGATGTGGCGTCGCCGCCTGCATACGAGATTGGTCATGCAAGTCGTCTAGATAGCTCGTTACGTGGTAAAACACCTAGCAGCATCGCGTGACCAAACAGCAGGATATTGGTGGACGAGCACTAGACTTGCATTGCGAATCAGGATAATGGCCCGTAAGGCGTAGGCTAGGATCGAGGACGATGTCGATTCCCCCCAAGTGGCTAGCTGGTGTGTCTCCGCATTCAGCGCCATGTCCCAACACAGCATGACGGCACTGCCAAGCCCCATACTCTGAGCCAATCCGCGCCTTCCAGCACGTCATATTTTGCCTTAAGTCTGGGCCGTGTCCCACTTGTCGCCCTTTGCAACCCCCAGCTTCACAAAGGATGCGACAATCCGAGCGACAAACCGAATGCATAAATGGATACGCCGGAAACAACCGCGCCGCCTGAGAACGCGACGAATAAGAAGCGTAGACGACCAATTAATGGTATGTACTATGGACTCTGCCACCTTCTAATACTGCGGTACCTGAGCTAACGGCGCTCGGATAGCCTGTACTACTTGTCGCGCGAGAAAGGTAGGCGTTCGCGTTTCGTTGCTTTTATCCTTATCTTCCTTTTGGCTAGTTTGCACCGTGGTGCAGTTTGCGGCGACGTGCATGGAAAGCATAAGAGTAACCACTACACAGTTAGGTGTGTAGTGGCATGACCCAACCATTTCATCCTAGCACTATCAAAAAAACCAAAAAGTAAATTAACCTCTACACGTCAACATATCTAACAGTTCCACAGGTCAAGTGCGATGAGCGACCAAACGGCTGTCTGAACTGCGAAAGGCTTCAGCTAGACTGTGTCCAGAATAGCGGTGTATCGGCAGCAGCAAAAAGACCAAACTCGGGTTACGAACCAGTAGTTGGAATCAAGAGAAAGCGGACCTTCCGGTCTTGTATTCCCTGTAGAGATTCAAAGGTCAAATGTTCTGGCGAACGACCGACCTGCACAAGGTGCCAACAACGCCGGACAACCTGTATCTACGATGCGGAGCACAACGAGCCAGCTTGGGTGCAGAGTATTAGCACTCCTGCACTGACCTCACAGGAAAACTCAGTAATGATATCTCCTCATGGCCCGCAGCCTTCTTCAACCAGCCTTAACATGCTCGGTTCAGTTTTGGGCAATGATACTACTGTACCCGGGTGCCCGCCTGGGCTGTTGTGGTGAGTTTGAATACTATGAAGTGGCAGTACGTTATACTGAAGGAAGCAAAAAGGTTATTTACAAAGCAACTACCGCCCAAGAACAAGCTTCATGCTTTGTTGGACGCGTATTTCAATAATATTCACCCTATTCGAGTCTTCGCGTTCGAGCATAAGCCGTCGTTTATTCGAATGCTGGACGAGGGCCAGCTGGTAGACTCATCCGATCAGGCGCTCCTACACATAATGTGTGCATTGGGCGCTCGGTTCTACGCCCTCGACTATCATGAGTCGTACTCGCCCTTGACCAAAGACTTGATACAGTCGGCTGGAACCCAATGGGCCAAGATCGCTGAAGAGATGTTTTTTGCTGACTACAGTACCATCTCAATTACCAAACTCAAAGTTTTGGTCCTTCTCCATGATCATGAAGCAAGAACTGGTAACTACGCCGGCTCCTTTCTTCTTACCGGTCTAGTTATACGTATGGCGCATGCTTTGCAATTGAACAACGAGATATCACCAGACGTACTTTGCAAGGAAGTGGGAGGAAGTCCAAACGAGGTATCTGTCAGGGAGTCTCGGAGAAGATTGATGTGGGCGTGTTACATGATCGATGTCTGGGCTGGTAGTGGTGTCGATCATCTCACTATACTCAATGAAAAAGACCTCAAGATCCAGCTTCCTTGCAACGAGCGACAGTTCTCACTACAGATACCATGTATTACAGAACGGCTCGAGAAAGGTACATTGCTGGACTTCCTCGCCAAGGACGACGTTCCAGAGAAACCAAGCGACAATCTGGGCATGGCAGCATACTACGTGCGTATTGTTAGTATATGGCGAAGAGTGCTACGGTGAGTCATAGCATGCATGATTTCTTGTCCGATTACAGTGCTAATTCTGCATAGCTTCGTAAAACACATGGACGAAGAGCAACCGCCTTGGCTCCCAGGTTCGGGCTTCGCGATATTGATCCAGGACATACATTTATGGAGACAGAGCCTGCCTTCTTGGCTAGATTTTTCGGCAGACAACATCTACATCCGACGAGAAACCCACCAGCTAGGTGCTCTCCTTCTTATCCATTGCATGTATCACCATGTTATGTGTGACGTGCATCGAATCGCTCTCCCTGACCTTTTCAAGAACCAGGAACCATTTGTCTTTCCCCCGGACCAGCAGGCCTTTGTGGGCCACCTACAGGACGTCTGCTTCGAGCACGCACAGCGCATGTCAGTGCTGGTCTCACATATTCTTCAGCATGGAGTTAAGCACTTTGCGGACTCGATATTGCCTTCATTCGTCTATAACAGCAACAGGATCATGCTCTACTACATTGCTAGGATCTTGGACGTATCCAAACCCGACACTGGAACTGTGATTGCGCGTACTGTCGAGTTAGTCCAGCATAACAACCGGGCGCTGAGAGACATGTCACTTATTTATCCCCTCGCTGAGTCCCTTTGTATCACTTCGGAACGATGGCTAGAGACTGTGCGCGACAGTCTTGCTCGTGGACATTCGGCCGACTACATTGCACCTCAAGATTCGTCTGAGAACGAAGCGCGCCGCATCGTTGGAGCTCCTGCCCCGACAGAAGGCACGCCCCGACAGCGGAACACTGCTATATCTATGATACCCCCTGTAGAAGAGATACTATCAGCAACTTCGCCGTCAACTCTTCGGACCGCCACTACTCGGTACCCATTTACAGCATTTGCTCCAGACGAGCAATCGTCTACAGCAAGCCATGGCATGAATTCGCAACCAGAGCACCGGATTGAACCAATATACTCGTCTCCCGGTGCGCCTAATTCGCTTGAGCAGCCCATGTTCAATCTTGATGACCTGCAAAACTTCTTTGGATGGGAGGCGAGTGACGATGAGAATGTCCAGACGACGGGCTTTGAGGCCTTTGGACCTTTGGGATGGACGAACAATTTCTCCATAATGTGACGAGGTGCAATAGAATTGCATGCAGGCCTGATATGTTGTTTCCGAGTAGTCGTTTGAGGCCACCCAGTATCCAGTAATTCACATTGGTACTGCCTTGACCTTTGATTCATAAGTTTGACCACTGCGTTATTTCTATGGAGTTGCCAAGAAATGGACAAATGATACAATACCCGATAACCTATCGATTGGTCTAAGTGGTGTATCTATGGTGAAACTGAGAAGAGGGAATAAACCTTAAAGACCTCAGTTCCCTGCATGATATCCGAAGTGAGTATACCAGATACGGTCCAGACTTTGTAGGTGAAACCTCCGTTGCGCATGTGGTAAGACTAGCAAGCCTCCCCTGTACTTAGCGGAGATCTCCGGCACTAGTAAAGCAACCCTGACCAACGGTCGATTCCACTTTCCCCCTCGAATCGCTTTCCATGAAGCTGCGATTTCGCGAGGATATCACTTTCACGACGTTACGACCTATTGACGAATATTTTGCAAACCCCACTCTCTTTCTTGTCTTCCTGAACTGCTAGAGCCTCGTCTGCTCAGTCTAGATTGGCTCAATACTGTCTGCGACAGCACAGAGACTCGTCGATTCGCCTCCGCTCCCACATCAAAGTTCACTGCATCTGCAAGTTCGACCACAAATCCTGCCAAGTCCGTACTATAGAAGAGAGCTACATAAAACCTTTGTTTGTTCGCAATGCCTGAGACAACAAAGGTAGTACCCCTCACCTGCCATGGTCACTCAAGACCTGTCCCCCACATCCACTTCTCGTCTTTGTTGGATGAAGACCAATACTATATTATATCAGCATGCAAGGACAATAATCCCATGCTCCGAGATGGTATAACGGGTGACTGGATTGGCACTTTTCTGGGCCACAAGGGCGCAGTCTGGCAAGCGCGGCTGTCTTCAAACGCCTCGCTGGCAGCCACAGCTTCAGCCGATTTCTCTGCGTACGCAACCCTCCTCTGTTGTTCTGTGACATTACTAACGGTTCGTAGAAAAGTCTGGGACACCCATACTGGCGAAGCGCTACACACTCTCGCCCACAATCACATTGTCCGTGCGGTCGCGTTCCCCAACCAACCTCACCCTCAGATCCTTGCGACCGGTGGAATGGAAAAGAAGCTGCGGATATACGACCTGTCACGCAGCGACGCAACAAGCTTTGAGATTGGCGCTGGCGTTCATACAGGGACCATCAAGTCGATAGTGTGGACGGCGGATCCTAACGTCATAATTACAGCATCAGAGGACAAGAAGATCCGGTGGTGGGATCTGCGACAGGAGTCGACCATTGGAGAGCACGCGGTAGAGGGCACTGTGGGTTCATGCGAGTTGGATAACACCTCCTCGGATGGAATATTGAGCGTAGCTGCTGGAAACAGCGCTTACTTTTTCAACAGTCAACTGCCAGGCTCGCTCATCAAGAGCGTCAAAACACCATATGAACTCGCCAGTGTAGCACTGCACAACGGAGAGAGGAAGTTTGTTACTGGTGGTAGCAATCAGAATGACACGTGGGTCAGAGTGTGGGATTTTGATGAAGAGAAGGAGTTGGAGACGAACAAGGGACACCATGGACCTATTTGGTCAGCGAGCTTTTCTCCTGATGGAAAGCTCTATGCAACGGGCAGTGAGGACGGAACGGTCAAGCTCTGGAAGTTTACAACGGGACCATACGGTCTGTGGAAGTAGATATCAAGTCCACAGCTTGGGGTTGCTCGTTGTGTCGTTGTGCGTATTGTCCATGATGACAGTAGTCGGAAGGGCTCAGTTTATATACCACCTGAAAATAGTATAAATGCGATGAAGCAGAATCAACATTACAAAGCGAACTACCCACACCGATTGACCCAGCCAAAGTGAAAACCGACCCCAAAATCAATCTTCACTCTCGTAGAAAAATTAACTCTTTGTTAATATAACAAAAACACGGCAAGCACGTCAACCAACCTGCCAGGCAGTCGGGAAAACCTACCCCAACCACCGCACCTCTAAACCGGAGATACCCGATTCAAACATTGCCGAAAAAAACAAAAAACAAAGGATCGACACAAGAAGGGCACACCAATGGCAACATGCAGCTAGTTAGCCCGCATGATAACTACGCATCGCCCCCCAGCCGCCCTAGGCCCATTGATTGTGCAAACATGGCAACTTGTCCACTCCCCCGCCAGATAAGATAGGTGAGATATGAACGATAACCCGAATCCTACCTGTTCGGTGCCAAGAGTTGGAGACGAACCCTTATCCGCACCCCCCGTTGTCGGCCGAATAGTCATGTATAAGTAGGTGGGCAAGGCTTGTTTTTTTTTGGATGTACAGAGGGATTATTAGGCCGTTTGGTGTACTTTCTTCACCGAGTTTTTTTTTTCTGTTGGGGTTGGGGTGTGTACTTTAGTCTACATCCTTGGTTGGTTGACGTCGGGTTGCTTGGTTGAGACTTCATATCGCCAGCTCCAACCCCTCCCTTCTCTGCTCACAGTACAAATCACCAAAGGAGCCTTGCTTTTTCGATTGAAAGGAGAAATGGGGGAAAAGAAGGAAGATCAGGTGGCGCCTGTGCGCGAGGCTAGCATGGAACGAGGGGATGTTAGTGCGGAGAAGGCGATGCAGGATATCGGTGCGGATTTGTATCTTGAGGTTCGGCAGTATTCGCGGGAGGAGTTGGAGGCGGAGAGGAAGGTTGTGCTGAGGAAGATTGATTGGGTTATTATGCCCATGGTACGTTTCTTTTTTCCTTTTCTCTTCAGGTTAAATGGCGATTATAAGAGGAGAGAGAGAGGAGGGAAAGCTGATAAACCCAAGATTTGCATGACATACATGATACAATTCCTCGACAAACTCAGCCTCAACTACGCAAACGCCTACTCTCTAACTCCGGACCTCGGACTCCATGGAAACCGCTACAGCTGGGTCGCTGCAATCTTCAACTTTGGATACTTGTTCTGGGCGCTGCCCTCCAACTACCTCATTCAGCGGCTTCCAGTTTCAAAATACACGGGTTCGATGATTCTGATATGGTCGTTACTACTATGCTGCCACGTCGCGGCGAAAAACTACGCAGGGATGCTGGCACTCCGGTTCCTGCTGGGAATGTTCGAAGCTTCGATTAGCCCGGCCATCATGAACATAGTCAGTATGTTCTACACACGCGCCGAGCAACCGCTCCGCATGTGTATTTTCCTCGCCTTCAACGGCATAGCGACTATGGTCGGCGCGCTACTCGGCTACGGGCTCGGTCACGCACACTCGCCGCATATCAAAACCTGGCAGCTCATCTTCCTCGTTATCGGGCTGATGAATTTCGTCTGGTCTTTTGTTTTCCTGGCTGTCATGCCGGATAGTCCTGCCACGGCCAAGTTCTTGACGCATAAGGAGAGGATTGTGGCGATTGATCGCGTGGCGGGGAATATGATTGGGGTTAAGACCAAGAAGTTCCACATGAAGCAGGCGGTCGAGGCTGTGTTCGACTTCAAGGTGTTGTGTATTGCGCTGATTGGGTTAGGGTGCGGAGTTATCAACGGGGGTGTGTCGAATTTCTCGTCTTCGCTGCTGAAAGGGTTTGGGTTCAGTGGCATTTATGCTACTCTGCTGCAACTTCCCACGGGTGCTATCGAGTTCGTTATCGTACCCTTGTGCGGACTGGCGGCGGGATACTTCAGGAACACGCGGTGCCTTATCCTGGCTATTGTGTGTCTGCCGCCGCTGGGAGGACTCCTGGGTATTCGACTTACGCCGCTGTCTCAGCGATGGAGCCTCGTTGGATGCACCTGGTTGCAGTACCTTATTGGTGCTCCCGTCATTCTCTCGTGGAATCTGCTCACGACGAATATCGCGGGCCATACGAAGCGCAGTACGGCGAATGGAATGTGGTTTGTATTCTATGCCGCGGGGAATATCGCTGGAGCGAATCTCTTCCTTGCAAGGGAGGCACCGAGGTATTTTTCAGCACTCACGGGCCTGATTGTGTGCTATTGCGCCATGATAGTCGTGGCGGGCATTCTGGCTGCCTGGATGACATGGCAGAACAAGAAGAAGGATCGCCTATGGGGGGCTGGCGAGGATGAACAGGCGGTTATAGATGGGTTCAGTGATTTGACGGATATCCAGGCGAAGCATTTCAGGTATGCTATTTAGAGGGCTGGTTGAGGGAGCATGGGTGATAGATCCTCAAGGACTATGAAATGAATCATCAAGTATACCAGAGTGAGAAGGAGATATATACCCTGTCTATTACTTAGAAAAAATATCTATGTATCCGCAACGTGAAGCGCATCCAACTCTTGTACCAACTCTTCCTCGCCACTAGGCAAGAACCCAATCCCCTCACATCCTCCTCGCTCATCAAACTCAACCCCAAGTATTTCCCCCGCCACCCACTGCGCGGTCCTCGCATGCAAACTCGGCTTTACAAGCCCCTCTTTACTCTCCCCACCATATACTTCACTCTTCTCCTGCGCAAGCGCCTGATAAACAACCAACTGGTCGCGCAGATACTCGTCTACACAGCCACCATATTCGATCTCCGCTAGCAAATTATCCGACACCATTTTCACAATATTGGCAACGACTTGTTGCGGCTGTTGGCCTGCTCGCACGCCCCGATCGTACAGCCAGTCGCGGCCTAGTTTCATGCCAGTCGATGTGGTGGCTACCAAGAGGAGGTAGTACCTCTTCTCATGGTGCGAGTCTTCGAATGTGATTTGTACATTGACCTCATTGTTGGCGGAGAAGCGGGATTGGCGACGCTCGAACATTACATCTAGCTCTTCGCGGAAGTGTCGCTCGGTGTTTTTGGGGGCGATTATGGTGGCTGTTACTCGCTCCACTTCGCCCCTGTTTACTAGTTGGAAAGATGGTAGCTGGCTGGTCAAAGGAGTGACGGTGTATGTGACGCTGCCGAGACTAGTAGTGCCTTGGGACCAGCCCCGCGAGTGTAGCTGGGTGCTGATGTGTGGTATTCCGATGAGTTCTAGTGTTGGTAGTAGGACTTGGGTAATGTAGTCGCATGAGGGCGAGTTGGATACGTTTGTTCCTCCTGTGATTTGAACGCGTAAGGGTGATGACGCCCCTGAGAAGAGGAGATAGGGTAGTATGGCTTGTAGAACGAGATTGACACTTCCAGGTGTGGACTGCTTGATGTGGACTTCTCCTGCAGAAAGAACTGTGCTTAGTCTGCCGCTGGTATTTGGAGAAAATGTGATTGCCTTGCTCTTGAGTTCTGCGCCCGTAACGTGCGCGTTGGAGGCTTCACCGAGCCATTGTACGCTGGTCAAGTGTTGAGCCTTTAGACCACCACCACCTGAACGTTTTGCACGGATGTTGTTGATACTTATTGGCTTCTTTGTGAGGGCAGAGAGACCAAGGGCGATGCGGACTAACTGGCCTCCACCTTCGAGAGTCGCCCCGTGTAGATGAATTGGTGATGGAGATTTAGGCGCCGAAGCCATTACGAGATATGAATTGAGTTGATTGTACTTGGGAGATGTTGCGGAAAATTGCAAGAACATCAATTGTCTTCTTAAGATAGAGAATCTGTTCATGTCTCGTACATGACGGGCCTTGTGCCTCCAGCTTGCATGAGTGAAGATGAGTCAACCTGCATGGCGACCATGACTGTGGCTATGCGTGAATCAGTTACCAACGGTCGATACAGCACTACCTAGCCGCTATTTGTGCCTTGCGCATATTTATCATATACGCATGTGTATCTGAATGAAATAAAGATGTTTGTCTGCTGTCGGTAATCAAATGTAGTAGCCGCGGCACGTGTCGGCGCAAGATCGACGCGGCGGTCCTGTCGTCATCAGCGACGCCGAACTTTTGATCAGCGTCTCCGAAATCGTCCCCTCCCACACCAGCCCATCCACCGCCATGACGAATGCATTGATATCGCTCCAAATCGCCCTCAGAACCCGGTAGTCGTCTTGTCTACCTGTCTCAAGCCATGCGCGGCCCGCTGGCTTTCTCCGCAAAAGCCTGGCATGGGCCCGGCAACGGAGCTCTCTTCTCACAAATACAGTCGCGCATCTCGACGATCAAGCCGACGTTATCGAGATCAATCGCTACGAAACCGACACCCAATGCCTCGACCGTAAGGGGCGCGCCGAATCTGACCTGCCATCTCGCACCCTCCCTGTCTCGATTCGCAACTGCGGGGACCATCCGCCACAATGGCCTACAACACCCAATTCGACTATTCAATGCGTCCCGCCATGTATCCGAAGCATCGGTAAACGACAAAATCACCAAACAACGTAAATCTTACAAGGATGAAATCAAGGAAAAAGGAATTGTGGATCTCGAGGAACACGACGGCGAAGCAGAGGCGGAGCAGGGCTTTGCAAAGTCCGAAAAGGCAGCCCAAGCCAAGCAGGTGAATCTTAGTGCGAAGCTCAGCAAGGATGGCTCTGGATCTGGAGGTACACCCGGTGGCATGAAGGAAATCTGGCGGCTCATCAGCATTGCACGGCCTGAATTAGGCTCCCTCTCCTGGGCTTTCATATTCTTACTCATTGGATCTGGCATCTCATTATCGGTACCTTTCTCTATTGGCAAAATTCTGGACGCTGCAACTTCGACAGAGAACACTGATGGCTTACTCTTTGGCATGACCCCCTCGCTATTCTACTTTGCACTTGCTGGCGTCTTGACCACCGGTGCTGCATTCAACTTTGGTCGTATCATCATTCTGCGAATTGTCGGAGAGCGCATTGTCGCCCGCCTGCGATCACAGCTCTACCGTAAGACGTTTATCCAGAATGCTGAGTTCTTCGATGCGAACAGAGTTGGAGATCTCATCTCTCGCCTTGGCTCAGACACTATCATTGTTGGAAAGAGTATCACACAGAACTTGTCCGATGGTCTGCGTGCGCTCGTCAGCGGTGCAGCTGGTTTCGCCATGATGGGTTTTGTCAGTCTCAAGCTTACCGGTATTCTTGCTTTGATTGCTCCTCCAGTGGCCCTCGTTGCATTCTTCAGTGGTAGATCTCTCCGGAACCTCAGTCGCAAAATTCAGAAGAATCTAGGTACTCTAACCAAGATTGCCGAGGAAAGGTTAGGCAACGTCAGGACTAGTCAAGCGTTTGCTGGTGAAGTCCAAGAAGCATCCCGTTACAATCGTCAAATCAAGAGAATATTCGCTTTGGGAAAGAAGGAGGCCGTGGTTGCTGCGAGCTTTTACGGAAGTACCGGTCTCATGGGCAACTTGACCATCATCACTATCCTGTACGTTGGTAGCAACATGGTCAAGAATGGTGTCATCTCAATTGGTGAACTCTCATCATTCCTGATGTACACTGTCTACGCTGGTTCTAGTATGGTTGGATTGTCTGGTTTCTACGGCGAAATGATGAAGGGTGTCGGCGCTGCCAGTCGTCTGTTTGAGCTTCAAGATCGCAACCCGACAATATCGCCAACCAAGGGCCTACCTGTCAGGTCCGCACGTGGTCCTATCGAATTCAAGAACGTATCATTCAGCTATCCCACCCGGCCAGCAGTGTCCATTTTCAAGGACCTGAGCTTTAAGATTGAGCAGGGCACCAACGTGGCTATTGTCGCGCCTAGCGGAGCTGGAAAGTCGACTGTTGCTAGCCTGATTCTGCGCTTCTATGTTCCAACCTCGGGTGTTATTACCATTGATGGAAGGGATATTACTACTCTGAATGCGAAACAACTAAGGAGAAAGATTGGCTACGTGGGGCAAGAACCTGTTCTCTTCTCTGGAACCATTGCCGAGAACATTGCCTATGGTGTGCCCAATGCCACCCGTGCTGAGATTATTGCAGCGGCGCGAAAGGCCAATTGCCAGTTCATCAGTGATTTCGTAAGTACAGAATCTTATCCTTCTAGATCTTTCGCTGACTAGCATAGCCCGATGGCCTTGAAACACACGTCGGCGCCCGAGGCACACAGCTTTCGGGAGGCCAGAAGCAGCGCATTGCCATTGCACGGGCTTTGATCAAGAAGCCCGATATTTTGATCCTCGACGAAGCAACAAGTGCCTTGGACGCCGAGTCAGAAACGCTTGTCAACCAGGCGCTGAACAAGCTTCTCCAAGAGAACAACACAACTATCAGCATTGCTCATCGTCTCTCTACTATCAAGCGTTCCGACCGTATTATCTGTATTGATTCGGATGGCAGGGTAGCCGAGGAAGGCACTTATGAGCAGCTTAGCTCCAACCCTGAGGGTGCATTCAACAAGCTCATGGAATGGCAAATGAGCGGTGGTGAGGTTCCTACCCGGGACGTCAAGAGTTCAAAGCCAACTGAAGAGGAGGAGATTGAGCGGGAGTTAGAGGAAGAAAAGGACGAGGTTGTGGCCCGCAAAAATGAGTAGACGGATTGTCATGTTCCGGGGTTATCCTGGAAGAATGACGCTGGTGATGGGGAGGCTTCTTCAGCGTTTTCATGAAGCAAACAGGAGGTTTCCTGTGAACTTGTCTTAAGACTATAAGCGGTAGCTGGGCCCACCAGCCATACTGGGCCTCAACGCCAGTACCAGTCTGGGGGTTCGAGACTTGATGTGTAGGAACATAAGTTAGGCAAGAGAGGCCCAATAAGTAATGGGCAATTGCTTGCTACATGATTTGGAGTTGTCATTGTACATTACCCGCCGATTATCTTGGCGGCAACAACCTTTACAACAATATTGTCTTGTTGAAGCTCGCACATGCGAGTGTTTGGTGTAATTGAACATTATTCTCCTCTCATGATTGCCCTTCAAGAAACTATGCGCTGTAGCATATCCCAGGTAATTCCCAACAGTGAGACGATAGTATTACCAACAAGATGTGAGGCAGGCTACATGCATTATGATGACAAATCCAGACCTCAACCCAACATACACGTACGCAATGGCTTTCTCCCTCAGCATGTCGCATCAAGCGGAGCCTATCCGCTAGCCCCCCTAGCGCTGTGAATCCGCCCCGCCCTTGCCATGCACTCCGATGACTTAATCAGGTACCAGCACCACTCAGATGGGAGCACCCCATAGCATGACACCCGAATTCGTCTCAAGACCAATCCACCTAGTCTGTATCTGAAAAGAAAAGGGCATCATGGCAATGTCTCTCCATCGCAATATTGACGTCATGTATACTAATTACTCAGTCTCACCCTACCAGACACGCTCCTTAGCCCTGTGACGCGAAGGGGTGGAAATGTATAACGCTTCCCTAATCACATATAATCAACCCCCAACCCCCAACCCCCCCCCCTTGTCTTGCTTGAAAAGAAAAACATAAACGCCAGCACCGCCCAGCACCGCCAGCAAAACATCTGGTAACTTTTTTTCTCAAATGCTCAAAACCTCACTCCAGACGCCCCTCCGCCTCACCACAACATCCTTTTCATCCCGCTCGTCGCTCGCCAAACCAGTCACTACACGCGTGTATCTCGTTACGCGGAGTTTCCAAAGTAGTTGTGCTGCATCGCTACCGCAGGGTCCGAAGAAAATGGAAGGATACAAGCAAGTCGGGAACAGAGAGGATGCGCCACCGAAACACGAAATGGTGTATTTCCCCGGTTTAATGAGTGAGAAGCGGAGTTTTGGGGATTTTAGAACGGTGTTGCACACGGGGCTTTACAGTTAGTTTTCTTTCACCCTTGCATACTCATTTCTACATTCTTTCAAAGATGGTTGAAAGATGCTAATGAAAAACAACGCAGGCCAGATCGTGGCAATGGAAGTTCCCGTGAATGGAGAGATAGGCGATGAAGTACATTTGGTTGATCAGATCCTGCTCTTCACATCTGGCCGGGGACTAGCGACTGTGGCGGGGAAGGAGCAGGAGGTAGCAGCGGGAGATGTGGTGGTTGTGCCTGCGGGGACGCAGCATCAGTTTGTGACGAGGGGGGAGCAGCCGCTGGAGCTGATAACGGTGTATTCGCCTGCAGAGCATTTGCCGAGTAGTGTGCATAAGAATAAGGAGGAGGGGGATAAGGCGGAGCAGGAGGGTGTGGATGAGGCGCCTGCGTGGGCGTTGAGGGGGAAGGAGGAGAATGAGAAGGTGGGGCTAGTTAAGGAAAGTGGGAAGTATTAGGAGAGGGTTTGAGTTGGATGGATTTAGTTAATAAGAGGTGTGTATTGCTCGGGATGGAATGTTTGTCAAGACAAATAAAGAATAATTGCCAATTCAATCAATCTAGCATCTTGGACACTGATATTGCAGTAATGTTCGTACAAGAAGTAAAGTTAACAAGACCGAATTCGTCAGTTAGTAGTAAGTTGGTACTTCTGCATGTTGTTCTGAACAGCTTGAGTGCTTTACAATTTTGTTGCTGCCATGATTAGCTATTCCAAGACACGCACTTTGCCTAATGAGCAAAGATTGGCAGTTGGCGAAAGATATGCGTATGTTTGCATCATCCAGTGGAGGGGAAATCCCGTAGCGTCATGAAGATGTCGTCTCAAGAGATCAGGCCTCCACATTCCGGTGGCGAACGGAAAGGTTGGTCTGGGCCCGCTAAACAAAACCGTTCTTCTCAACGCTCTTTCGACTTGGCAGAAGACGATGCACAACGAGGTTAGACCCTGTGCGTGTAGGCCGATACAACCACAACGGTATACAGTCAGCCCGTTGCAACGCCAGTCTCACTAGGTGGGGAAGGCTGCGCTTGTCAATTTTGGCGGGCCGGGGTGCCTGGATAATATCATATCCTGATGAGGTAAGCTGAGGATGAACGTGGGTGGCGGCTCAACGACGTAACGATTCTCGAGCGGCAAGACACAATCATTCCGCAATGGGATGGCTGCGGTATATGTGGGGGAGAAGGCTGATGGAGTTGCAGGCTTCAAGATGCAGGCGTCAGCTTGGTGGCAGGGTTTTGTGAGGGCAGCTGGTGGGGCCCGAGTCTGAGGCCGTGGTTATCAGATGGAATGGCCGCCAAGCCATCGGAACCGGCATCTGACAGTGGTAGCTTGTGTTTGGATATTTGCGCGATTATACGCCGAGGAGAATTGCACGCGGAGTTGGCAGACATTGATAGGGGTTAGCGGTCAGTTGCTGGTGGCGCCATGAACGGCAGCTGAACCACCACGGTCAGGAGATAGTGAAGAGGAGAAAACTAGCCGATCAGCGGTTACTTTCTTCCATTGCACCCCTTGTGTCGGAAAAAGCAGGGCCAGGCCGGGAGCGACAAGACCAGACCGGCTTCGGCGATGCGATCGGGTGGGCGCCCGCACAAGCGTCATTCGGCACCAGTGCAAAGTCCTGGTCTGGTCATCTCAGCCCTTGGAGGCGGCGTCGTTGATCGGCAGTAGCAGGCAGGGAAAAGCGGCCGGGCGCGGAGGGCAGATGGGCTCGTCACCACCATTCTTCTCCCTCATGCGCATACCTTCACCCACCGTCAGACTTTACCTTACACTACGTCCCACTCACTCGTCTGCGATCGCATCGTCCGCCCTGGGATCTAGTACGCGGCCATCGCTTGCGCCGACTCATTTGTCAGCGTTTAGTCAAGGTGAGTGTTGAGTTTGTGTGTGATGCCACCATCTGATAAGCACAAATTCCGCGGTGCATGGAAAAAGCATCAGATAACCTTTCGCTCCCCCACATTGCCCTCACGTCTGTGTGCCGCAGCTTAGCAAGCCAGCCGAGGATGCGCCTCCTCACTGACTGACTGAAACTGCTGTTCAAATTGGACATGATTTCGCACGCATGAGTAACATGTTGCTAATAACAATGGTTCGCGCTAGCAGTCCTCGTTGTAAACTCCCCGATTCCCACGCCGCTCTTTCGTCTTTCCTCTCCACCACGCCGACACATGGCTTCCTCGACATCCACCATGGCAAGCCCCATACCACACACATCTACCTCACACCCTGAAGACCCGATCCCCTCAGAGCCCAGGGACATCCCCCAATTGTCACTGCGGCCAGAGCAGTCGCGGTCGGAGTCCGAACATATTTCACCAAAGTCCTCGGGCGACGCCACAGCATGGACAAACAGCAGCGATGATTCAGAGGCTCCCATGACGCCAATCACCGAGCCTGACCAGGCTGTCGACGAGGTCATCGATAAACTGCAGGAGCTGCCCGCCGCTTCAGTCAACCTGGCAGAACAGTCGCGCCCTCGGCGGGCATCCACGACGCTAATTTCGGACAGCCCAAATGACATCAGACGGATACTGGGCGAAGGAGAGACAGCCACCAAGCTCATCAGCCAGTGCTGTGGCGGAGGATGCTGTCTTCTCAAGACACTGGCTCCTGATTCCTCGTCGCCCAACTTTGTCCCCGTCGTCATTCCAGACAACCATGCATTCCGCACTCTCAATCTCAAATTGGGTCCCCTCGCCCTCGACAGTCAACTCACAGACACAATGCCGCTCCCACCTGTCAACATGGCCTTCGATCCTCTGCCGTCTAAGGACACCAAGTATGTCTCCGAGGTACACAAGATGCCACCCAAATACGTCCAGCCACACCCGCCATATGAGGTCTACTCGGCCCCGCTATACCACGCACGCGAGCTGACCAAGCCGGGCGCTGAGAAGCGCACAATTCACTTCGACATCGATGTGACCGACTACCCAGACGAGGGAGGAGTCGACTTCAAGGTCGGCGGTGCTGTCGGCATTTGCCCGCCTAACTCGCAGGAAATGGTTGACGAGATATTCGACATTCTTTGTATCCCCACGTTTGTTCGTGAGAAGCCAGTCACACTCAAGACCTTTTCAGGAAGATGGCCAACCATCTGGGGAGAAGACCAGCCACGCGAACTCGTCACAACTCGCCGCGAGCTCCTGACCTGGTGTACGGATATCCAGTCAAACCCCCCGACCAAGAACCTCCTCCGCGTCATGGCCGAGTACGCCGAGGCACCAAACGAGAAGAAGATCTTGACCTACCTCTGCTCTGCTCAAGGACAGGCTGCTTTCTGTGATTTGCGCACCAGTTCTCACTTTACTGTCGCGCAGCTTCTCAGTGCATTCCCTTCGTCCAAGCCACCGCTACCGCACCTTCTCTCCGTCCTTACTCAATTGATGCCACGATTCTACTCGCTCTCAAACGACCCCCACATTTCGTCGGCTCGCCCCGGCCTTCCAGGAACTCGTCGCCTCATTGAAATGGCCGTCACTGTTCACGAGACACCCGATTGGCACGCTGATGGCGCTGTCCGCACTGGTGTTGGCAGTGGCTTCATGGAACGCCTGGCCCATGCCTTTATCACGACTGAGAATGAAGGCGTCGACCCTCGTAGCATCCTCGATCTCCGTGTCCCCATGTTCCGTGGTCTCATGGCAAACCCGCTTTCCAAGCAGTTTGGTGGAGAAGGACCCATGGTTCTTATTGGCGCTGGTGTTGGCATGGCTCCCTTCCGAGGTTTCATTCTGAACAGGCTCAAGAACGCCAACTGCGCCAACAAGATCTGGCTCATCCAAGGTGTGCGAGACTCGATGCTTGACGAGCTGTACTCTGGCGAACTGGGCGACCACGAGCGCGAAATCAAGAAAGTCGTTCAGAGCCGAAAGGTCAAATCCGGAGGCTCCAACGAAGTCAAATATGTCCAGGACGAGGTCAAGGTGCAAGCCGACATTGTGTGGTTCGTTATCAATGCACTTGACGGACGCATCTTCGTCTGTGGCTCTAGCAAGGGCATGGGCGAAGGCGTTGAAGCCTCGCTGATTGACGTCGCAATGCAAAAGGGCCGGCTGAGTGAGGCACAAGCAAAGGAGTTCTGGGCCAAGAAGAAAGAAGACGGCCAGTACATTGCTGTAAGTTTGACTACTCACAAATCAGATATAACAGACACTAACTCGCACGTAGGAAACCTGGTAAAAATTTCTCATCTTAAGCATCATTTATCAAAAGCGCGACTTTCGTCTTAAAAATGCATGCAAAACTTCAATCAATTCAACATCGCCAGGGCGTTTATTCAAAAGGGCGTCATATAGAAAGGAAGTAGGCAGCCATAAACTTTCTCTGTGCGCATCATTAGCGGATGCCGGCTGACCACGCCTGGGCTATCTTTCTGGGTCGGAGCGTTTGGTTTTTATTAGACGGATTTGTCTGCAAGAGCAAGGCGTTATTTCAGGTCAGGTTGAGGCCTTTTTCAAAGTGTTCCAAGTTCCAAGTCATTATTATACTGGAAAGATTTGATAGTAAATCAGCTGAAGAAATATAACATTTAACGCTATTTCGACCCTTGTCTTTGATATCAGTTATCAGCCTACTCCAAATCTTAAAGATGTCTGGTTCTGACGTCGCCCCACTTGCACTCACTACCCAAGATTCGGCCAGCCTATTGTCAAGCAAAGTCAGTAAACACCCATTTAGAAGACGGAAACCCCATCAAGGAAGACTTACTCCAAACAGTCCTCTCCCTATTCACCCCCGTAACCCTAACCTTATCCCCAACCCTCCACACCACCTCTTCCCTCTCTTTCTCACCACCACCACCACCACCGCCACCAACCCAAAACCCATACCTTCCAAACACCGGACTCCACCTCGCCCCGCGATCCACCCTCCGATCCCCCTGCAACCGCTTCAGTACCTCACCCTTAACCCCCGTCCCCGGCTTCCCCGTCGCATAATCAACGTTAATACTCTTGCACCTCACACAATTATGCAACAGCGCCACTTCCGTCTCTGCCTCCTTGCCCGAGATCCGGATTCCGGACCAGAAATCCTCAGCCCACGCTTCCTTGGCACCAGAGAGGAGGATGTTAGGTCGGAATTTCGTGATGTCCATTTCCGAAGCGATGCGTGAGGAGACGGAGGAGAGGGAGGCGGAGGAGGTGATGAGGTAAGGGGCGCAGTCTGTGAAGGTGAGGGATTGGGATATTTGGGGTGAGGAGGGTTTGGATGGAGATGAGGAAGAAGAGAGGTTGCCAAAGCGAGGCGAGCGCCGGTTTGAGCCGAGGTAGACGAGTTCGACGGGGAAGTTGAAGCAGGTGCTGAACCAGGTGTTGTAGGACTCGGACATGCGGTAGGCGGTTGTGGGACTGCCATGGAGGGAGATTTCGAGGGTGGAGAGGGAGGCGGGTGAGGGGGTTAGGGGGATGGTGAGGCTGGATTGGTTGGGAGTGGAGCCGTGGGCTAGGTAGTGGATTGTGAGGGTCGACTCGGTGCTTCCGTCGCTGTGGACATTGTCCGGTGGTGGGGAGATTTCTTGGAGGAATTGCGTCATTTGGGGGTAGGATGCTACGGCCATGTTTTTGTAGCCTGCGGGTGTTTTTTCGAGGAGCATGAAGGTACCTGGAGAATCTGGTTAGTTGGATTGATTGGAGTGGTATTCATGGAATGTGAAGGGCAGTGAAAGAATGATACTAGATAATGATTCTCAAGTCGTGGGTAGAGTGATTTAGAAAGAAAGGTGGTTTTTACGATCGTGTGCAAAGCCATGTGGTGTTGCAATTGCAGAAGATAGTTTGATTGCTCGTAGCGATTTAATCGGGTACACGTAGATCTGTTGAAATTGGTTGTTATCAATGAAGATTCTTCTTACGCTCAAACTCCGAGATAGACACCGTGAAATCTCAGAGAATCCAGAGTGTACGTACCTCCGATATCTCCATCTCTGGTAGTGCTGCTACTGCGGCTCGGGATGAACTAGACCAGCCGATGAGATAATAGCACACCAGTATAACTGGTGTGACGTAAAGTGCAGCCAGGAGCCATGTTGGTTGTGTCATTTTCGATAGTATTCTCTTTGATTATTCTATTAGACAGTGAATTGAGCCAGATGTAAGAATGTAAATGATGCCATACTCTAGGCCGAGGTGTAAGTAGATGATGGGGTTCCCCCACCCCACGTACTACGTATGTATGTACATAAGCACGCCCTTCCGAGACGCTAGGAAAGGGAAAATGGACTATTTTCGGGCATGTCTTTCCGGCTAGATGTCATGTTGCAGCCATGCACATATTTTTACATTTATCTCCAATTTTTCGTTAATAAAAATGCTATTTATGAGGTCTTTACAGTAGTGTTTTAAATTTATGGTCTTAGAACATCAAACACCTAAACCCGCTTTCCAAAGACCCTAAATCTCTTCACTCCGCCATCAGGGATGATCACCAGCTTTGCATGCGTGTACCCTTTGCCTGATACTTCCTTCAACTCAGCCTTGTACACATGTTCTGTATCTGGGCCTGATTTCTGTGGGGCCAGTACTTCGGTCCACCCTGCGTCATCATGACCGGGGTCTTTGTCGAAAGCACCTGCGAACACCTGCACCTTTTGTGGGAAGTTGCCCCTGAAATGCGCAGTGTCGATGACAATGTGATCAATCTCACCCTTTGCTCCAAGTCTTACAATTGTCCAATCAACATGCTCACCACGTGTGCGCTTCGTTTCCCAGCCATCACCCATGTCCTTTCCACGACCAGGAAGCAGCAGGTTGTCTTTTGTACCAAAATGCTGGTCAGAGCAAGATGTTGCAACGCCGCCCATGACTGTTGCAGAGAGCTCAAAGACAGCGTCTGCAGATTGAGGGAAAACGGGAACAGCAACACCGTACAGGCGGAAACGCGCAATTCCTCCATCTGGGTACATGAGCAACCGAACATGAGTGTATGCCTTTTCCGTGATGTTGGGAAGCAGCCATCCATGCCGTTGGCTAGGTCCGCACTCCTGCTTTGACAGTATAGTCTCCCAGCCTGCATAGCTTGGCTTCTTAACCTCCTCTTCATCCTTCTCATCGCTGATGAAAGCGCCTTCGACAGCAATTTCTGGAGCGTGGTTGCCGTTGAAATGAGCCGTGTCAATCTCGATACCTGCTACTTTCCCGCTGGCAGTACCCAGTCTCAAGACGACCCAGTCTGCAGGCTCTGTGTTGTGGCGGCGCGTCTCCCAACCATCGTACCAGGCTCCGGTATGGACGAAGACGCCCGGTTTACGGATTGGTGGAGTTGGTGTTATCAGATTTTCCGCAGCAGCAAAGTATTCATCACTGAAGGACAGCACCTTTGAACCGAGAGGTGCAGAAATAAGGTCTACACAGTGTCAAAACTACAAGAAGAGTATACATTCCAAATATATCATACCTGTGTACTTGGATTTGAATGTTGAATCGATTTCCTCAATTGGAATTGAACGGGCCATGATGTAGACTTTTGACAATTTATCAGAAAGTATGTGAGAAAATTCAAAGCTAGAACTTGGATGAATTGACAAAAAGAACGAAGAATCGACCGCTGTTGGAAAGATGTATGAGACCAACACGGAACTATGGCGGGGTGGTGGGGTAGCTTAGACCCTGTCAAATAACGCTTGCTACCTATCGGAGGCCGCCGACTCTGGATATTCAAGGGCCGATGGCGGAGTCGAGCAGATAGCCGGCATCACTATTTTCAATCGAGTAATAATTTGGTACTAGACCAATCGCCGCCATACCTTCTGTAAAATTTTAGATAATCATAAATTGGGAAACTAACACAGAAGCATCTAACCCAGAGTACTGTAGTCTGATGGGTTTCAAGCGCACAAAGGTCATCAATCGGTTAAACCAGGTCATGCTAGTGAAATATTGACATCTTCGCATTTGCTGTCAGCAGCACTAGGCATATTTAAGAAGAATCTATCGGTGTCTTTATGCTATAATGATATCCAATCGGCCCGATTCATCTTACATCTCATGCCTTCAACTCAATCAGCCACCAGGTCGCCTTTACGAGCGTCTGTGGAGTATGCAACAACACGGGGAGTGGCTTTTAACCGAACAGACGTTCGTTGAAGTACGGATGCTTCGCTCATAACTGAGTTAGTCGTGGTTGACATTTCTCTACTGGGGACCGGCTCTTGTCACGGATACGACAGTCGTGGCAGTGGGTGCTAGGCACGACGTGGCTTGAAGGAATTTGGTCTCCAACCAAACCAGGCAGAATGGAAGCAACTAGCCCGTACCGTAATCAGCAAGGATTTGCAACTCTATCAACTTTCTCTATCTTCACCCAAAGCTTGGATCATTCCATGATGACTCTGAATAGTACGAGCTGCCGTTTTTGTTCATGCCGCCACTTAGATCTAGTTTGGCCATGAACTCCGGAGGTACAGTGGGAATATATTTCCGTTCCCTTTCCTTGTTGACGCCGCCGAAGCCGGCGCCGTAGCTGATGAGCATATCTGTCGATGTTGGTAATGAGAACGGTAGCATATACGAAGGATCCAGAAGAAGCTCGTCAGGAAGTTCGTCATGCTCTTCCTCATCAGACATTCGTGAGGGCGCAGGCGAGGGCTCGATCGGTCTCTCGGCAGTCGGTCTGACTGGTGTGGTGGGCGCAGAGTCAGGATTCGGTGATTTCGTCTTTGCAGCTTTTCGATCGGCTGCGGCCTTTTGTAAGTGGATAATATATTTTGATGCGCTTTTTGGGAGACCTTTTTCGCCGACTTCTGGTCTATAGTATTTTGCGGTATGCAATAGTTGTTGAGGTGACAGACGCGTCAACTGCTGCAATGTTCCTACAAGCGACTCAAGATCCTCTCCAAGTGACGAGAAGCATTGTAACCATTGAAGTAGTTGGATCAAAGGCTCAAGGTGCCGCTTGGCAGCATCTGCAGTGTTCTCCCCAGTGGAAGTCATGGAGCCGTTCTCATAGTGCTCTGGCTGCCGGTTGTTTGACCGCGCCCAGTCCTCCAGTGTCGAGACGTTCATGCGTATTTGCATAGCCTTTGTCCGAGCTAGGTATTTTCGATTGGACATTATGCGGTTGAAAACTTCGGCAGAAATCCAGTATATCAACTGCGATAGCACCTGGGCTGTAATGACAGAATGGACGTCGTAGAGATCAAGAACAAACAAAGTAGATGCAAGAAGGGAAGTAATGTTTCTTGGTGAGGGCTGCGCTCGACGCTTCGGGGACGGCGGTCGGAAGCGTTTCTCAAGTGGCTCTACGGGCTTCGCCTTGGGCTTTGAACGAAATATTTTCCACTCGTGCTGGAAATGCACATCTTCAAATCCGGGCATCGGCTCGTGGTCCAGCATCGCCTGGTCGAGATTCTTGTCCATTCTCCGCTCTGCATCACGAATGATCAAGATGAAGATTTCATTGATCAGTTCGGCCATTTGGAGTTGGAAGTTGTTGGTGGCCCCCATCAACCCGCCATCCTTTTTGAGATAATGCAAAAGTAAAGTGGCATTTGACATCCAGAATGCTAGCACGGTCATATCCCACTGATGCTTTTCGACCACGTCATTAATCTTGTTCATGGCAGATACGAGTAATGTTTCGAGGAGTTCGGGATTGGCATGATAGTGTGCATACCGGGCACTGAGGAAGAGTATGTTCGCGGGTACCGGCTTTTGCGACGGGGAGCGTTGCGGTGTCATGTTGGTGATGATGATGTCGAGGATGCGTTCGAGCTCGTTTTCTTGGAAGACAAACATTTGATCATTGAGGCACCTATCCCATATAAACTCTTGGGCTTCTTCCTCCGGCTCTTCAGGAGACTATATCGGTTAGCGGTGCGTTCACGCTGGGAATTATACTCCGTACCTCTGGCTGCTCGTCCAAGCCGAGATTGCCAATATCCACTTCCAGGTTGAAGGCGCTTTCCATCATCATGCGCCGCTTCATGTCGTTCTCCTGCATCTCCTGCTCAAAACGATCTTGCGAGAAACCAGAGCTGTAAAAGTCATCTCCAACGCCCACGTTGCCAATGGCATATCCGCTCTCGTGCAGGTATTCAGAAAGCTCCGTGTTGGGCTCGACAAAATCGAATGCGGTCCTCCCGCCCGAAGACTTGACGTCCGTGGATGCCCCGTGCTCTAAGAGAAGTTTAACGATATCCTTGTGTCGGTTCGTCATGGCCCACATGAGGGGCGTCCAGCGGTTCCTGTCCTGTATGTCAACAGTAGCGCCTTGGTCGAGTAGGGTTGCAGCGACATCCTCGTGGCCAAAGCAGCTTGCGTAGACTAGTGGCGGTGTACCCTCGGCGTCGACTCCATTGATATCGATGTATTCCCGTGCCTTGCCGTCAAGTAACCGCTTCACTCTTTCGAGTTCGCCGTTGGAGGCAGCCAAGGTGAAGAGGCCTTGCAGGGCTTCCCTCTTCTCCTCATGTGACAACTTGTCGTCAGCGACCACTTTTGCTTCATCGCCTGCGTTGTCGTTTTTCAGGCGTGCCTGGTGGGCGAGCATCTGTACCAGACGGCTATCGCTGTCCTCGAGCTGCTGCATGTCCTCATCGCCAAAGGTCGGGTCGTCGAGCGAGAGGTTGAAGCTGAGTGGGCGGGCGGGCATGGGGGTGGTGAGGAATTGCGACTGGCCTACGTGGTGTTAGCGGCCCCTCTTGCAGCATGGCTCCTGCCGGGTGCACCAGCGCCTACCTTGCCATGCATCGTATATCTCAGTCTCCTCGTTCATTATGTGGACGGGTCTCCTGTCATTGAGCGAGGTGGGGAGATCGGGGGGCAGTTGGCGTGGCCTTTGCGGCTCTCCGAGATCGCCTGAAAAGGCATGTGCGTGGTCGGGAGAGTCCATGATGTGACATTGAGTTGGGAGCGAGGCGGAAACGTAAGCAGCGAGCGCTCGTAAAGGGCAGCTATCTCTGGGGAAGATGCATGGGGAGAGAGAGTAAATGTCGGGGAGAGTGCTGGCCACTCGGGGCGTAGTGGGGCAAGTGCGATGCAGAGGCAGGGTGCGGTGCGGGAGCCACGCTGGCGGGAGGAGTGCGGCGAGTCGAGCAGTTCGCAGGCAGGCGGTGTCGAGGGCGTCGGGGGGCCAATGGCGGCGGTGGTGAGGATATGGGCAGGCGGGTGTATGTGAGTGGTTGTGCGTATGTATGCGGAACGGGTGCACCGCTTGTAGTCGAGGATGAGGCCGCTACCCGGCTGGTGACGCGCCACGGCGATCTGCTGCACTAGGCCGTATCAAGCTGTCACGTCTAGAGTACCGCGGGGGTGATTACATGTGTGCACCAGCCGTGGCCGCATTCGCTCCAGATGGGCGGCTGATGCTGCTGCTAGACGGCCCATGTTTGGAGGGGCGTCTCCGTGGACATGCGTGCTGGCGGCGGCGCGGTGGCAGGCCAGGCGTGTATCAGCGGGGGCAGGCAAAGCAAAGGGCCCAAGGCGGTGGTGGCAGGCCAGGCGCATCTCGATTATGACGTCCTCCACACCCCAAGCAGCGAACCAGCGGACGAGGCCAGGCGCAAGGCTGCTGTTGCGGACCGCGCCCATGTGTTGTGGCTGATGGGCCATCAGTAAGCACGCGTTGGAGTCCTGCTCTCCACACAGGACGGACGGCTGCTTGTTCAACGACGATAGAATCCACCGCCCCCCCTCTCTCGCCACCCCCGACCCTCGTTCCCAATTGCGCCCTCGCCATGGCAGTCGCACCCCAAGTGACTGCGTGATCCATCCGCCTGCCACCCTGCCACCGCGCCCGCTCCGCCCAAACCCGCTCCTCCATCCCACCAAGAGCATGCCTTAGGCCCGTCGCGGGCCCCAACAACCACACCCACACCATGTCGCCCAGCCAAGCCACCGGCCGGGCAGCGCGCTTTGCCCATATTCTTGCGCGCCTGCAGGAGCTCCCCAACTACGTCTGGGACTCGGAGATTGAGCCTTTCCATTCGGTCAGTGCCCGACCTCCACCACCACCTCGCCCGTCGCAGCAAGTGCGCTAATCACGTGCAGTCTTATGACAATTGGCATTTCTTTGGTTACGAGCGGACACCCCCGCGCCAGGAGCGCCCGCTCTCGAGGGGAAGGAGCGACATCACCTCATCCACCACCTCGCATTCACCGGGCGCCACCCGCCCAGCTTTCCACCGCAGCCACCGCAGCTCCGGCTCAGAGGCGAGCGCCTCCACTGTTCAAACACACCATACACAAACGACCGCCAAAGCCCTTGCTCCCGATGGCCGTCCTGTCGTGTGCCGCGTGTCCCAGCACACTCTGCGACTGGAACGTGAATTCCACCTCTCCAAGCTGGTTGTCAAAGAGTCGGATCCTGAGGGCAGACACTTTGTCCGTCCCATAGAATTCGTGCGCCTGCCTGCAAGGCATGGAGAAGATCAGCTGGTCGCCAGCATATTCGAAGCCCCAGGCCCAAACTTCCTCAAGGAATTGGTTGATTTTGGGCCAAACTGGTACAACTTTCGCAAAAACATCAACAGCAGCACCCCGCCCCAATTGGATGCTCTTCTGTCCAATCATGGCGTACCCCTCCTGACTTTTCTCGATTTCGCCGTTGGATCAGTAGAGTGTCTGGAAATACTGCACCACGGCCATGAGATTGTGCATGGCGAAATCCGTGGCGACGCTTTCCACTTTGCAGAATCAGGGGCAGTCAAAATGATTGTGAGTAGTGTCTAGTGCGTTCTCTGCAAGAAAAACCTGCTGAGCTTGAACAGAACTTTGGAAGCGGGGCACGTTCGTTTGAAAATGGCCTGACAAGTGCTGGCTGGAGTGCGTTATCCAAGGAAACCGGGGTTGAGTTAAAGCTGGCTTTCATCTCTCCCGAACAGACGGGCCGCATGCCTGCCGAGCCGGATACCCGAACAGATATCTACAGCCTTGGCATCCTCTTCTACACAATGCTCTGCGGACATACTCCCTTTGACGGAAGCACTGCTCTTGATGTCATGCAAAACGTCATTAGCAAACGCATCCCCCCTGTCTCTTCTATACGTCTGGACATTCCCGAAGCTCTCTCCGAAGTCATCCAGCGAATGACGCAACGAAGTATTGAAGACAGGTACCACTCTACCTCGGGACTCAAGCACGACCTCGCCCGCATACGCGAGCTGCTCTGCGAAGGCGATGTTGAGGGATTGAAGGCATTCCAGGTTGGCTCAAAGGACATCAGCTGCTTCTTTAATCTTCCGCTCAAGTTGGTTGGGCGCGAAAAAGAACGAAAGGCAATAGTCGAGGTGATTGAGCGAGTAGCGAGGCACCGCCGCAACGGCGTCAAAAACCTGCAAAGCATGAGTTCAGGGTCGTCTTATTCAGATCAGCGACTGGACCTGCAATTTGATGATCTTATCTCAGAGAGTACCAGTTCGAGAGGTTCCGAAAGCAGGATGAACAGCGTCTCAGCAGACGGGCCTGTTTTCATGGAGGCAGCTCGATCGATACAACAGGGTTCCCAAGACAGCATCGCACAATCAGAAACGTCTACAGCTGACGGTAGTATGGACAATCGACCCCAGCTGCAAATCACCCATAGAGGACGGTCTAACAATAGCATTGAGAGCTCAGCACTCCATTCTCGTTCACATCAATCCAACGATGGTCTGCGGACTTTAGCAAGTACACGGAGACTAAGGCGCAAGGCTCGCTGCGAGGCAAGTATGAATTCTATCATCATTATCTTGACCAGCACTAACCTGTAGCAGGTATGTCGAGGACCCAAATACTACCCGCCTTTGAAAATCACCGATCAATATGTACTAATATATCATTGTAGGTAATAGCAATTGGCGGAGCTACTGGGCTAGGCAAGTCCCGCTTGGTGCAGAGCATACAGAGCACTGCGCGGAGTACGGGTTACTTTGCAATGGCCAAATTCGACCCCGATAAGAGGGCGCCTTTCGATCCAATCCTCAGACTCATGTCCTCATTCTTTAGACAAATATTTTCAGAAGCGGATGTCACAACCGAATTTCACCAACGATTACGCCATTATCTTAAAAACAGCGGCGTTTGGATGGTCCTGCGGAGTTATCTTGATCTTCCCGAGTGGCTCTTAAATACAAACAACGGGCTCAAGACACCCCAGCAAAAGGATATAGATTTTCTCAAGGATCGCCGTGCATCCTCTCCTGCCGTCCATTGTGGAGGTGCTGGGCATACTGCTGAGGCCTGGTTACGAAGTGGAGGCGCCTCCAAATCGTCCCGGTTTATGAATGTCTTCATTGATGTTCTGCGGCTCCTTGCAATGCACAAGCTCTGCACTTGGTGTCTGGAAGATGTCCAAAACGCCGATCCGGAAAGCGCAGAGCTCATACACCACATTGTCCAGGCCAAAATACCCCTTGTCTTGATGTTAACTTACACCGATGAAGAGACTTTACCACGGGAACTCGTTCCCCTACTTCGAAATGCCACAAAGGTCCAGCTGTTACCGTTCACCGAAGTTCAAACTGCCGAGTACGTGGCGGAAACTCTTCATCGAGATCATCAGTACATACTCCCACTGGTGGCTGTCATTCAGGAAAAGTCTAGAGGGAACTTATTCTACATACGAGAAATACTAGACACGTGCTATAGGAAACGATGTGTCTTCTATGAATGGCGAGAGAATAATTGGGTTTTCGACTTAGATAAGGTCTTTGAAGTCTTTGAATCCCCCGACTATGGATCTGCGGTTACGACAGATTTTATTGCCCGACGCCTGACGGATCTGCCCCGTGAGAGCAGAAAACTCCTCGCGTGGGCTTCGCTCTTGGGTGGTACATTCTCTTTCGAGCTTCTGAAGAAACTCTTGAAGCCGACAGGCCACGAACCCCCTGGGGCTAGACTGCCGCTCTTCGACAAGAACGAATGTATCGTCACAGCACTCAATGAAGCACTCAAAGCCTACGTGCTGATGCCTGCGGAACAAGACTCTCGGTTCAGATTCAGTCATGACAGATACCTGGCCGCAGCCTCCAAGTCGTTGGATAAAGAGTGGGACACTCAACTGATGCACTTCACTATCGCCAGAATGATCACCTCCGGAAAGGGTTACCTGGATGATCCAGAATTGAGTTCAAAGGCTCTGTATATGCAGAGCCGCCACATCTGTCTTGCTGCAGAGTTGATCAAGTCCAAGGAACCAATACGGGCTCCATTTCGTGACATGCTCTACCAGGCAGGAGAGACGGCATGTGAGTCTGGCGCGAGATCAACGGGTATCTACTACTTTGCACACAGCCTCAAGCTGTTGCAAGATGATCCATGGGATGAAAGCAAACCAGATGTTTCATATCAGGAGACTTTGCAACTCTTTGTTCGTTCAGCCGAATGCTATTGGCATCAGGGCATGTATGACGAAGCTCTTAGTCTGATCGAGACTACGTTTCAGCATGCGAAAAACCCATGTGACAAGGCCAGCTCGTTCATCCTTCAATCCCGTGTCTTTGCCGTTCGTGGCGATAGTTTGGGGTACGTAATTCCACAATCTCTTCTTACAGAAACGACTGCTATACTTTTCTTGAGTTGTACGCTAACAATGTCACTATCCACAGAGCACTTCAGGCTTTGAAGAATTGTCTATCTATGCTTGGGTATCCTATACCTCCCACGACGTGGGAAGCATGTGATGCACAGTTCCAAAAGCTCTACAGTATGCTTCAAGCGACTGACAAGAACGAACTGCTTGCGTCCCAATCGCCAACAAACGACCGCGTCCTGATGACCATTGGGCCTGTATTTGTTGAGCTCCTTAGTGCAGCGTTCTGGTCAAACAGCTTACTGTTCTATCAAGCAACATTAATGTTAATCCAAGTGCACCTTGACCGAGGCATCATGTCACAGGTAGCGCTTGCGTATGTACACCTTGGCAGCATTGCTGGTGGCCGATTCAACATGATACAGTTTGCTGTGGACATGGGCGATATAGCGAAGCGGATTTTCCAGATGTTTCCCGAAGATTACTACACCTTAGGCAGAGCCCAAACTCTACAACCTTTGTTCCTTGGCCACTTGGAAGGGCCGCTTGGCGATTTGATTCCTTTTCTGGAGGATGCTTTACAGGCTTCCCTAACTGCGGGCGATCGTATCCTCACGCTCTTGAATGTTGGCGTTCGGGCTTATTTCAAAATCATGGCTTCTCATGACGTCGCTGAATTAGAGGCCTGGATCGAGGAAACACCTCTAGACATGAAAAACTGGGGAAAAGATTTAAGAGGAGGTGTGTTCCTGATAGCCAGCCGCCAATGCGCGCGAGCTCTTCAGGGAAAGACGGGTACAAACGACGCTTCATCGATTTTCTCAGATCACGAACACAATGAAGCAGAATATATCGACTTCCTTGAAAAGACAGCGAGCAATCCGAAGCGGCCAAAGTCGATATACCTTGCTATGAAACTTCCAGTATTGGTGCTCTTCGGTTTCAATTCAGAGGCTATAGCTCTTGGTGAGCAGTTACTGCCCATGATAAGCAGCATGTGGTGCGAACGGTCAAACTACTCGGTGCGGTATTATTTATCAGTGGCATATATGGCCGTTCTCAGAGCGGACCCCCAGAACGCTCGCAAAGACGAAATGCTTCGTCATGTCCAAGATACACTGAAGCTACTCGATGCGTGCTGTACAATTACTGATGCCAACTACCGAGGCTGGAAGCATATTCTCAATGCCCTTGTAGCAGAGAGCAGTCTTGACTATACGTCCGCGCTGCAAAATTACGAAGGTGCTATGGACCATAGCGAGACTTACAACTTCACACTAGACGAAGCATTTGCTCTCGAGTTATATTCCGAGTTTCTCATACGGAAAAAAGCTCATAGGGCAGCCCGTCACACAATCAAAGACTGTCTCTCGACATATAGACGAATCTCAGCATTTGGAAAGGCGAATCACTTTGCGAGCAAGCACGATTCTCTCCTCGGTCGTAGTACTCCATTTACTGCTCATGACGTTGGTGTCCAGACTTCGATCACTGAAACAAACAACACGGCCTTCCGACTCGAACAGAATGACCTGGGGACTGAAACAGCTGTTGATCGAACACAGAACTGGATTGTCCCAGAAGGCACTCGTCGCCAAGAGTCCGCTCAAGGTCTGCAGAATGGCCTATCGGCTGTTGGTCTCGACATGTTAGATCTTTCCTCTATTCTTGAGTCAAGTCAGGTTCTCTCGAGTGAACTAGTGGTAGACAAACTCATGGCCAAGATGAGTTCGATTCTCTTGGAATCCACTGGAGGAACACTTTGTGGCATTGTCGTTGAGGACCCACAGATTGAGTGGTCTATCGCATGCGTAGCTACCAACGAGCCCGACAATGACAGTGGGTTCAGTTCGGGTGTTACATCATTCCCTGCCAGCCAGCCTTTGGATACTGTGGACGATGTGGTCGCTAGACAGGTGACACTCTACACGTTACGCTTTAGGGAGACTGTCTTTGTTCAGAACCTGCTAGAAGACGACCGTTTCTCCAACGTCTCAGACTCGTACCTGCGACGCAACCCCGAAGGTAAAGCAGTTATTTGTATTCCTATCGTACACAGTGACCATCTCTTGGGTTCGATCTATGTTGAAGGTCCGCCAAACTCGTTCACCGAACGAAACACGCAGGTCCTTCGATTGCTGGTCAACCAGATATCCATCTCTCTGGCGAATGCACTACTCTTCAAGGAGGTTGAGAGGGTTTCTGCAAGTAACGAGGCAATGCTCGAGATGCAGAAACGGGCCTTGGCGCAGGCACGAGCTGCAGAGATCAAAGCAAAAGAGGCCGAAGCAAATGCCATTCGCAACATGAAATTGAAGGAGGAAGCAGCAAAGGCCAAGAGTCTCTTTTTAGCCAATGTTTCGCATGAACTGCGCACGCCCCTGAATGGAGTCATTGGAATGTCGGAACTGTTGAAGGCGTCGCCTCTCAACGGAGAGCAATCAGGATATGCAGACTCGATTCGTGTCTGCGCCGATACGCTGCTTTCGATCATCAACGATTTGCTTGACTATTCCAAACTTGAGGCTGGCAAGATGAACGTCATGGAGATGCCGATTTCGCTCAATGAGACCATTGCCGAAGTTGTTCGTGCGCTCGCATATACAAATGCTGAGCGAGGCCTCAAGACAATCGAACAGCTGGAACTAGATCCGGAAATGCTTGTCATGGGTGACCCTGTCCGGCTCCATCAAATTCTTATGAACCTACTATCCAATAGCTACAAGTTCACGCCAAGAGGGTCGGTCACGGTTCGCGCAGTCGTCGATCAAGAGACTAGCGAGTGGGCAGATGTGACTTGCAGTGTCATTGATACTGGAATCGGCATTCCAGACGAGCAGAAGCAAAAATTGTTCCTTCCCTTCTCGCAGATTGAATCTAGCTCTGCCAGAAGCTATGGCGGCACAGGTCTCGGCCTCAGTATCTGCAAAGCCCTCATAGAGAACGTCATGCATGGAACAGTACGCCTCGATAGCCAGCCAGGCAAAGGAACAACTGTCACTTTCTCGCTACGGTTCAAGAAGGTGCCGAAAGCACGTGCAGGGGATCAGCAGCAGAGGAGTAGAGAGCCAGATCCTATGGCCAGGTTCTCTAGCCAGGAGAACAATGGTCACGAACATACTTCAGGTGCTTGCATTGATCTGTCTACTGTCCCAAGACGAGACCTACGGGTCTGTATTGCAGAGGACAATCTGATCAACCAGCGTATCGCCATCAGCTTTGTGCAAAAGCTTGGGTTCAAGTGCGATGCATATTTGGACGGCTTCAAGACGATTGATGCTCTGGAGCGTGCATCCGAGAATGGACGACCATTCCATCTGGTCCTCATGGATGTGCAAATGCCGCATTGCGATGGTTACGAAGGTATGATGGCTCTTTTCTACTGTGCATTCAATTTGCATGTACTAATAATGCGCAGCTACCAAACTCATCCGGAAGCATCCCAACCCCGAGATAAGAAACGTTCTCATTATTGCTATGACGGCTTCGGCTATACAAGGTGACCGTGAAAAGTGTAAGTGCTGCGCTCGGTTAAGTTTATTCCGGTAGACTAAGAATCCGGTACAGGTATCGCAAGCGGTATGAACAACTACCTGGCAAAGCCTGTGCGCGCGCAGACTCTCAAGGCGCTGCTCGAGTCGTATTTGAACAAGAACAAGGAGTCTGAGGAAATACCGAATTTGGCAATCGAGGCGAAGAAGATGGTCAAAGACGCGCTGAAGGAGGCCCAGACACTACCCAACGTCACGAGTGGAAACGAGGATGTCAAGAAGGAAACGAATGTCGAGAGCGCAGCGGTAGAAGCAAAGAAGGCGGACCGACCATCGGGAGTGCGTATGTCGACTACTCAGCACATACTTCCAAACGGGAAGACGGAGCCTGTTCCACCATCATGATAAGGTTTGTTGTGTTGTGGAAGGGTGCCGCAAGGGGACATGTCGGTCGCTCCAGGGTGGGGTCATGTTCTTTACGAGGTCTGGACGCTGGTTGTAAGCTGCATTGCAAGGCGTTTGTGCACCGAGAAGCTGGGTTCGCAAAAAAGGCGTTCCGAGCGCATCATGGACAGGGCGGTCTGGATGACTTAAGTATTTTCGATATCAATGTGTACATGTATGATATATATAACTAACTTGATACATGTGTGTGTTACATGCTTAGTTGGCTATAGGTCATGTGCATGACGATGAAGGGGGCCAGACTAGGTGCATGGCCTCACCGCATACATGGCACAATTGATGTATGTGGGTCCCGCTAGTACGGGATGATGTGCTGCGGTAAGCCACGGTAGAAAGCGAGAGCTTTACTATATAGAGCTATAATGGTTAAGAAGAGCATGGTGTTTCTCTGCAATGAGTGATGCGAAGAGGATTTGATTTTCCGTCTCGGCGTCTCCATGGCACAAAGCTTGTGCCACGTAGCATAGTAAGGGAATAGTCCAGGACGCTCGGGTTTAGGTTTACTACTTACGCATCGTAGGCATGAGCGAGAAGAGGTAGGGTGCATACCAACGCGTCAGCGTATGTTGTCCATACGCTCCGCCCTCAGCGACTCGCTGCGGTGGCCGAATAGCCGGCCAAGGCGGGTTAGCGGCAGGACCAAAGCGCTGCCCGAGCGTGTCGCCGACTCCACCACGGTCGTTTGCAGGCCCGCACCATCCGGAAGAGTGCGGCGCAGTCACTCAACCACACAGCGTGTCAGAAGTGGCTCATGAGAAGGTGGCTCAAACGACGCAGTGGCTCAGTCGCCAATCAAGTGCATAAACGGCCGGGGTTCCACGACACAACACGGCCGTGCTAAAAGGCCGTCCATGAGGGAATAATCTGTGAACAGCTCACTGCATATCCGAATAGGAGATTGCGTCACGCTCGGCTGCCGGCTTGTGCGCTGCTCAATTACTGGATAGTCGGCATGCCTGCCAGCCGCCTGCTGACTGGCCTTTTGCTGCTGGTGTTTCTTTCCTTCTTTCCTTCTTCCTCATTCTTGTTGATCTGTCCAACTGTTGACTCCCTTTACTTACTTCTGCCTGACGTGCCTTGCCAATTGTTTATATAGTGAACAGGTGTTGCGCTTTCCCTTAATGGTATACATCTAGATCCACCACTTTACGAGAGCGACCACACATCACATTGCCAGCCATGGCCACCATCCCACACTCCAAGCGACCACACTTCCTCAGCAACAACCGAAGTGGGAGCAGCGTCTCCTCACGCTCCTTCTCCGCACCCGTTGAACACTCTGTAAGGGAATACCCACGTGTCTTCCAGGGCACCGATGCCGTGCCTCAGAACCAGAGGGTAGCCCTCCACCGCATCATCGACACACACCAAGCTCTCGATCTCAAGTACGAGCAAGAGCAAGTCTCCACACCCACCAGCACCACAAGCGGGCGGCCAACGTCTTCGTCTTCGTCCATCCTATCCAACGACCCCTTCGCCCTCGACCTCAACAGCCTACCCGTCCAAGACGCAGAAATTCGTGCCTTCCGCTACCTCCTCCGCCTCTGGGACCCAAAATCCTACCCCGAAGACCCAGAATTCGATGCCGCCATCGCACCCCGCAAAGCGCAGTTTGAAGAAAAAGCAATGAAGCACTTCATCAACCGCGTGGCACTCTGGGACGTAAGCGGCGACGCAGGCCAGGGCATGACTCGGAGCATCTTTGCTTTCCGGCGGAGACGCTCACGGGCGAAGAGCGTGTCACAGACGCTGAACGAGGGCGCGGACGAAGGGCGGGATGCGCTCAAGGAGGCTACGACGAGAGAGGGGCTAGCGCAGCTCATATGGACACTGCTGCATGACCCCAAGGTGCTGAGTGAATCGGCACTTGGGGAGAGGTGTATGGAAGCGTTGAAGGAGATGTATCGGTTGACATTGTCAACGGGTTGAAATATATAAAAGATTTATTCTGTTGAGCGTTCTTTCTTTCTTCTCCTTGAGTACATATGTGTCTAGTTGGGTTACTGGGCTAATAGTGCAATGTGAAAATCACAAAGTTAATGGAGATAGGGGGTAGGTACAGATCAAAAAAAAGTATGCAATTGTGAACGTAAAGCTTTGTGCTTAAATCATGTGACATACATATTCCGAGCAAACTATTGTCCTCCTATTGCGAGGCTCAGGAGCCCTTTGAGTGGACTTTTTTGTCCATGTATCACCAAATTGAAAATATGGAGTTTGACTTTGCATGAGCAGAAGTCGTTGCGTAGACCCCTTATCGATGCTATCATTAGTCCCAGAAAAATGACGTCAAGAGATCATCCCGCTTTTTTTGCGGCTTCGGCCGAGTGCTGTAATAAACCAAACACGTTTCCGAACCTGCGCCTATCACATACAAATACATATACACACCAAAAGCTACGATGCCATTTCTTCATCTTGGATACAAGCGGATTCACTATGCGGATCTGTCGCCGACAAATAGAAAGACAAGGGAGACACTAATCTTCATGCATGGTCTAGGCTCGTCGCAGAACTACTACTATGCAGTATGCCAGCAGCTGGTTAGAAGCGGATTCCGCTGCATAACCTTTGATAACACGGGCGCTGGGCGCTCGCCATATACGTTTGTCGAGCAAAGCATTGAGACGCTGGGCGAGGATGTTGTCGGCATTTTGGATGCCCTTAAGGTGGACAAGGCCGTCTTTGTGGGGCATAGCATGGGAGGGTATGTTTCCCATTTGCGCCCAGCACAATCAAGCATTCCTGGAAGGGATTTTTTTTAAAAAAAAGAAGGAATAGATGATGTGCTAACTTCTGCTACGGTATCGTGGGCGCGCATCTTGCTGCTGAGCATAGTGACCGCATTGTTGCAGCCATCCTCATCGGCCCCGTCTATCCCAACCCGGGGGTAGGACCTATTTTCGAGAAACGGATTGCGACTGTGGAAAAAGAGGGCATGCAGCCCATGGCAGATAGCATCCCGCAAGCGGCAGTAGGGAGCAAAGCTTCCCCGCTTGCCAAAGCGATGATCCGCGAGTTGCTGCTGTCACAGGACCCAGCTGGTTACGTATCCAATTGCCGAGTCATCATCAATGCAAAGGTGCCTCAGTACGGCGACATCGGCGTGCCTGTCCTTATCCTCGCAGGCGAAGAAGATAAGAGCGCGCCGCTGGAGGGTTGCAAGGAGATACTCGACGAGATTGGCAGCAGCGAGAAGAAGCTGGAGATTCTACAGGGGATCGGGCATTGGCATTGTCTCGAAGCGTTTGAACAGGTCGCCAGCATGATTGAGGCGTTTTACCACGAGATCCAGTGAACAAGGGGGAAAAGGCATTAACATGGTCATTATCAACGTAGAACGATGCACGAACCAAGCGTTACGGTGAGAAACGGCGGGGGGAGAAAGCAAAGTTTAAACAATGTGTCTGTGTTGAAGTTGTGTTTTATTGAGCAACGGCCATCATGAGGGCGGGTCAGCAACAAAACAGGTGCCAAATCATACCGCTCTTTGGTCGACCAACCTGCGCGGTGTGTGCCTGTGGAGTCGACGACGGGTTCGTGAGAAGCGCACGTGCGAAGCCGATCTCCCAGAAGACTGCATGCAACTACTGCTAGCCAAGTCAAGTAAGCCGTGCCGGCAATCTTTGGGGAGGGGGGGGCGTGGGTGTTGGCTGCTGGTAATGCCCACGCCGCATGACATGATCATTGGCGCCAGTCCCTGCGCCATGTCTGCTGTATTGGCGGGGCCCTGTTGGCGCCCTCTGCTCGTTCCCCCCCTTGGCTATTTTTTATACGACTGGTTGCAGCGGAGAGGGGCCTGTAAGCAGTAAGACGGCGGGCCGCGTTTCCACCGCACTTGATAGCCACCTGGCGGCAAATCTCAAGCAGGGAGAGAGGAAAAAAAAGGTACATATGTAAGTATATCTTTAGACCCATGCACAGCACACATGTAAACGCCGTCCCGCCAACGTGGGATTTGGTCCTTGTGTCACGACCCTTACGGCCCCTCCCTCCCTTCCTCCCTCCCCCCCTCCACCACCATCGACTAAGTACGCGTGCCATGCGTAACGCTACTACTGGTAGCCTTGCCCTTTGCCCATCAACGTTGTCCGCGCCAGGTAAGTTGCTTGAGTCGGGCGCGTGCATCTTGGCTTTGCGATGACTGGTGTGTCGCTCTCTTGTTTGATTCGGTCCTTCCCGCCGTCCATGCAGACTTCCAGCCGGCCTGTCTAGTGTGGCTCTAGTCAGTACACGAGGCTGCTGCTCCTTGCCACTTGATATCCTTTGGGACCGCACATCCCTTACCCCAACCTGTCACAAGGTCAGCCACAGCCAGCCTATGAATCCGCCTCGTTGTCGTTATCTGCCCTCTCACACCCACACACACGCATACTTTTTCACATGTCAGGCACAATGACATCGTCACCATACTTGCCGAAAGAGAGAGACACACCCCCAGATCCTTTGTCTAAACTCTCTTTCTACGATTGCGTGCGACCTCGTCTGTGACATATTTAGTGCACCTGTCATGCTCTGTCTCAAGACGCACGGAAGCTAACCTCAAATCCCCTTCCCCAGTTTTATTTCTCATGTCGCTCCACTAAGTCTGCTTTCAAATACCTTGTCCCCACGCACGATAAAACCAATCTTGTGAGGCGGTGAACTGGGACCTCTTTTTTTTCCTCGCTACAGCCCGCCCACGCGCTCGGCTCAGCAGCCGCGGAAAACGCTTTGTTGCAGAGGCCGTTCGGTCGCGCTACAATTCTACTAGGTACGGTCTGGACCAGCCAACCAACGGCTCACGTTTACCTTTTGGTCGTTCGGAGCCGCTTCTCTATATACTTAGTCGTAGCCGCCTCCTCGCCTGTCTACCTTGATCGTGTCGGTTGATTCCAATAGTTTTCCAGGCGAGTCGCGCATACTTACTGCGTCACTTGACTGGGCCCCAACAAACTACTTGGTGTTCGCATATCCTCGTTTGCGACTTCGGCCTCTTCCTCTTCTGCTCTCCGTCTCTACTTCTCTTTTTTTTTCTTCCCTGCGCCTGTCTATGAGTGAGGTTTTTCGTCCGTTTGCGCCCGCTATCAATACTCACTCTGTTTCACATCGCGTGTTGGCACTGGCTGCTGGTATGGGCGTCTTACCCCTTGAGCACAGAACTTGCCTGATTTGGATACTAACTACCAATGCAGACGAGTATCCGAGATTATCAACGACTAAGTCGATATTAACGGCATCTTAACGTTCAATATTTCCCACATCTACGTCACGGCCCTTTTTTTCCTGTTGTTTCTAAGCCGTCCTCTTACATGGATCGGCAATGGACCGAATAGATAGTGGATTCGCTGGATCTCAACATTCAAACATGGCCAGCGAAAAACCAGTGCTACTTCACAGGAGCAACACGACGTCTATCCACCCACGGAGGTCTAAGAAGTCGGCACTCGAGCCATCCTCGTCGTCTGTCCAAATCGCGAACATGGAAACCCGCCGACCCGTATCAGAGCAGCGCTCAAGACCTCTACGCCAGCAATCCACAACCTCATCTGAGAACTCAACCAACCGATCCAAAAGCCGCGGTCATGGCTCCAAACCCTCGTCCAGGCGTACCTCTTGCACCATAGTCGACCCTTCGCGACCAGCGCGCCACTACCGCGTGAAAAGCTTCCAAACCCCACCCACAGCCGATATCGACGACGTGCTAGCCCTCCACTTTCGCAGCTGCAGCATCTTTTCCAACCCCTCCTACCAAACTAACTCTGGCCTCCCCTCACCCACGCTCTCCCACGGTGACGCGTTCGGCTTCCCCAGCAACACCAGCACCACGCGCTTCAGCACCGACACCCTGCGCGTCGTCCAAGAATCCAACGCGCACAACCACAACCACCACCACCACCACCAATGCCCCACCACCGAGCCCGCCCCTCTCCATGACGACGCCACCGCTACTGCTGCCAAAAAAACAAACACAACCATGCACTGGACATCCCCCTGCACGCGCCAACGCGAATACCAAAGAATCGACAAAGCAAACAGCGGCCTCCGCGGCTTCCTCCGCAGAATAACTCCCCGATGCGTTTCCGGCCCTCAAGAAAAATTCTACAGCAAAACAGACGAAGATGCTGGCTCCGTGCGCCGCTATCGCATCAGCAACGATGACGAGGACGAGGACGATGAGGGCGAAGAGGCTGAGTACGATTTACAGGCTATCAAGGAGAAACAGCAGCATGGTGCGAGACCGAGGACTAGTCCTGTGCCGAGACCGGGATCCAGACCGGGGATTAGGAAGAGGTGGACGTGCTTTTAGGCCTTTGGGTGTGCGCTGGAGGTGTATACGATGATGACGATGAAGGGAGCTGCATACAGTTGTCCCCTACGAGTGCGCTGTTATCTGCTCCTCTTTTTTAACGCAGCAATGAAGGAGTGCTCGGCGTACCACTACTCACGCCTTGTTCCTTTTCTCTTCTCTTCTTTTTTTTTTTGCTATTTACAGCAAAATCGAGAGATGGAGCAAGGCGTATCTTTTTTCCCTCCCTTTTTCGGGTCGGTTTCTTTGTTTTTTTTTTGGTTTGTTCGGCGCATTTCCGTTTCCTCTTTTTTTTTGTTATCTTTTTCTTACAATCACGATACCCACGGCATTTATATGTTTTGCGTGCGAAGTCTTTTTGTCTGTTATTAGCGGTGGTAGAGAGAGAGAAGGAGAAAGAGCATTATACCAACCCTTAACGTACCTAGAACCTAGAAGACGGGGGGACTGAAATTTTGTAATTTGTAGTTTGTTAATCTTTTATCAAGTACGTATGCAGATCACTTTGCACTCTACATCACCAAGTCATGACACGACGCTCGCAACCTCAGCAACACAGCCAAAGAAGACATATTACGAAAACTCCAAATCTCACATTCGCACATCTACAACTTATAACTTCGCCTCCTCCTTGACCGTCCCAATCTTAAGCTTAGGCGCATACTTCTTCAGCACATGCTCATTGTGGTACTATCATCTCCCTGTTAGCCTCCCTCTCTCTCTCTCTCACTCTAGAAACCAAAAGCGCACAACTTCCCCTTCCCCNAAAAAAAACAAATATACAACAAAAACATACCTTCCAAAACTGCTTACTAGCATCCTTCCCACCCACCCTCTTGAGAATCTTGGAGCCACCAGGATGCTCCTCGACAAACTCATCCATCTTATACACATCGCCATCGATGATAATGTACAAGCCCGTCTCCACCGTGTTGTGCTCCGCAACTTGCTTCGTAGTCAGGGATTCAGACATCGTGTGATCTTGTGTATGAGCGTGCGCGCGCGTGCGTGCGTTCGTGTGCGTCTTCGGGTTGAATCGGTCGCGAGGGTGAGAGATTAGGGATTGTAGATAGTAAGTAGTAGTAGTACTGATAAAGCCGATAACGTTTATATATACGTGGATGTGCGCGGTTTCGTAGGTGCTGGTGGGGATAACGAAGAAAGCAAGGGGGGAGAACAAGGTCCGGGGTTAACGTCTTATGGAGCGAGGTTGGGGGCAAAGGGAAAGTTGGGGCGGTATGATGTGGAGATGTTTTGTCCATGTGCCGAGGTTGAATCGAGGTACCCGCCAAGACTCCCCGGGGTCGACGAGTAAGCTATTTTGTGGATGTTGTGATTGGTTTGGGCTAAACTACTGTATTTGAGCTTTCCTGTAACGTTGTATTGTGCCATTTTTGCGACATGTTGGTTTTCAGGCACGTGGGCAATGGCGCAATGTCTGACAAAAGAAAGAGGTGAGGTTACGCTGGCAAGCACGTCATTCCCTTGGCGGCATGTTTATCTAACCGGCTTATCTGCCTATCTGTCGTGATGAGGCTTGGGCAAAGAGCATGTCCATCTTGACAACTTCATTGACCTCGTTTAATCCATTACAAGGACAATGGAGCTATGTGTGGGATACGGGAATCACTATATCGTCTCTAGTAGACCTTACATCAATATCTTTGTAAGGGGAAAGGAATCGCAATGTAGCCCAGTTTATCGGCAGCGCGGTCCGCATGGCTTAGAAACAGGGAGAAGGAAAAGTAAGACAACGCCAACGCCCACGGCCTATGCTGGTGGGAATCCTCACCAAGACCATTCCCAATCTCTTCCACGGAATGTGATATACCTAGCACCCCGTCACAGAACTCAATAAGGACTGTTGACAATGTCATTACGACCGAGGTAGCTCCCTCGCACTCCACTCCTTCTTGCAGCCCCAACGCGACTCGGTGTCGCGATACTCTCTCTCGTTGGTCGCTGCAGTGCCCTCTTAGCAACCATATCAACTTCGTTTGGCAATGCAACGATCAAATTCTTATCAGAGCCGAACTTGAAGTTGTCAGCCTTGACCTCTTCAGAGTAGCGCTTGATGTTGTACGGATCCTTGCGGTTGGCAAGAACTTTCTTGAGGCTCCAGGTGACGATAAAAGGACCAGTAGCCGTGATGATGGTGGTTTCTTTTTCGTCAAGACCCGTATTGAAGCGTGCAGTGGTGAAGGAGATCGGAAGTTTGGTTTCATGCTGGAATTGGGCGACATGTGCAGGTGTGAGTGCGAGACGACGGGGTTGTGGTTTATCGTCTTTAGCGAATGACTTTTCGAAACCAAGTTTGCCGTCGTTCTTGCCACCTTTCTGGAGCGCATCGATGAGAAGAAGGTAGGTTCGTGTAGTAGCGAGTACCCAACGACCATCTGCAGAGACATCCATGCCAATGATTGGATCTCCTAACGCGGGGATAAGAGTCTTTGCGTTGATACCAAGTCTGTCAAACAGACGGATATCTCCTTTCTCAGACGCTACGGCAATGTGACCCTTGGCGGTAGTCGCGGCTGCTGAGAACGCATTCTTTGTAGCGTATTGTTTTAGCTGGTCATCAACAAGCTTGTTACCAGCCAAGCGAGGGTCCACACGGTAAAGGGCATTGTCGGAAAGACCCAAGAAGGTTTGCTCGCCACTCATTTGAGCAAATTTCTGTGTGCCGTCAGTTCACGATGCAAATTTCAAAAATCGTAGTTGTACATACGTTTTCTGGTGCAAAGACCTTGACGGGAATGTCGTCGTGCACTTTCCATTCATCCACAACAGTACCGGTTTCAAGGTCCATCCGGTAGAGATTGTTCGGGTTCTCAAAGTTTTGCAGAATCATATCCCGATCTTGCTGATGAAGCATGACTTTGTGGGGATTGAAAGCCTTGCCCTTTGGAGTTTTGATGTTTGAAATAGTGGTGGAGAACTGCAGCTGATTGTCGGGAGTGTGCTTGAAAACACCTATCTTGTCACCTCGCACAACGAACGACCTGTCATGCTTGTAGCCTACAGCCAGCTGTGAGTTTTCGTCTCCGTCCTTGGGGCGAGTCTCGACATCGTCCTCAGACTCGTCTGAATCGTAATGTTCACTACGCTGGTCGTTGGTGTCCTCCTCTTCCTCTTCATATTCTTCCTCTTCTCCCTCCTCCTCCTCTTCTGGAACATCCTCCATGGTCAAATCCTGGAATGCTTCCAGAACGTACTCGCGATCAGTGTCCTTTGCCTTGCCCCATTTCATCTTGTTCAGATGCTCCCAAAGTGCTTGCATGACACCCTGCTGTACGCTCTCGAGTTCCTCTTGTTCGTTGAATTTTAGAAGCCATGAGTATGCAGAGCCGTCTTCTAGGTAGTGATTGAAGATGAACGACTTGTATTCATAGTTGAAAACCGGATTGATATCTTCCACAATGGGTTGTCCAAGCCACTCGCGCTCCTCACCAACAATATGTAACCAGTAGTTCCAGTCGCCGATCTCCGTCACAGTAACGTTGACCTTGGGATCCTGTCTAATGAACGTGCCCGAGGGGAAATCAAAGAGGTGGAGCTCGGCATCGCCCTCAACCAAGGTTTCGAGAGCCTGTGGCTGCGCGGCAGATGGTGGGGCGGCGGTAGCATCTTCCTGCTCCGGAACAGCGGCCTTGCCAGCAACCTTTTTCTTCATGTTTTCCTTTGTAGTGTTTGGGAAGAGGTCTTCGGTGGTTGGAGGTTCGATCGGTCGGACGAAGGTGGTCGAGCTCGTGGGGCTAGCAAGAGGGCTTGCGTCAGGAATGGGCTCTTCGTAGTAGGCGAGTGCAGCAAGGTCGTCTTCAGTCGCGTGTTCGTGACTCCGCCTGAACTTTCTCTCGTACTGGCACTGCAGGGCAACACGCTCAAAGAGGGCAGCAGTCTCTGGTTTGACTGAAGGGTCACAGACAAACTCCCAGAGGTCGTCAACGTCGCCACTCAGGTCGCGCCAGGCGAAGATCTTCTCGCCAGTGGAGCGTACGTCGTCGCGCAAGCGAAGGTCCTCGTCAAGCAGGAAAGTTTTCTCGTCCTTGTCTCCAGCTAGCGCATCTAACGCTGCGTCCTCGTCCTCCTCGGCGAGCAGGTCCTCCTCACCCTCCTCGTATGCGCGCTGGACAACGAGCTGGTACTGGAACTCTTGTCCCGTGCGGCGGATGGTGGCAGCGGCGTCTTTGAAGATAAGCTCCGAATAGCCCTTGACAGAGCGAGGCCGAACAAGATAAAGTTGGCCCTGGGGGATTTCGACGATGGTTTCCTTGGAATTATCACCAAAGACAAGTTTACCCACTGGTGTTACAAAGTTAGTGCCGTCGCAGCAACGGCGGGGGAGGGGCATGCGCAGGTGAGAGCAAGAAGCGAGCAAACAAAGCGGCACTCACGGTTTCGGAGCATAAACATGGCGAGGGCGCGGTGTGGCTATACGATGACGAGCTAAGCTGGTCGTGAACTCTAGGAAAACTGCACGTCAAAGCCCATCCAAGAAAAAGCGACAGGCGCGGGCTACAAGGCAGAGGCGTGCAATCATCACGACGGCAAGGGTCCTGTATGCAATCGCTCGCTTAAGCAACGTCATGCTGGCCTAGCGGCAGGCAGCAAGCACTCCCCACCACCCAAGCCAAGTACCACGGACATGTGTCTTGCCAAGCATCATCGTACGTAGGTGTAGAGCCAGTAAAGCACTGGTGCCAATGATTTTAATTATTCCTTTCATGCCCTCTGTACGCCGATCCGTCCGTCATTCCTAGCAAATACACTTTCATAGTGCCTATCCAATCGCTACTGCAAAACTACACAAAAAAGATTACTTCGTCACTTTTTTTGACCGTTAGCTAAACATAGGAACAAGGAAAAAACAAAAAAAAGAAGCCAGGGATGATGCGATTTCCATCGCCCGCTCCATCCCGGGTTGCCGCCTTTAAGCCTATTTGGGTATCATGAATCGCCTTTGCTTGCCAATACATCCTCCCCCCGCACATGTTCTCTCACGGCGACTTTTGCGCGCCCCATACGATGCTCTCCATGAGAGCATATGGAGAAGAGTCCAGCTCCAAACCGAGCAGTGGAGACTGGGAAAACATGTTTTCATTGTCGTTACTAAGTGCGTTGTTGATGTCGTGCGCCGTAAAGACGTGCATGGTGGGTGATGCTTGCGAGCCAGTCTCGCTGGTCTTGCGTGTATGTGTTGACGTAATACTGAGCAGCCGCTCAAGTGCCGAGACAGATCTTGTAATAGGCGTCGCGAGCTCAGCAGGGTCGACATCCTTGGTAACATCCGTGAGGACTTGTATCACGTTCTGCAAAAGACCTCGTGCACGTTCATTGCGATTGTGCTCACCGAGAATTCCAAGCAAAAGGGCTGAGCTAAGCGAGCGGTGCACGGCAGACCACGATCGTGTTGCAAAGGGCGTCATGTTTTGGAGACCGAGAAAAGCCTCAACAGTATTGGTCAGACTGTCGATGCATGTCTTGCGCAGTGTCTTCGAAAGGTCAAAATTGGCTGTGGTTGGACTGATGGCTGGTCGACACAGCTCCGAGGTGACATATGAAATGTGGAGATACAATGCCCAGTGTTCCAGTTGATCTCGCATCGACCGGCATCTTCTTGAGTCCTTCAGATAGTCTGCTGCGTCTATCATGATTTCTTGTAGCTCGTTCCGGTGCTCGGTGATCCTCATCAAAGCATCGTGCGAATTTTGTGGTCGTTGACGCTCACGCACAATGTCAAGACCTACTTTGCACAAACGATACATGCTCTCGACATATGTTCTTGTGCCTGGTGCCGTGTGCTGGCTCATTGGTACCGTGTGGTCGATGGTAGTGGTTGACGAAGCCCTGTCGTATGAGACAGAAAGTAGCGAGTCTTGCCAAAGCAGTGCCCACCACACCTTGCTCCGAATGACCTTCTGTTGCACTGGCGTTGATGGTGGGCATTGTCGGTGTAATCCTAGTGTTTGTGAAAGGCGAACAGTCAAGCCCATCAGGCTCCAAGCGACCCCAGCGTTCATGTTGTTCGAGATGACGTTTCCAAGAATAAGGAGGGTTTGTATGTTTTCAATGTTCGCATGTGACAAAAAGTTGGTGAAGCGTAAGCACTCGAAGCTGCAGCATACGTAGACCTGCGAGGTCAACTCCCGTTCTCTCCTTGTAAGGCTAGAACATTGACATCCTGATGCCAATATCGCAAAAACAAGACCGATCCAGTGGAAGTCTTTGCCGTGGATCTGCTGGTCGGTTACGCCGTTATTACCCTGTGAACTTGCGCGGTTGATCAGGAAGAGTAAGAGATCGGATTCGATGGCTTCAATATCGGCCACGGCGGGATAGACTGCGTGTGCGGTTTCGCGATAGCTCCGGAAGAAACTCAGACATTCAGAGTCGCTCGGTAAGGCGTTGGCCAGTTCTTGAGCGCGTAGTATCGACCCGTGAGGCAGCCCCCATAGATCGACAAACGGATATGTAGCGCTCTCGTTGTCCAGCCCAAATATTGGCAGCATGCTTTTCTTGCCTAACAAATCCTGCACTCCCGGCGCCCATTGCGTATCCCCCCTTCCCAAAGCCATGACAAGAGCCGGGACTGAGCTGGGCCCAATGTGTATTGTTTGGCCAGTGATGTCGTTGCGCGTGTGTATCCCTTGCGTTCGAACGTGGCTTTGTTCGCCGTCCATGGGCGCGGCAGCAGCCAAGGGTGTGTTTCCGGATCCATCTCCCGGAGAGAAGCCATTCACTGGTGGCGGTATTTCTGCGACACTGCCAACGGCGTTCTTCAAATCGTTGAGCGACTTCTCAGCCTGCTGCAGCTTGCCACAAATGCGCTCCCAGTCCTACCACGGTCAGTCTGCGTGTCATTCCCCTTTGTACTCGTGTGCGCACCTCTCGTGGCAGTGTGACGGTACCGCCATGTATATGAACCAGGCCGTTGGAAAAATCGTGTCCGTTGCTCTGTCCGACGGCGAGGTTGATCCGTTTCGCAGGCGGGTGCGACTCGCTGGGCGGGTGGTAGGTACATAGTTCAGGATGTTCGCGAACAACACACGTCTTGCATGGCACGTTTTGGTCGCATTTGACCTTGCGCTGTCGACACGGATAACAAGCCTGTAGAAGAATCAAGAGTCAGCGCATCTCCGTGGGGCCGTGATTCCTAACAGGCCAGAATGCGCCGGGTCGTATAGCCCAATTCGGTAAACCAGAGAGGCCGTCTGCTTGCAACTCCCGGTGCTAACATCTAGCAGTCATCGCGACCTCCTCTTTTCCATATCTCTCGCTCTTCCATGCGCTCCACTCCTACACTCTGCACTGCACACAACGCATCCGAATAGCGTACCTTGTACTCTCTCGCTTTCCGCTTCCGTCTCAAGATCTCATCCACGTCAGCTCGTGGCGGCGTGTCTTGCATACTAAATCCATTTGGCGCATTTGAATTGTGTTGGTCTTTGAGCTCGTCCATGGTCGAAGCTCGGGGGAAAGTCGTGGGAAGTCAAGATGGGCCGGATAGGCGCGCTTGGTGGAGTGTTGTTCGCTCGGGCTTTCCGCTCGCTGAAGCCCCACTCCGGTAACTTCAGGATCGCCGGCTGGCATCCGGCTCAGCCAGTCACACGACTTCATGCTGCCTCGCACCCAAATCTCCCTCGACAAGATCCTCATTATCACCCTCGTATATGACATCACCGCACCCTAAGATCCACGCGTCAAAAGTATAGAGTTTGCTAACCCATGAGTCAATCTGTCCATTTTCACTCACATTTTTACCACTTCTCGCCCAAGGGGCATAACGCGCAGATAGGAACCACGATAACGATTCAGTATGGACGATTATTGAATTCTGAATACATACAAAGAGGATTATATTCGATACAATCCTTCCAAACGCCATGCAATGCAAAATAGAAATAGGTATTTCCCACAACCAAACACTACTCACGCCAAACAATGCATCGTGTCGTCACGTGACGTATTCGCACCACTTTTCTTCGTTGCCACTTACACAACCTGCTTCTCATCCTTGTTCTCGGCCTCCTCACTATATGCGTAGTGCGAGTGAGCCCGGATCCTTGCGCCGTAAAAGTAAAACACAAAGGGGATTGCACAGCAAGCAAGACCGATGAAAGCGATCAAAGAACTTGCCCATTGGTCTCCAAGGCGGTCGTACATCTGATTTGTGAATAGAACAACCGCGGCGCCCCAAAAGCTTCGCAGGAATGTTTTGGCAGCCAGCGCAGAAGCTGCCTGGTGCTGGTATGAATCAACTAGATAGTTGTTTGCCGCATTGTAAAGGAAGATGAAGCCAAAACCGACCGCTCCACCGCCAAATGCAGGGCCAGCCCAGTGGAGATCTTTGTAGCTGGTCCAAGCGAAGATGAAGACACCAATCGGAATAAACCAGCATGAGCACATCATGGGAATCAAACGTACTTCAGCCGGTGGGCGACCGTTGTACTTCTCTGAGAGCTTGAGATAGTGCTTGTTGACGAGGGGCGCGCATGCAGCGGAGAGGAAAACACCACAGATGAGTGGAATGAACATTAGGCCAGTAGGTCCTGCGCCCCAACCCTTGCCTTTCTGATAGACAATAGGGTAGGCGACGAAGAACATGTACAAAAGACCGTACAATACGGACATGTACAAGGAGATCAAGAAGACGATAAGTTCGCGGAAGAGCAACTGGAATGGTCTCAGGAGGAACAGCTGGAGGCGCTGACTGAAAGGTCGCATATCGAGGTCTTGTTCCGTGACGTACTTGTCGTCGCCGGTTTCCTTGCGCATCTTCTTTGCCCTATTCGCGAGGATCTTGGGCGCATACGTCTCCGGAACTGTGAATGAGATCAAGATCCATATGATACCGCTGAGGATGAGCTGAATCCAGTAGAGCCAGCGCCAGCCACCGGCCGCACCGAGATAGCCACCAACTAGGGGGCCAACTCCTGGTCCACAGAAAGGAGCTGCTGAAAACACAGCCATGGGTACACCTCTCTCTTCTGACCTCCACATATCTGCCAATGTGCCGCCTACAAGTGTCATGGGCGCCGAGAAAGCCACACCTGCGATGAACCGGGTTACCAACAAAGTACCAATGTTCTTTGCGACGGCACCAGGAATCGTGAAGATGACGGCGAGTGCAAGTGTAACAGTGTATACCGGTCTCCTGCCCCAGATCTCCGATGCGGGCGCAAAGGCCATAGGACCGACACCAAATCCCACGACGAAAAGCGTAATGGTGAGAAGCGCCACTTCCTCGCTGACTCCAAACTCGGCACTCACGCCTTCGAGGTCGGCCGTGACGACTGCAGAGTTGAACGCCACGACAAAACATGTCAAAGCGACACACATTGTGCACCACCACTTGAACGCCTTGCTCCAGTTCTTGGGATTCTCCTTGTCATCCACGACGAATGTGACCAAGTCATACTTTTCCACTTTGCCGGCATTGGATCGCACTTCTCGGACCATCTGCCCTGAGACTGTTTCTTGTGTGTATTCTTCGAGAGCGGCATTGTTGGATAGGATACGCGTGGGGAGGTTGACGAGATCTTCGGCTGTTGGGGCTCGGTGGAGAGGTTCGACCGTTGTTCTTTCGGAGGCGGCGTCGTTGTCGTTATAAGGGGAGTATGAGGGAGCATCAGCAAAGTCCCTTGATGCTGGGAATCGGATGCCTTCTGCGGCCATGATGGGTGTATTTAGAGGACCACTCAAGGGTCCTGTACCGAAGAATTCGATTCGAAATATGAAAGATACCAGAAAGATAAAAGATCAAAAGTGTTGATATATCCTCTGTCTAATTCCAAGATGCTCGAAAAAAGAGATGCTAGGAAACCACCTTGAAATCTACTGATGCAAAAAACCCAAATCCCCCGTTCTCTCCCTCCCTTCATATACACTTCTTTCCACTTCCCCCATCAGCAAATGAAAACCCTTCCCTCCCTTCTTCGTACGATCTCATTGACACATGCACTCACACGTTCCCAAACGGCCGGATATCTCTCGGGACTTGGCACCTCTAATCGCCCCGTCAGACATACGTTCGCTTCCGATAGTATGTACACTAACCGCGGAGGCGGCCAGCTGCATTGCTTATCCGCCTATGCACTACTCCTAATTAGGCATAGTAAAAAGATGACATTGCACACCGTTGATATCCCGAGAGATATCCGAACGGAAGGGAGGTTACTTTTATCGAAGACCTGTTTATTTGAGGAGTTTTTTTTTTTCGTTGGCCAATATGTACGATAGCGCGAGGCTTTTTTTTCTTCAAAATGTTTCGAGATGCGACATTTGTTATTCAGGGTGGGAACTTGGGAGAGTGATGGGGAGCTAGGGTTGGGTTGCTGAAGAAGGAAATAGATGGGCAATGATAGAATGATGATGGGTGTGATAGCAATGCACATGGGATGACTTTTGACGTCAATTCTGCTGTTTATTTCACAGTGATATAACTGCAGGCTCTTTCTGCTCATGAGGATAAGGACGGTTTTCGATACTTGGTGGCAATGTCCTCTTGGCCTATGTTAGTGTTAGAAGGAGTGGTGTGATGGATCTACGTGGCGCAAGGGGGCTTATCATGGGTTCTTGAACACGAGACAGATATCTAGCGGGAAGGAGATATCCGCTAGCTCTACTAGAAAATTCGTCACGCCTATAGCATCAAGGTACTTGCTCCACGTTATTCTTGCTGTTAAAAATGTTCGCCTAGGCTATCGATAGCGCTCAGTAGTCGGGGCAAGGCCTGTTCACTATTAAGGAATTGCTATAATTTACTTCATCAAGAGAAGGAGATGTTATGATAGCGCTTGTTTTCCCTTTGTGTTTTACTGATCTAGACAAATCGAGTAGAATATCCGGTCAAATAAACTATGCTCTATATCGAATGTAGACATCAGTTGGCAGTGGACTCTTGATTTCTTATCGAGAAGAAAGTCTTTTTGTTACCTGTAGCAATCTACATACATCAAACCTGCTTAATTCTATTAGAAAACACAACGAATCAAGCTGACAACATGCTTACAGTGATATCAACACAGCGTGACTTATTCGCACCATTCAGATAAAACTAGCTCTTAACCTTCAGGCTATCAAAGCCTCAAGAACAACTGGCCCACTCACACATTGGTGCGAGGATACATCTATCCACTTTGCCGCCGAATACACGGACAGCCCAGAACAAATATTCTTTTAGACAATTCCTAGTGTGAGTCTGATACATGTGCTTTGCAGCACGTAAGTCCTAAAACCATATTGCAGAAGAGCCGCAATCATCCCATAAACCAAGCAGTCCATCTAAAAGTGCAAGCATACTCGCTACACCAACCACCAAATGCTACAAAGACACTCCGTTCGACAGAAGAAGAAAAAAGCTCAAAGATAACCAACTAGTATGGAAAAGATATGTAGACAACAAGCAAAGCAAGTCGTCCCCTTAAGCAACCCAACTCAAATTAAACTTTTCCGCCGTTTTAATCTCAAACTTTATTTGGCTTTCACACCCCTGCAGCACAAAACGTCATGTTATAATACCGCTGAACAAGACACCCCCCCCCCCCTTCAAGCAATGGCGCGAGCAGCAGCGCAAAAGACGCTGTAGGTATACAAACACCAAATGAGCCTTCAAAATAATAAGAATAAGAATAATAGTCGCGTATTGGATATAAACTACTACAACTAATCCACCCCAAAAAGGCAAAATATACAACTACACAACCTACGTACCCTGACCCCACACAACCAATTTACATACAAAAAACCCCCCTCTCTCACTCCTTACCCACAAACACAGTACTCTCGTCCACCTCACTGGGCTGCACAACCTGCCTACCCTTCCACTCCTTCATCAGCCCACCCAACCTCTTCCGAATGCCATACTGCATCCAAAGTGGGAATCCCCTCAGTTTGGGGAGGACACCCCATACATTCTCCGGCAGCACGACATGCTGGCTCTTTCCGCTGAGCACGGCCTTAACAATCGACTCAGCCACCGTCTCCGGGTACAGCGCGCCGGTGGGATCGAAGCCTTCGAAGAGGGCAGTGCGTGTGTAGCCCTGGCAGACGACGACGGTGCGGACCTTGGGGGCCTTGTAGATGTTTAGGAGTTCGGCGGTGAGGCCCTCGTGGAAGGTGAGGGCGGCGGATTTGGAGGAGCAGTAGTCGACCATGTTGGGGGCGGGGATGTAGGCGGCGATGGAGGCGACGGTGACAATCATGCCGTGGTTGGTGCTGATCATGTGGGGTAGGAATTGCTGTGCGAGGTAGTAGTGACTCATCGAGTTGACGCGGAAGGTGAGGTTGATGTCCTTTTCCGTGGAATCGAGGATGTTTTTGCCGCGGGCGACGCCGGCGTTGTTGATGAGGACCGTGGGGTTGCCGAGGGCGGCGCGGATAGCAGACGCGGTTTCTGCAATGGCTTTGGGCGAGGAGAGGTCGCATTTGAAGAAGCTGACGGATGGAGGAGCTGAGGGTTTGTTAGTATCACACATCTTCTTCTTCTTCCTGCTTGCAATTGAAGTTCAAGAAACTGAAAGATACGCCAGACATACCTTCATACGTCAAGTCCTGGACATCCAGCACAGCGACTTTAATCCCCTTCTCAGCAAGCAGCTGCACGACAATCTTGCCAATTCCATCACTTCCACCCGTCACAACGACAACCTCGCGATTCCAGTCATACTTGTCGCTAGTCCAGTTGTTGATGACACGGTTGCTCAGCCAAGTACTGACTGTATTGAACAATCCCAGGCCAAGCAGCGTCTTCAAGTGCTTGAACGCATTAGAATGCTGAGATGCAAGCGCACTGCCCTGCTGCGTGTAACGTGCGAGCAAAAAAACGGGCAGTGTAAGTGCAGGATTAAAGGCCGTTAGCTTGAGCAGGTTGACCAAGGTGTCGCGGGTGATTCCTGAACAACCATGTCAATCGATATATTCCAACGGCTGCTTAGTCTAACGGTTGAATGTCTTCATGACACGTACCCTCGCGCGCAAGGCTCCACTCGCTTCGAATAGGCATTGTGGCTGGCTTTGGATGGCAACAGATGGCTTGACTGGTAGGAAAAAAAAAGGAGAGAGTATGTAGTAAACTGCGCTGATCGCAGCGACCTTGGGCGTCTTACATGGCGTCGGTGCGCCTTAAATTGCCCTTTGCCTAGTATGGGAGGGAGCTGCTCGAGTTCGCTTGGCTACGGTGGAAAGGAGCAGCTCGAATTGCTTCGCAAAGGGGGGAAGGAAGCGGGGTCGACTAAAACAGGGCTAACGCGTCTTGAGCTGAAGGGACAGCCGAGGAAGTCGATCCGACGTACACCCGACCAAGACGCATGTGTCGCAAACACTGACAGTTCGGCTAGGTACGAGGTCTCTAAAGTACGGCTAAAGATATCAAGATGAAGTTGAAGAATGATCATTATCTGCCGTATTCTCAAGCTCCGGATATAACCTACAATCACTAGACGTACACATCTGCTCAAAACAATACTGGTATAAAACTTGACCATCCAAAATCCAGATATCCAAACACAAGGAAAAGTCATTCAAAGGGTAATAATGCGTAACATGCCAAACGCCAAATCCAAAAAGTCCATACGCATGCAATGATAGGATGACAAAGGAAAAGAAAATCATAACAAAAAATCATCTGCCGCGGACCTAAAACATGTTACTTCCCGGCTTCTCGTAGTCCATGATGGTGCTTTCAGGTGGAGCAACACTAGTGACGCGGCTGATCCGACTTCCCCTCGAATCCGGACGATTAATGGACATGGCACCGCTCGCCACCCTCGCCGGCTTCTTCGTTCTCGACCCTTGTACTAATACTTGGGCAGGACACACCACAATCTCGTCCTCACCCTCGCCAAAATCATCGCCCTTCTTGACGACTAGAGGGAATAGTACAATCTTGACAATTGCACCGCGTGCTTGGAGTTCGTCATTCGATGTCGTCTCGCCTGATCGTTCGTTCATGAGCGAGGCGTTGAACGTGACCTTCGCAACGAGGTCGCCGTTGGTGTCGTACTCTGGCTGCAGTGGCGGCAGCATAATGTACTCTGCGCGCTGGGTGCGCATCTCAATCGACAGGTCAACAGCTAAGCGCATGACGTTGCGCAGAGACTCTTGAATCTGCTTTTGCATATTCGACGGTGGTGGAAGCAGCGTCGTGAGCGTGCTGTAAATCTCATGTACAACAGCCTCCGTGTCTTGAGCGCGCTGCTTCACAAATGGCTCCCTCCTCGAGAGCAGGGTAAGTGTGATAGCTCGCCATTGGGCTACAGCACGTGGTGGGCCGACTTCTGATAGCGTCTTCTCCAGTCCCTTGAGCTTCTGTCGCTGTTCTCTGTCCATACCAAAGAGGTACCTGGTGAACACGTACTCCCAGATCATAGTCATGGTAACCGACATGAAGACGTCTCGTCGCCTGACACGATCTGAAAGCAGTGCGTCGACATCCGAACCATCGAGGACGGCATTGTCTAGACGGGTGTCAATCTTCTTACGAGTCGCCTGGTCCAATCTGGTGTCGGCTTGAATCTCCGACGATAGACGACATGCGCGAGTGTCGGAGAACTTGGAGAATCGCAGCACCCACTGCTGCACATGCTGACACAGCTGCTGACATGCGCTGTCAAAGTAATCCTCATCGCGAACAGTGAGGAAGCTTTCGCTCGGCTTCTTGGCAGCCAGAATCTCCTTCTGCAGAGTCTTAATTTCCTCGCGTGCGGCATCGAGTTCTGCCGTCAGGCGATCAATCTCAGCCTTGCGCTGGTCAAGCGCCTCCCCAATTTCGTCGCGGACTGCTTCCGCCAACCCTTCCTGCATTCTGGTGTGCTGCAGGCGGAGCTGTTCCAATTCTCGTTGCGAGGTTTGCCATTGCTCGTGAACCATCTGCCCTTCAGATTGAAGGTTTCCATACTTTTCGTTAGCTTCATTGATCAAGGCCTGCTTTTCGGCCTCTATTTGCGCGTATCGGGCATTGGCCTCTTCAATGAGACTGCGGTTTTCTTCTTGAAGCTGGGCGTACCGCGTGTTGGCATCGTTGGTGAGATTGCGATTGGCTTCTGTCAGTGAGTTGTTGAGTTCTTTCAGACGTGCAATCTCTTCCTGCAGTCGCTTGAGCGTATCTTTGAGTTGCGCAATGTCAATGTCCCTCTTGTAAATCTCGCGGTCACGTGCTTCAATCTCTTCTTGTACCACCTGCTCGTCAACTTGGCGCTGGTTTTGGGTAGCCTGAAGGGTCTCTTCGGCCTTTGCCCGGGAAAACTCAAGTAATGAATTTTGTGCCGCAAGCTGTTCAAGCTGCGTCTGCAAATCCAGGATCTGCATACTCTGTCGTTTGCGCACGCTTGGTGGGCGCGAGGGCGATACGGACGAGCCCTGAGCCTCGCCCCATGCCTCCTAGACATGACAGTTAGCAATTGAAACAGCGGGTGCATCAGCATTAAGACAACTTACAAAGGTTTCTGCCATGCTAGACCGGCGGCGAACTTTGCCTTCACCACGGACCGGATCGTAGTTGGGCGCGCCTGTGATGACTGCTGTGGTCCCAGCCGCATCAGTGCTCGGGAGGGTGGGTTGCGCATTCTTAGCGTCCTGCGCACTGGCCTCGCCAAGTCTTGAAGCTGACCTCAGATCACCTGACGTTTGTCGATCCATCCGTCGTAGAGAGTGCGAGGAATGGCTGCTCAGAGCGCTTGAGGGACGTTCGTAATCTGGAGACTTGAGTCTCGCAATGTTGCCCACAGAACGTTGGCTTTGCACACTGGCTGAACGCTGCTGACCAGCCGACTTCATTGTATCTGCGCTCGGAGAGGAGCGAGGCATCCGGCGTGCAGGGCTGAGAGCTGTTGCACGATCGACGGCGTCGCTGGTTCGGCGCCTTGATGAGCCCCTTGACGAGGCCCTTGAAGGTGTCACTCTGCCAGTCATATATTCTGGTGGAGGTACACTTGTGGGGCCTCCAGGGGCTGAAGAGTGCGGCGAAGGTGATCTGAGGCGATCAGAGAGCATCCTTAGACTCTCCTTGCGACGAGCCGACTTGAGTGCTCGCTCCGTCTGACCTACGTCGCTCCAGGATCGTGAACCCTTGCGCATTGCAGAATCGTCTGGGCTGGTTTCCGTAATTGACGCCAATGGTGTGTTGCCGGACGTGTTTTCAGGCTTGGTAGCCGGCATCGCAGGCGGCGCACTAACCTCAGCCTTCTTCTCGTTGGGATCACCGAAGATTGATTTGTATGGCTCTTTCTGGATGACCTCCTTTGAAGGCGACATCTGTCTAAGCTGCGAATCACTTCGTAGTTTCTTGGCTGCCCGCAACGACCCCTTGCCATTTGTCGGAGTGTCGTCAATTACTCTTTCATTGTCGTGAGCGGGTGTATACGATGGAACTGCGCGTGCGTCTGTTGGTGTTTTTGGCTCTGTCGAACGCTGCTTGCCCTTTTCAACTTGCTCTTCCTTTGATTCCTCCATAGGTGATGGCGATGCTGTTCTTTCAGCCGTAAATGTAGTCTTTTCTGAAGACTCCGACTTGTGAAGACGCTTCTCGTTTGGCTGCTCTTCATCGAAAGATACCGGGTGTGTTCTGCGTTTGTGGTCCTCCTGAACTTGTGTTACTGTCTCTCCCAAACCCTGCTCAACCTTCTCTTTTCCCTTCGTGCTCTTCTTTTCCTTCTTATCCGAAGACGGGGCCCATGCATCCATATTCCTCTCCTTCTCCAACTCCTTCTTATGCGACTCTTCCATCGAAGGCTGCACTGTCTCCTTATCTGACTCAAGCTTTGGGAATGGGTACTCTTGAAGCTCTCCCATAGCCACTGAACGTGGGTTCTGTTCAAATGTGATTGGCAGGCCGGGAGTGTTCTCCTCATTTTGCTCTTTCTGGCTCTTTGACGCATCAGAAGCTTCGGTCGTTGCCATCGGCAAGGACTGGTCATGCTTAGCTTCGCGAACGGTGGAGTCAGCCGAAGTCTCAACAGCAAGAGACCCATGGGGGAGGGTCTCAATCGCCGGAGTTCTTGCAGCTGCATACTCAACACTGTCCTGCGGAAGCAAAGCGTCTTCCTTGTCCTTCCTTGACTTCTTGCCTCGCTTTGTTGAAGCTTCTTCTTGCACATCGGCCGGAGTGGCCTCGGGGGGCGATTCTGGCAGAGGTTTGCGTTTCTTGTTGCCCTTGTTCCTCCTGAGAGATGAATAACCAGCCAGTTCATCGGGATCAACTTCCTCAAGTACACCGGGAGGTGACTTTCGTGCCGAGAAAATCGGGTCGTTGAGAACATCTAGGGGGTCGAAAGAGACCGCAGGTGCAGATCCCATGGCCACTTCAATTGGCGGTAGTACCTCAGGCTCGACGGGTCGAGTTGGCCGCATTTTTGGCGAACCAGAGGCAGATGAAGGGCGACTCAAGCTTCCAAGTCGGGACCTGCTGGCCCTCTCCTTTGCGGCAAACACATCGTCCTCTGGGTTGATGTCGTGATTACTTGAGATGGAGTTTGAACGGTGGAACGATCTGTCGTTGATCACGAATCCAGGATCAAAGCCAGACTCCCGTAGACCAGCAGCGACGGTAGCTGCAAAGTCAATCTCTCTTGCCGGCGACTTTGAATCTGATCTCCCTGGTGATCCTAGACCCAGTTGACTGCGGGAGATGACTCGAGATAAGTGTCGTTTCTCGGGAGATGGAGCTCGCTTCTCGGGTGATACAGAACGTTTCTCAGGTTCAAAAGGATTCTTGACGGGAGATCGAGGACGCTTTTCGGGGGAGGGAGGCAAGATGGGAGTTATGGACCGAGCCTGAGTCTCGTATTGCTCAGCGAGGTTCTTCACGCTCCCAGTTGCTCCCTTGCGTAGGCCTTTCCCAACGGCTGGGCCTCCCTGTGACTGTCCACTCTCGAAAAGTGCGGCCAGCTTGTGCTTCTTGGATGGCTTCTTTTGGAGTGTTGGCGGTTGCGCTGCTTCAGGTACTTGAGCAGGCACAGGAGCGAGTGCAGCTGGCGGAGTAATCGTTCTGGATACTGGCTCAGGTACTGGTGCTACAGCAATCTCAGCGGACTCTGACTTTTCCTCCTGCTTCTTGGTCTTCTCCAGAGTAGCCTCGGCCTCAGGTGTTGTCTTAGTCTCAGCTGCGGGAGCTCGTGGTTCGGCATCTATGGTTGCTTCACGCTGAACGTTTTCAACAGTCGACGAAAGGTGTGTCTGTGGAGTGCTTTCGGCTACAGGAGGTGTTGTGATCTTGTCTTTGTCCTCACTCTTTGGCTTGCTCTCGCTGGATTCTGGAAGAAAAAAAGTGGTCGGCTCTGACTCAGCAACCAGTGGCGCCGACTTGACGATTTCAGGCTCGGCTGCAGCAACGGGATGGAAAGGCTCCTTCGATTCAGGCGCAGGTGCCGGGTCGACCGAGCTGCTCGTCTCGGGCAGAACTGACGAAACATCCTCCACAGCCTCTGTCTCCCTAGCCTTCTTTTCTTTCTTTTCCTGCTTCTTCGATGGCGTTGACGGCTCTCCAACTGCCGTTTCTTGTACACTGTTTTCGACAGTTGGAATAGTCTCAGAAGCAGTAGGCAAGTTCTTAGCCGGCTGCTGAGCAATTGGCTTAGACGATTCTCGCGCTTCTTCTACAACAGGCTCTTGACCGATTTCCCTGGTCTCACTCTTAGACGCTTGAACAACCGGCTCTGCAACCACATCCTCCTTAGCTTTCGTAGTCTCCTCAACCACAGGCGCAGGAGCAGGCTTCTCAACAACCGCTTCCTTCGTCTCAACCGCAGCATCAAATTGAGCTGCAGGAGTCGTCGGTGTAGAGTCGGAGATGCGCTTGCTCTTCTTCGCCTTCTTATCCTTCCTCAGTTTACTTAGCATACTGAGGATTGGAGAGGACTGGGTGGGAGAGGGACTTTCAGGCTTCTCATCTGAAGTAAGTTTGGTGCTAGATGCTTCAGATCGAAGGTCAAGGATGGTTTTGGTGGATGGGGAGGGCTCAGTTGTTGGGTGGTTGGCCTCTTGAGTGGACTTCTTGGCTTCATCGCGTTGAGTGAAGGACTCGGGAGCTTGGCTGACAACATCGGGAGTGCTGTCTTCCATTGGAATATCGATAATACCGAGACCTGGTACGGTCGTGGGTCGCTCCACAATTGGCTCTGCTGGAGCAGGGGTCTGAACGTTGTCAGTCACAGTGGCTGGTGCCTGCGTCTCCTGTAGAGTTTCTGTAGTCGCCTCTTCGGTCTTGGGCAACTCTAGTCCAACTTGTCGATAAAACTCCTTAGTCATTGGCACAGCGCCTGTTTCTCGCGATACCTCATTGTCAACAACTCCAGGCGCTACAGGCTCTTGAGAAATGACAGCAGTCTCCCGAGTTTCCTTGACTGGCTCGGGGGCTTCGATCAGCGGAGTACTGTCAGCTGAAGAGATACTCTTTTTGCCCTTCTTCTTCTTCTTTTTGTCTTTCTTTGATTTCTTAGGCGAAGAAGTTTCAGATACGGTTTCTCGCTCGGCTGTCGATGGAACAGGAACTGGTTCGGCTTCCGCAGATGGCACAATAGGCTCAGCGGTAGTCTCTTCGGCGGGGATGACACCTGGAGCAGGCTCTTGAACATGTGTTTGCTCCACAGAATCGGATGCTGCTGGTGCTGTAGACTGATCCAAGACCTCAAGATCAACATCAGTGCGTAACTGGGTATCTTCTAAAGGAGTACTCTCTGGCAATGCAGGAAACTCTACCTCATTAGATGGTACCGGTTCTTCGGGGTGTTCACGCTGTGTTGGGATTTCAGTAACGGCAGGAAGAGGCTGCTCTGGCTCGACTACAGTCTCCTTGACATAGTTGTCTGACTCTGGGATAGTGCTGATCTGATCTTGAGGAGTGACAGATGGCTGCGAATGTGGCTCTGCGGTCTCTGGCTCTAATTCCAATGCCTTTGGTGCTTGTGTCTGCTCAGGAAGGGTCGAAGGTGTGGCGGCAGAGTTGTCAGCTACATCAAGAGCAACGGGCTCAGTCTTGTTCTTCTTGTCTTTCTTAGCCTTCTTCGACTTTTTGGGAGAGAGAACTGTTGAGTCTTCCCAGTCGATATCTTGAGGTTGAGCTTCAACGGGTCCTGTACTTGATTCTTCAATGGCACGCTCAGACACATTCTGCGTCGCTTCAGGTGCGGGAAGAGGATCTTGGACTGGAGATGGCTCCGTTAGAGGCGTTTGCTGAACAGATTCAGTCAAAGTTGGCTCGACGACACTGGGAAGTACAGAGGACTCGACCGCAGGCGTAACAATAGGTTCGACCCTACTCTCGCTCTCAACGACGGGCTCAGCACCGAGAGCAGCCGCCAGCTTCTGAGCCTTCTTCTTTTCCTTCTTGCTCAGCTTGCGGTCGAGAACGGGCTCCTCCACAACAACCTCTTCCTTGGTCTCCTCAGCAGGTGCTACCTCTTCAATCTTGGCTGGTACCGAGGTTTGTTCGTTGGAGACTTGCTCTGGACTAAGGGCGGGCGCTGGAGTAGGCTCCTCAGGCGCGACAACAGCCTCTGGACGGGCTTCAATCTCTCGAGCATTGGACTGCTCTTCGACGGTAGCTACCACAGGATCTTGCACATTGGTAATGGGTGCGGGAACATCGTCTACAGTTGGCGTGGCGACGATAGCAGATTCGGTCTCAGGTAGGGCTTCGACAATTGGCGTCTCGGTTTCCGACTTCTTTGCCTCCTTCTTGTCCTCCTTGGAGATCGAAGGCGAAGGGGGTTCAACGATGACAGGCTCAACATCTTCTGCAGGCGGAATAGTAACTTGTTCAGGCTCGATCTGACGTTGCTCCTCGACGGTAACCTCCTGCTGAGGGATGATGTTGGATGCATCGCCACTCATGGAGTCCTTGACTGGGCTGCTTACAGATGGCTCCTCTACGACGGGGACTTCTTGTGGCAGGTCTGCTGGCACATTGTCGGCTTGTGCCACTTCAGTTGGTTGTTCGATGATGGGTTCCGGCACAGTGTCAGATTCCCTGGTAGGCTCAGTCGCAACAAGCGGTTCCTCTTCGCGCACAAGCTCCGCAACACTCTCTTCCTCAGGCAGAGGCACAGAAGCTGCCTCTAGAACGACTGCCTTGTCATCAGACCTGGTAGTCTCAGCCTCAGGAGTGTCATTCTCCAACGCCTTCGCCTTCGCCTTCTTAGCTTTCTTCTTGTCCTTCTTGGAAAGCGGCGCAGCGTCCAGAGGGATCTCAGGTTCTGCGATTGGAACTGGAACTGGCTCAGCTTCGGTCGCTTCAGCCGGTGCATCAACCACACGCTCTTCCAGCAAAGGTGTCTCCTCAACGACTTGTGTAGACTCGGTTGTCGTCTCTGGCGTAGGCTCGAACTGCTCAGTCTTTGGTGCTTCAACGATATCCTCAATGGCCGGAATTTGAACTTGATCCTCCGTCTTCTCTTGAACATCTGGGACAACCTCAGCAAGTGCCGCAGCCTCAGCTTGCTTCTTGGCCTTCTTAGCCTTTTTCTTGTCTTTCTTCGAAAGCGTTGGTGTCACGGGCTCTTCTGGCTGCTCAGATACGAACTCTCTGGTCTCCGTCTGCACGGTATCCTCAGTGATTGGCGTTGAGGGTCGAACCGTCTCGTCAAGTGTTGCAGAAGGTTGTTCCTGTTCAACCAGCGGGCGCTGAACATCCTCGACTTTCTGGGCCTGCTCAGGCAAGATCTCTTGAGCAACGTCGCGTGACGATTGTAGCTGATCAGTTGGTTCTTGACTTTGTGGCACCGGTATTTGAGCCTGCTGATTAGCCTTCTTGGGGGAACTTGGCTCTTCGACAACGGGTTCCGATGATGGCTGAGCTTCGGGGAGAACGGGGTCGGATGGGACTGCAATGTCAATGCTGCGGTCAATGGTTTCCGGTGCAGCAGTCTCGGACGGTTGAATGACGACATCGGTCTCAGTACGTGCGACATCCTCCATAGGCTTCACATCCTCAGCAGCGGGCAAAGGCTGCTGTTCAGATTCTGGGGCCTTCGTTTCTGGCACCAGTTCATCAACGCCAATATCGCGCTCACTCTTCTTGTCTTGGTCCCTCTCTTCCGATAAGCTGGGCGCCTCGTCCTTGACTCCAGCCACTGTGTCAACTGGCTGTGCTGCAGGCACTGTAACGGTCTCTTCGAAGATTTCCTTGGTTTCCTCCTCAGGCTGGGGAGTTTCCGGTAAAGGAGGCAAGTCTTCAATAGACACTACAGTGGGTTCGTCCTGAGAGGCTTCAGTAGGAGCGACTGGCTCGGCCTCTGTGGTTGGCGTTGGCTCAGTGACGGGAAGTTCAGGCGCAGTGCTCATGGAAGGCACTTCAGACGCTGGCTGTTCAACCAGTTCTTGTCTCTCATCCTCAATCTTCTCCTCAATCACCGGCTCAACATCGCCACTCACAGGCTCTTGCGGCAGTGTCGATACAGCTGCTCGTTCACCATCCAACGACTCTTTCTCCACCTCCTTGACATCCTCTACACCCTTCTCCACAACCTCCTCTTTCAAAACCTCTGGTTCTTGCTTGGCAATTTCGATAGCAACGTCGTCCTCCTTCTCTTCCCGCTCCTCCCGTACGACACCTTCCACAACATCCTCGCTCTTCTCCACTTCTCCACGTGCCTCCTGCACATCATCATCTTCCTTCTTCGCATCACTACTATCAACAAGCTCGTTCGCAAAAGTTTGGGGATATGGGGGCGGTATCCCCGAGAAAGGTAGTTGTTGAGTCTCCGAAAGTGTAGGGATCGACAGAGACGACTGAGTATCAGAGTTGGCTGCCTCAGTCGTCTCATCCGCTAAAAAAGACTCGCTCTTTTTAGCTTGCTTCTTTGCCTTCTTCTTGTCCTTCTTCGATAAAGGGGCAGGGTCGTCAGGCTCTCTGTCAGGTGGTTTCACATCGTCTACGGTTTCATCAGGAATCGGATCGGTGGTGGTCTTTTCTTCGGCTGAAGATGGACCGCTTGTTGGCTCATCGGCTGTAGTTGGGGGCTGGAGCTGTTCTTGTGCTGACTTTGCCTCAACAGCGGACTCATCTACTACCGGAAGAGTAGTAGACTGTTCAGCAGCAGAAGGCTCCTTCGGTGCCTGATCGACACTGGCTTCCGGTTGGACCGGCTCGCTCTCAGCGATAGAGGCACGCTTTGCCTTCTTCAGTTTCTTCTTTGCCGTCTTTGACAGGTTTGCCCATTCCACTGGCTCAGTCTCCTCATCCTCTTTAGCTTGCGTCGAGGGGGTTGCAATACCGGAGTCAATCTGAGCAGGCAGTTCGGGTGCAGTTTCAGGATGAGAGATTGAACTTGTCGGTTGCTCCTGCTCTACTGCTGCGTCTACTTCTTTGGCGGCAATTGGCTCTTTGTCTTTGTTATCGGTATCGGCGGAGGTCACTGGAGCAACTTGAGCATTGATATCGCGTTCCAAGGTCTCGTCAGCAGATTGCGGTGGTAGGCTAGGCAATTCTGCAGAGGTCTGCTCATCCGATGGTGCTACAACGGCAGGCTCCTCTTGAGTGTGCGGTGGCACAGGCTGTGCATCCTTCGAAGAGACATCTTTGATCTCCTCAACTGGCTGTTCGGTGATGACTGAAGGCTCAGAAGGCTCAGAAGGCTCAGACTCAGCCGCCAAAGCAAGCTTGGCAGCCTTCTTTGCCTTCTTCTTGTCTTTCTTACTCATCGGGGCCGTGTCGTCTTCTACAGCTTGCTCGACAGGCTCATTAGCCACTGGAGTAACAGTTGAGGGTTCGTCAGAAGGAGTCAGAGTGGTATCTACCTTCTCAGTCTCGGGTACAGCAACGAATGTTGCTGGTTCCGAGACAACGGGCGGTACTTCTTTAGTCTCTTCTGCAACCTTCTGGGTAGTCTCATCAATCGGAGTAGATGAAGATGGCTCAATTCCTGCAACAGATTCGCGCTTTGCCTTCTTAGCCGCCTTCTTCTTCTCTTTCTTTGACATGGGAGAAGTAGGCTCTTCAAGAGGTTCTTGGGTGGTAGATTCCTGCTCGGTTGCAGGCTCATTGACGATCATAGGTGCCGAAGCCTCAAGCCCAGAGAAGGAAGTCTTCTCTACAGCCGGTGTGCCGGGAACAGATGCGGGAAGTTCAATGGTGGTAGCGACATCGAGTTCAGCGGGTGCACTTAATCGATCCTGGGACTCGCTAGCTTCCTGTGGCACATCGGTAGCTGTCTCTGGCTTCTTCTGCTCCACATCATGGGGTTCAGTCTCGGGTTGCACAACAACTGCGGCCTCGGTCTCAGCCTGCGGCGCAAGATCTCTGCTGACAGTATCGATGGGTACAGACTCCGAAGTCGTAGCCTCAGGAACGGAATCCTGAGTCTCAGCTGCCTCGCTCTCAAGCTCAGCCTTCTTAGCTTTCTTAGCCTTCTTCTTCTCTTTCTTCGAGAGAGGCGCTGTAGCTTCCTCAGCAACCTGTTCTGTGGCCAAGTCACGAGAAACAGGTTCAGCCTCGATGGCGACTGGCAAAGTGTTTTCTGGGACGATATCTTTGTTTGGCTTGTCGATGGGCTCAAAAATAGCAGGCTCAGATACCGCTTCCCAGGCGATTGGCTCTTCAGTCGAAGCGACACTGGGTTGAGGGGCGTCTACGTTTTCTGAAGTGGTAGTTGTCGGTTCGATGACCGGAGGCTGAGTCGAAGAGATCGACTCGCTCTTTTTATCTTTCCTCTTCTTTTTGCCCTTCTTCGGAGTGGTGGGGACATCGTCGACATCGACTAAGGCCTCGAGCTTGGGTGAATCGGGAAGTGGTATAGCAACAGGTGCGTCAGCCTCCAATGGGATCTCGGATGGAATAGACTCTGGCTGAGAGCCAGCTTCTGTGGATGGCTCTTCCTGTGGGGCAAGTTGCTCTTTGGCAGACTCAAGGGTTGCTTTCTCGTCCGTCTCGGTCTTAATTGGAGTGTCGTTGAAAAGACCACTTCCCGCAGGGAGAGAAGGCTGTTCAACCTGAACGTCCCGGACACTCTTCGCCTCCTTGTCTTTCTGAGAGCCTTCAACCTCAGCGAGCTTCTTATCTTGAGCAGGTTCAGAAGTGTTATCGAACTGGGACATAGGCTCCTCAGCAACCGGTGTGCTTGGCTCGGTGGCAAAGTCTACGGATTTTCCCTTCTTGCCCTTCTTCTTTTTGCTCTTCTTCAGCGTTGGTTCAGCTGGCTCAGCCTCGACAACCGGCGTGTCCGGTACAGCGGGAACAAAGGCATCTTGGCTAGACTCCACCTGAGTGTCGGGGGCACTGATATCGGTTTCTTCCAGGTCCTTGTCATCAGATCCAGGGAGAGCAACGAGCTCAGCAGGGGCTATGATATGCTCCACCTTGGTAGTATCCTTTTGTTCCGGTAGCTCAAGCTCTTCAAGATCCTTGTCATCACTTTCGGGAAGTGCCACGAGCTCAGCATCAGACGAGGTAACCTCCGTCTTGCCAGTCTCAACTTGCTCCGTGGTCACAGGCTCTTCTAGATCCTTGTCATCAACGTCGGGGAGGGCTACGAGCTCGGCAGCAGGTATAACGGGTTCCTTGGCAATTTCAACCTGCTCCTTCTCAATTGGCTCCTCCAAGTCTTTGTCGTCGGTGGCAGGAAGTGCTACAAGTTCAGCAGCGGGCGCACTAGATTCCTCTTTGACAGTCTCAACCTTCTCTTCCCTCGCAGGTTCGTTCAAATCCTTATCGTCAGTCTCAGGAAGAGCTACTAGCTCGGCGGCAGGTGTAAAAGCCTCGATCTCGGCAGACAATGCCTCCTTCTGAGCCGTGGCATCTTCAACTGGCTGGACATCAACAACCGGCGCATCTCGAGCATCTTCGATAGAAGTCTGAGGTTCATTCTTGACATTAGATACTTCCTCAGTAAGGGAAGATCCCAAATCAACAGATTTGTCTTTCTTGGTGCTCTTCTTCTTCTTAGACTTCTTCGATGGCGTCGCGGGCTCTTCTTCCAGTGGTGTGGCAAGCTGTGCAGGCTCCTCGTTGGGTCCGACGGGACCAAAGACTGGCTCCTCAATGACGGTCTCGGCTGGTGCTGGCGTTGTGGCGGATGGCTCTTGAGTACCAGAGACAACGGGTTCTGAGATGGCTTCGGAAGCGGGCTCAACGTGTGCGGGTTCGGTGACAGGCTCGAGCTCACGAGTTGCTTCAACAGTAGGCGTGGCAGGCACATCTTTTTCAGCTTTGCTCTTCTTGCCCTTCTTCTTCTTAGACTTCTTCGAAGGTGTAGAAGGCTCCTCTGGAACTGAGATGGCCTGCTGTGAAGGCTCGGAGACGAGCTCAGTTGTAGCCGGAGCATCGATCTGAACTGGCAATGGCTGAACATCCTGGCTTGGAACATCTCGCACGGATGCTGTGCTGTCGATAGGCTGCTCTGGGATGAACTGCTCCGCTTTTTGTTCAGTGGAAGGAACGTCACGCTCAGTTTTAATTGAATCGACAGGAACAGCATCCTCAGCACGAACCTCCCGCTCTTCCACAGGCGCATAAAGCTCGTCATCAGCCCTATCCTCAGGCAGAGGAATGATTGCAGCATCAAGGCTCTTGTCCTCTTGAGATGGCTCGACTACATCAGGCACGCGCTCCTCGATGTCGCGAGATTGGCCAGTCTCAATGCTTGCGACGGGCTCGGCAATTGGCGCAGAAGGTTCGACTGCAGGAATGACAGATTCGGGTACGACATCAGTCTCAAATTGAGGTGTGATTAGGCCGCTTTTTCGCTTGCTCTTCTTGCTCTTCTTGACCTTTAGGGTAGCGACGGGTTCAGTCTCGACAACTGCTTCGGCGGGTGCTGTCTCGGGTTGCGGCTCTTGGGCGGGCAGAGTGACTCCACGGGTCTGCGTCTGAGGTGGCTCGACGAGTTCCTCGTCCGCTTGTTGTTCGGGAAGAGGGATACTGACGGGATCCACCTCCGTAACCTCAGGGACGACCCTGTCCGTTTGCGTCTCCAATGGTGGAGTGAGGTCGTCATCTACCTCCTGTGCTGGAAGAGGGATGCTGGCTGCATCTATCTCTGAAGGTCCTGGGAGTTGTGCTTCAGCAGTTGGGAGTTGTGCATCGCGAGGCACTTCGGCAGACTCAGAAGAGATAGCGGTAGAAGAAGGTTCAGCTTCGAGTGCGGGTGTCGAAACACCGCTCTTCTTGCCTTTCTTGCTCTTCTTCTCCTTTTTTGTCTTTACTGGCACCTCAGGGACAGAAGATGATGTTACGGGCTCTGAAACTACCACATCCTGATCTTTCACTATGGCTTCTTCGACAGGCAAATCTGAGGGTAGTTCCGAAGTGAAAGCTTGAGTAGTTGATTTTGGCTCATCAACAGCTGGGACCGCGTCCACTGTAGACTCAGGAGCGGGTTCGTTGACAGGAATCTCTAGTGACCGTTCCATAGTAGGCGTAGGGACTTCAACAATGGACGATGTTTCAGCCTCCTTAGCCTCCTGTTCTGCCTTCTTGGCCTTTTTGCTCTTCTTGGTTTTCTTGACCTTCTTCTCGCTCTCTGCGGGTAGAGATTCGCGTGAGACTGGTTCTTCAGCGGGAGCTTTAGCTGCAGGTTCAGCCAAGATGCTACGCTCGCTGGGCTTGGCAGGTGATGGAGGGAGCGAGAAAGAGGGCTTCCCATCATCAGTGAAAAAGGCATTCTGCGGTGGGACGAATACAGGGGCCTCTTGAGTCTTCTCCTCGGTGGCCGGAGCAGGGACATCTTCCTTGATTTCCGCTTTCTGCTCTTGAAGCGTACTATCTTGATCAGGCGTAGTTCTCTCTTCCGTGGCCCTCGCCACCGTCGTCGGGAAACTGAATGCTGGCTTCCCACTATCAGTGAAAAAGCTGCTCTGTGGCGGAACGAACACAGGGGCGGCAGGTTCTTCCTTCGCAATCGTTTCTGTCTTCTCCAAGACAACAGGCTCAGACTTCTCATCAGCTGCAGAAGGGGCCGCAACGGGAGGCAAGACGTCCTTAACCTCCTCCATCTTACCCTGAACATCCTCAACATCCGCTTCCGGTGCAATCTCGACCGCCTTCTTCTCGCCCACCGGCACAGTTGGCGAAAGAGGGCCTGACGACTTGCGCCTCTTTTCCTCCCTTGCAGCAGCCAGGGCAGCGAGGACCGACGATTGCGGTTTCGGTGACGAAGGAGGCGAAGAAGATGCAAGTGAAGCTGGAGCCTTTTTCCTGTTGCCGCCCCAACCGATTTTACCCCATAGACTGGATCCCCATCCAGAGTTTGATGCTGACGAATGGCCTTCGATTGTAGAGGCGCGACGAGACTCCTCTACAAATGCCTTTGGTGTTTCGGTTGTCTCGGCAGTACTGGGTCGCTCTTGGACTTGTGGTTGAGCTGGGCGGCCGAGAGGCTTCAGTGGAACCTCAGGCTTGGGTTCGTTGTCAACCGGCGCTGGAGAAGCGGTCTCCGATGTAGTAGACTTTTCCTTTGGGCCGACATCCTCGAAAGTGGATTGGGCAGTTTCGGGTTCAATTGTCTCGTGCTGTGGCTCTTGGGGGGCTACAATGTTCTCTGTTTGAACTGTTGCTTCGGGTAGGGATGGCTCTTTCTCTTCGACCTTGGGCTGAGCTGGGACATCCGGTGATTCAGACTTTTCTGGCGTGTCAACATTTTCGAAAGCAGGTTGAAGAATCTCCCGTTCAATCACATCCCTTGGCCGCTGCGACGATGTCAAGCTCTTCTCTTCCTCTTGAACAGGAGTTCCGGGTAGAGAAGATGGCTCAGACTCGGGCTCGACAACTTGTTGGCTACCGCGCTTACCTTTCTTGCTCTTCTTCTCCTTCCTTGTCTTCTTAGGCTTTGGGGTGATGGCTGCGGCATCTTCTTCAACAACCGGCTCAGGAACTGTAACATCAGCAGCGACAGTTTCGCGATTCGCCAGCGGCGTCTTGGGAGTTTCAGGACCAACTTCACTGGGTACGTCCTGCTGCAGATTTGTCTTCTCAAAAGGCTCAATCTTCTTCAATGCGGCGACTTGAGGCTCGTCGAAAGTCGCACGCCTGATTTCTGGATCTTGGTCTTGCTGCGGTGCGGTGCTGTCCAGAATCTTTTGTCGAAATCGCTCCTTGTCATCGAACGAGCTAGTAGAAGGTTCACCGACAAGCGTAGCATTGTCCGTTACAACAGACTCAGAAGGATCCTTGTTCCAGTCATCCTCGTTGTCGATGAACGATGGCGTGTACTGTGAGTTTCCTGAGTCAACTAGAGTAGAAACTGTAGACTCTGCAATAGATCCCCTTTTGGCATACTTGCCCTGCTTCTGCTTGCCTTTACCCTTGATATCCGGCTCGTCTGCAACGTCTCGACTAGATTGGGATTCAGGCTGCTTGCCTTGAGCAACTGTTTGAACCTTTTCAGCCACATCATTTGACTTCCTCCCTCTGAGTGAGGCAAAGTGGTCTTTGATTGCTGCAGCGGCAACCCCGGCCACAGCTGCGCCAAGGGCAGCGTCCTGGAGTCTGGATGAAGTCGAAGACGAAGGCTCACCGCGGCTGGTAGAGAAATCACGCATCATTCTATCGTCAAGAGGAGCGCTTTGCTCAAGCGGCGTTGCGAATTCTGGGGAAGTCACTGTTGACATGAAAGCATCATCAGTGGACTCATCTTGCTTCTCTGCCTTGGCCTCCTCAAGCGCGGCAGCGAGAGACTCATAGTTTGGGCCACCAAAGTGCCCCTTTTCGGACGGTTCGCCTGCAGGGTAATCAGAGGCCTTGGGAGTTGCTTGTCCAGACTCTTGCACTTCTTCAATCTCACGGGCTGCAAGTTCAGGGTGTTGAAATTCTGGGCCGCGTGCAGGTGGGCCAAGATCTGGTATGGTACCCAAAGAATCAAAATATGGGTGGTTGGACAAAAGCCCAGCACGCTCGTGAGGTGATTCCAAGGCAGACTCATACTCGGCGTCTGACTCAGCTCCAGAAACCACTGAAGAAGCGGTACTTGGTGGGAGAGGTGGTAGCACTTCATCAATCTCATCGGGTTTGCGGTTGCGCTCTACAAGATACAGTGGGCGAAATTCACGCGAAGACTTGAACTCTGTAGAATGTGACCTGGAATGGCGAGAACGACTTGGAGACGGCTCAGAGAGAGGACTTGTTACCGACTTGGGTTCAGCATGAAGGTCGCGATGAACCGCAGGGGGGCCAGAAGGTTTACGGAAGCGTAGTGGCACTGCAGTCGAGGACATGCGACGCTTGGCCAAGCTTGCTACTGGACTGATTACCTCTGGCGACCTAGTCGGTGAGCTTGGCCTTGACAGCGGCAAGGGAGGAAGCTCGTCTGGGAACGCTTCGAGTAGCCAGGGCTGAAGTCCAGTAAGACGAGTCAGTAACGCGCGGCTATCTTCGAACGATAGTTCAGGCGGTGTCCTAGGCCGTTCGGTAAGGTCGGAGGCGGTGAGGGGTTGGGCGTCGTCGAACGTTGGGAGATGAATTTCGGCCCGATCTCCAGGGATGATGCCACTACCCTTGGGTACCTGATCTACAGGCTCACCTACGGGCAGTGGACGTGGAGTTGCTGCGGCCACTGCCCGATGGTCTAAAAAAGAATGGCGTTCTTGTTCATCGGCATGCGGGGGCGGGGTTCGAGCGCGGGAACGATCCTATAGCACAGAACATCAACATTCATTCTAAATACATTGCGAACACTCGCGCTATCGCATATAAGAAGAGCGATGTACCTTTTCATCATAAGCATCCGCCCTGTCTCCATCTCTCTCGCTGCGACTGCTTCTGCTCCTCTTCTCGCGGCGGCTAGTGCTTGAAATAGTGGAGCGTACATCATCATCATCCGAACCGTAAGTAGAACCACGATCTGACCGATGTCTCCGTCTCCGGTGCTTGCGCTCTTCATCGTCATCATCTCTCGACCTAGAAGACTTGCTGGCAGCCTCCGCCAGGTTCTCTCTCGACTTGCTGCTAAAGAGACCCATGAGACCACTCGATCGTTTATCCTTCTCTTTCCGGGAGCTGCGGTCGTCATCCCATCCTGCAAAAGAAGATATCAAGGAAGCAGTGTCATCATCCTCCCGCCTAGAACGCCTGCGAGAAGATTTAGGCTCGTCGTACAAGTCACCATGTTCAGACGCTGCTTCTGAGCGAGATCTTGTCTTTCTGTCTGGCGACGAATCCTTCCTCTTGTGTCTACGCCTGCGCTCGCCATTGACATCAGAGCGAGCTTCCGAGTACGTAGATCGCGTGTCCCAATCGTCAGCACCCTCGTCTGTCTCGCGACGGCGATGCTTTCGCCTTCGTTCTTCGCCTTCCCCGATATCGTAGTCACGGTCACGGCTCTTGTCGCGACTCTTGTCACGGGTTTCAGATCTGGCTTCACGACGTCTGCGACGTCGCTCTTCACGGTCGGGATCTTCGTATTTGTAGCTCAGCGAGGCGATTGAACCAATGTCGTCGTCGAAGGAATTGCGTCGTCTGTAGTCGTCCTCGTCGTCAGAACGCCTGCTTCTTTCCGCATTTGAGGCGTGCGATTGACTGTCTCTGGCATTGCCATTCGAGCCCGCAAAAAAGGATTTATCAGACTCCTTCTCGTTAGATTCGGAATGTGTGAAATCGTCAGGGGCATAGTAGCCAGAGTCGGCTACACTACGAGAAGTTGTAGGATCGGACGTGCTTGTAAATGGAGCAGCAGTAGGCACTTTTGGAGCTTCAACAAGTGGCTGATACTTGGACCCATCAGAGTTGTTGCGAGCACCCATGTAGTCTTCTTGTTTCATCTCTGTCCTCAGAGGCGATCCAACTGATGGTGACCACTTGCCGCTGCTGCTGCTCCTTTTCTCGCTCCTGCGTTTAGGTGTCTTGTCGGCCAATTCATCCACTCCCTCGAATGCGTAGCTGGGAATGGTAACATTCTTTGCGGGATCTTCAGGCGCACGGTTGCTGTTGGATGAAGACGAGTGCGAGTCACGGGATGAGGGCTTCTCTGCTGACTCCAAGTTCCGTCTGGCACGCTCGAGATCGGAAGCCATCCTGTCTTGGTCTTGAGACATAGCAGTGCCTACCAGAGCAGCGAAACCACCGGCCAAGGCAGCGGTGGAAAGCTTGGCACTGCTACCTTCATCACTGCGAGATGCACTTTTTGATGGTTGATAGTCTTGGCCGCGGTCAGCTGTCCGTGACGACTCGCCAGAGCGGGATGGCTCGACAGTTCTTGGTGACTCGGCAGTTCGGGATGGCTCGATATCTCGGGGGTCACGTTCGAGGATGGGGCTTGTCGGTGGACTAGGTTCATCCAACTCCCAAGTATCAACGCTGATTCGCTTCGAAGATTTGGAGGACTTCTTCTTCTTCTTCTTTTCCTTGTCTTTTTCCTTGTCCTTCTTGCTCGACTTGGTGTCTGATTCAACCCCTTTCCCTTTCGACGACTTGGAAATCACGGAAGGCTCTGGCTCAACCTGCCGAGGGACATCATGCAAAACTACATTCGAATCAGTACTCTTACCCTTTGTATCCTTCTTCGCTGCAGCTGCGAAACTCTCCATCGTAGGTGTCGGTGGCTCGGACTCTTCTGCCTCCTCAAAACTGCCCGGAATATGCAACGGCACAGGGTCGTCCGGAATCTCGCCCTCGACAAAGCCAGGCCCCGTAATCCTCCTCTCGGGCATCATACGCATGTCGTACGCTGGCTCAGGTTGATAATATGCCGTCTGTACACTGCTTGTCGATGGCGCAGCTGAGATGATTGATGGGGCCGAGATAGCTGACGGAGCTGAGATGAGTGATGCAGCAATTGTGGAAGGTGCCATATTCGTGTCAGAAAATGGGTTGCTTAGGAGCGATGCATTGATGCGCTTGTAGTCGTACTCATCCTGTTGACTCTGCTGTGGGGGCGGTGGGGGTGCCGAGACGTTCGAAACAGCAGATCCAGAGGCAGAATTCGATGGAGTATTCTCATTCCTCTCACTCGCCTTCGAAGAGGCAGAGGCACTCACGACACTATCCCAAGTTGAGCTATTATCATCACTGACGTATTGTGTGCTTGGAGTGGTCTCTTTCGACTCGCTGGACGAAGGGGTGCCTGGTTGATAAGGTATGTATGCGGACGTAGGTAGTTCGCGTTCCACAGTGACCTGATCAGACGAGTAGTTTGGCTGCTGCCTCTTGAGATCGCCATCAGAGACAAATTGTTCGCGGAAAGACTCGGGGGTAGGCACATCAAAGTGGTGGAATTGGTTCTCCCCCCAGCTGACCCTAGACCTTGCGCGGTTCGAGTCTTCTTGCCTGTAATCGTCTCTTGTTTCCCTGACAGGTTCCCTAGTTGGAGCGGGAGAAGGCGACACACTACGCACAGATGGCGCGCGACTACCTGGAGGTGTAGGCATAGTAAGGCTTAGTACTGGTATCGGTAGCGGCTGTTGCTTGGTCGGTCGCCCATCTCTTGTAGCAGTGAAAGAGTAAGAAGGCGGGTATGGAGGCAAGATTGGCTGGCCGGAAGGAGCATCTTCATGCGCATAGTACATCTGGAGATCGCCGGCACCCTCATTAGGGTCTACAGGTTTAACCTTTGGCAGGTTGTCGTCAGCCAAGAGCTCTCGGGGAGCAAAGAATTCGGCCTGGGACACGGGTTTAGCAGAATACCGGTCCTCCCAATCTCGGAGGACTTCGCGGGCATCCTGGCGGGTTGGCTCCTTGAAGAGATCTGGGTTGAAGATGTCTTCATCAAACATGTCTTGCTCAACCCTGCTGGGTTCAATCGTTTTGACACTGGCCGGCTCTCGCGTCTTTCCGCGCTTGGATTCACTGCTCTTCGAAGACGAAGAAGACTGGCGCTTGTGGCTGCGGTCGCGCTTTCGCTCGCGCTCTTTTTCCTTCTTCTCCTTCTCCTTCTCCTTGCTCTTGTCTTTGTAGGAGGAGATGGCACCGCTTACAATTGCTGCAGCGGCACCAGCAGCAACAGCACTAGCAACAGAAGAGGATTTCTTTTCTGGCTTGAGGGCTTCTCGTTCTCTGTCTTTCAGTTCCTTTTCCTTGCGCTGTACGACAGTCGCAGCCGAGGCGATTGAACCACCTGTAGGTTGTTCCTCCAGTTGTCGGGGCTGAGCACTTGGGTATCGATTGCTAGAATCTTGTAGCTCACGCCCCCTACGTCGTTGCTCCAGGTCCTCCTGGATCTCAGCCTCACGTCTCGCAGCATCGATACGCTCTGCCTCTTGTTGTTGAGCCTCACGGCGCTCTCTTCGAATTCGCTCCTCCTCTGCGGCCTCGATAGCAAGCTGGCGTTGGTGCTCTAGGAAAGCCAAGCGTTGTTGACGTTCGCGTTCCTCTGCCTCTCGCAGTTGACGTGCTGCCAACTCGTGCTCGTCACGACGACGGTCATTTTCAAGTCTCGCCAAGCGCTCGATCTCCATGAACTTGCGTGCCTCGTCTTGCTGGCGTTGTAGTTCGCGACGGCGACGTTCATCCTCTTCACGTTTCGTCTCCTCTTGGCGAAGCAAAGCTAGACGACGCTCTTCTTCTTCACGCCTTGTTTCTTCTTGGCGAAGAAGAGTCAAACGACGCTCCTCTTCTTCACGCTTTATTTCTTCTTGACGGAGCAGAATCAAACGACGCTCTTCTTCGCGTCTTGTCTCCTCTTGGCGAAGTAGTGTCAGACGGCGCTCTTCCTCCTCGCGTTTCGACTCCTCTAGACGAAGCAGTGTTAGGCGCCGCTCTTCTTCCGCCTTGCGGGCTTCTTCTTCTTGTCGTTGGTGTTCCCGGCGCACGCGTTCTTCCTCTTCACGACGTGCCGTCTCTAGTCGTCGTGCTTGATCATCCCGGCGCTGCTGCTCTCGGCGGGCAAGTTCCTCTTCTTCCCATCTTGCCTCATCATCGAGCCGCTGTTGCTCGCGTCGACGTTGAGCTTCCTCTTCAATTCGTTCCTGCTGCTCACGTCGACGTTGAGCCTCCTCTTCAATTCGCTCTTGCTGTCTGCGTCGCTCACGCATTTCCTTTTCGGTCTGTGCTTGTGTCAAATCGAAACGCACATTGCTGGATGCACTGGGTGGACGATCAGATTTCAATGCAGAGATCGCAGCAGCTCCAGCTGTGGCTGCAAGTCCTGCAATAGCAGCATCTCGCCTCCATGAAGAAGTCTGAATGGGTGAAGAGTTTGCTCGGCGAAGAGGAGGCTGTTGCGGGAATTGATTGTTGTTGTTGTTAATGATGATGTTCTGGGCTTGAGGCTGCGGTGGCACTTGCGAAAAGACTGGAGGACCCGTAGGGGCATTGTAACTAGCCGGTGGTGGTGCTTGGGTGGTATAGACGGTTCCGTGGACTTGATGCATGGGCTGGGGCTGCTGAAGGCTTACAGAACCAGGCCCCGAGGTGACCAAAGGCTGTGATGTCGCGATGGAGCTTGTACGTCGTGCATCGAAGAATGCATTAGGGTCGTGAGGCGCAACAGGATACACTGATTGCAGCGTCTGCGCACTGCTTGACTGGCTATCAGGACGCCCTTGAGTCGCCCCAATAGCTGCTGCGCCTGCTGCAGCACCCACAGCACCAGCTGCGGCAGGTGCAATGAGCGAGGTATTGGCGATGTTGTCATAGAGATTATTGGACGACCTCCTCTTCTTCTTGCCGAATCCCCAACGCCAACCCCATTTGTTGGTACCCGAGCCGTTGGAGTCCATAGAATCATTACTCTTGGATTTCCTCAGCACATGCTCACCGTAGACAAGACCGCCATCGCTTGCAGAGTCAGAAGGGCCATCATCTGGCAGGTCCTCCCACTCATCATCTCCGAAACGCGAACCAGTGCGAGAAGACTGGCTGTCCCTGAGGGTTTTGCGGTTTTCCTTGACGACGCTAACGTCACGACTGCGTTTTCCTTTGCCAGCCTTTGCTGCTGTTATGGCCGCTGCAGTAGCACCAAGACCAATGAGAGAAGCTTTGAGTCGCTCATCCGAGTTGCGCCTCTTTGGTGACGGACGTCTGCTGTGAGACGATCGCCTCCTTCTCCTCACATAGCCGGTGCCAAAGGCCATATCCGAGTCGGTTGAAGACGTGGAAGCATTGGTGAAGTTGAAAAAGCCGCCCTTCTTTTTCTTAAGACTAGCCGGCTTCACACGTTTCTCCTTTGGCGGAGGAGCTGCGAAGAAGCCTTGGAAGAAGCCGCCTTCATGTTCGTGGTTTTGACCAATCTCAATCACGGACGCTCCAGAAGTCGAACTCCGGGATACCTTGTGTCGGAGTTGTTGGGATCTTCTACTTCGATCATCATCGTTGCTGTCTCGGCGGGGATGCACAACTTGGACCCTCTTGGGTGACTTGGAGCGGGCGTGACGCCTCTTGCTTGCGGAAGCTCCCAAAGCAGCTCCTGCAAGACCTGCACCAATAGCAGCACCAATCAGGCCAGACTTGCCATTGTCAGAACTGGAGCTGGAACTGGAGCTTGCTCGGGAATGTCGGCGACTCTTGTGGGCCTTGCGGTCCTTCCTGTCACTCGTAACACCTACAGACATGTTGGACATGCGATCGCCAGATCGACTCCTGTGGCGAACGCCTGCATAACCGTAGCTATAGCCTTTGCGGTCGAGTGATCGACTGCTACTACGACGTGACACACGCGAGCGTCCAGACTTGATGCTGTAGGTATCGTCGAAATCGTCCCGAGCATTGTTCCATACAGCCTTTCCAGCTTTGGCAAGGCCGAGGCCTCCTAGCCCTGCAGCCATCCAACCTGCAGCGCTGTTGCTCGTCTTGCGTCTTTCCTCGCCCGAAATGGAGTTTTGTGACCTCTTCTCCTTCAGATTGTAGCGAGATTGCTTCTCAATGCCTCCTGAAGGCCGCATGAATTCGTTAGAACGTCGCTTGTAGTAGTGGTGTTTTCGCGGAGCGTCGAGCACGGAGGAGCGTGGGTCAAAGCAACCTTTACAGACACCAATGTACTCGGTGTACTCCTCCATCTTCTGCACATCCTCGTAGTCCTTCCACCAATCCACAAACCGGGATACGGGACCGGTATGCTGATGATGCTGAGCCATTCCGCCCGAGACGTAGGCACTTGGTAAAAGGCCGTTGTTTTGGTGACCATTGGAAGCGCCAGAAGCGGAGTGATGTTGTGAGGTGCCGTGCGAATGTGAGTGTGTGTGAGTATGTGAATGGGAGTGTTCGTGCGTGCTGGAATTGTGTTGATGCATAGTATATGCCGCAAGCCCTGCAGCCCCAGCAGCAAGGAGTCCAGCATTGCTGCCAGACGAGTGTTTTTCGGGCTTGCTTGGTCGCGGAGGTTTGGGTGGAGGAATGTCATCATTGCCATGGGCGGCTGCGGCATATGACGGAAGATGGTTGCCATTGCTGGCGTTAGAATTAGAGGTATTAGGGCCGTTTCCATACATGTTGTAAGTAGATGCAGGGGCAGCAGGGGCAGTATTAGTGTATGACGAGAATGATGAAGGGGGACGAACATTCGACGAGCTGCTGTAGCTTGCCGAGTGCTCATGACTAGAAGAACTGTGGCCAGCGGCATAGCCAAAGGCAGCAGCACTGGCCATTGAAGCAGCGGTACCAAAGGTGCCTGGCTTGTCTGGCCTCGACGACGACGCCGGCCGGGGCGGCTTCGGCGGGGCAGGTGTGTCGTCGACAAAGGCACCAGGCATGGATGAGCTCAACGGCCGTGGAGGCCTGGATGAAGAGGTGCTAGGGCCTTGGGCATAGAAGTCTGCAGCCGCGCCCGAGCCGGTGTCGGCAACGGGGTTGGGCTGGGCAGAAGCAGACATGAGATGAGGTGTGTCCTGGCCGACAATGACAGATGGGGGCTGGGGTCTCACGCCGGGCTGTTGACCAACAGACTGGCCCTGGTCGTTGTAGAATTCGGCAGCCGCGCCAAAGGGATGGCCGCCAGGCATGGCACTAGAGGCATAGTTTACAGGATCCTGGCCGGGAAACTGGCTCTGCACGTGATCTGAATAGTGGTGGCCTTGTTGTTGTTGTTGGTTTTGGGTTTGGTATTGTGATGATGATGATTGGGGGCCATTGGTTCCCACGGGGAGAGCGCCCGACATCATGGGCGCTCCTGCCTGGCCGGGGAAGCGCGAAAGGCCGTCGCTGCCCATCTGTTCGCTGTAGCTGCGTTGGAGCGACTTGGGGCTGTCAACAATGTCGCCCCGGTAGCCGCCCGTCTGCGTCACGCTAGCCGACTGCTCTGAGCGCGTCGAGCGGCGCTTGTCTGACTTGCTATCCTTTGACTTTTTCTTCTTGTCCCTGTCGTCGCGCATGGTGGATGTTGAAGACTCTGCGTAGCTGCTGCGGCGGTCGTCGCGACGCCTGTCGTAGTCGCTGTTTGGGTCAGTGTTTGGTGCAGCCCGTGAGCGCGGAATGTCGTCAAATGCAGTGGTGAAGGAGGCCGTCGACGAGGGCGCAGTGTCGCGTCGAGAGGCCGAGGGCTTGCGGGTGGATGTTGAGGAGACGACGGAGCGGGTATCTGGATCTCGATCCCGGTCGCGCTTAGAACGCGTAGAGTCGCTGGTGGTGGTGGTGGTGCGGCGGCGGCGAGCGTCGTCGTCCTTTGGCGACTGCGAGGCACCCGAGGAGCCCGTCAGCCTGCTCCACATGGCGAGGATGTGAGCGCAAAGGATGCGGGTGGGTGGTTATTAGGAGGGCGGGTGGGCAATGGGTTGGGCGCAAACGAGATGGAGCTCTAGGCGGGCGCTGCTGGGTATATCGCTGTAGATGGCAGGTAAGAGAGAGGGAGAAAGATGAGATGAATCGTTCAAATCGTCATATCGTGATGGTAGTGTTACACGGAGCAGGCTGCAGCAGACAGGCCAGCGGGAGAGAGGCGCAATGCCAGACGACAGAAAGCAGAGCAGCCGCTCGGCGTCGTGGTCGCCAACGATGGTGAGGTAGGAGGCAGCTGAGGTGCTTGCTCTTAGCCTGTTAGCCTGGCAGAGAAGCCCCGGCAGCCAGCCGAGAGTGAGCTGGCGGCAAGGGTTAGCCTCGATGCACGACTGGAGGCGAGGCAAGGCTGGGCCAATGGGCTCCCGCTATGGCAAATGCTCCTTCGTGCGGATCATACGTATGCGTAGTAGTAGCAGTGGTAGCTCAGTCTGCGTGTGTGTGTGTGTGGGCATGGCCGCCGATGGTATGCTGGGGCCCTCATCTCCACGCCCCGTCTTGCGTCTGCGTCGGTCCATGGCCGTGCAGATGGTGGTGCATTGCTCGTATGCTGGCCGAGGGCGGCGGGCGGCTGGCGATTGACGACTGGCGACGATGGACTGGCAGCTGGCACTGTCGCACCACACACATTGCGGGCGCGTCAACGGCCACCACGTCGTCTCCATACTGACTATGTGCGTGTGTGTGCGTACACACTACAAGCCGTCCGTCCGTGTGTCTGCCGTCTGCAGCACACGCCCCAAAACACCGTGCCAAGCAGCTGCCCATGTGCGCATGCTCATGACGCTGATGATATCCATGCCCGCCGCCCATCCATCGGTAGCCATCTCACGCCCACCTGCACTCTGCAAATCTTCCCCGTCCACCACACGCATTGGCCTCTTGTTCGACCACTAGCCCACTCCCACCAAGCCTAAACGGTCCCACCTGTTCCATCAGAGCTAATGCGCCGCCAAGTTCGCGTCGCAATAATAAAACAAAAAAAGTAGCCGCGTCCACTGCCATTTTTTTGCTCGTTAGCTCACGACTTTTTTTATTATTCTCCCACTACTGTGCCTTCTCCATCGGGTATCAAGTCTGAAACTAATAAAGTCCGCCCCAAAGGGCGCAGCCTACCCTGCCTTGAAAAGAAAAAAATATGCGCCCAGTGTCCGGTGCAATTGCGGCCCAAGGAATCCCCCACCACCATCTTATCCTCGTGCCGTGACGTGCTGAGTCGTGCCGTCTGTTGCCTCACTCGTCCCACGCCTGCCTTTGGCTCCGTTTCCTCACCCAACTCCCCCTTCCACCACTTGACGTGTACAAGCCGCTCTCCAATGCTTCTTGCTTGCTTCAACACCCTCGTACCCTGCCGTTTGCGTACTACACAGGTAGTCTGCCTCCACAGAGCTCCCAAGCCACATCTGGGGGGCTTTGACCCTTCTTTTGTTTGCCCATACTAGTGTCCATGTATGTATTTATGCATTATACACCCTCTACTCATCCGCTCGCAAAGTCCGCGGCCCCTTAAAACAACACAAATTTCCATCTCTTGCTTCTTTCAAAACACCCTGCCTACGGACGTCCGCCTGCCATAAGCATCTGCCGTATCTGCATAATCTGCGCTCGGTACTCGGGCGTCAGCTGGTCAATCTGCTGCGGCGTAAGGGCCATGACCTGCGCATACAACGCTTGCTGGTCCAGGGCCGCAGGTTGTGCTTGCGGAGCTGGCTGTGGAGCTTGCGCGTAGGGCTGCGGAGTGGGCGCTTGGGGTTGTGGAGGTGTGGGCGCAACCTGGGGCGGATATCCACCATAGTTCACAGGCGGTCGCGCTACTTGTGGTGGAGCTTGCTGCACTGGCTGAACAGGCGGCGCCTGCGCCACTGGGGCGGGAGCCGCCGATGTCTCCACGAGCGACGTGAGAATCTGCGGGTCAACTAGCTGCAGGAGCAGGAGCGACTGGAAAATGGCATACGCTAGCTGCGGTGCCTGTCGCAGTAGCTCCGTCGCCTTGGCTGGGTCCGTCATAACAAGCCCCTTCATTTGTGAGAGAATGTCAAGCAGTTGGTCCGGGGGAAGTGTAGACAGCGTGCGCGAGATGGCGTCGGGGCATGTGAGATTGGGCGGCAACTCGACACCTGGCGGTAGAGGGCCCAGTGTGCTCGATGGCTGCGCTGGGGGAGGTACTGCGGCTGGCTGGCCGTTCATGCCCATGGGTGCCTGCGTGTTTGGGTCGCGGCTTGAGGGCGCGTTATCGCCAGAGCCACTCTCGTTGGACCAGTCGACCCTCAGTTTGCGCCCCATCAGATCGTAGTCGTTGAGGTTGCGCACCGCCGAAGCTGCTGCGTCCGCGTCGGCGAACTCTGCGAAGCCGAAGCCCTTGGGTCGTCCCGTTTCCTTGTCATACACCAGCCGAAAGTTATTGACCTGTCCAACGCGACCGAGGGTTTCAACAATAAGCTCTTCGGTTCCACCTGGTTAATCATGTCAGCAGCGCGCCTGCGCGTTGAAGCCGCAGTGTCCCATACCATATGGAATATTTCCTATGAAAACCACTCGACCCGCCTTGTCGTTGGGCGCCATAATGCCTTGGATGTGGTCACCAGGTATACGATGCGGGGTATGAGAGTACGTAAATGTGGGCGTGAAGTAAGTGTGTGGGTGTTTGAAGGACAGAGGTAGTTGACGTTTCTTTGAACACCCATGGCCTTCGAGCTACGGAACTAGGCCCAGGGCTTGGCGCGTCGGACCGCGGCCACGCGATTCAGCCCTGCTCCTCTCACCAACCCTTGCCAACATTCACACGGCCCAAGCAACTTGCGTCATTTCTAGTCATATCCATTTCTATATAGCACTACTATTTTACAATCTTGGCCCGAGGTTTATAACAGGCTCTTTCGCCATCTAGTATCCTAAACATCCTACAACTTCGCACTCTGTGGTGCGCAGCATTGGCCGTCCTTGCCCACCGTCGCAGTCACGCTCGGCTGCTGGTGCTGCTCGCTCAACAGGCTGCTCTTGTTGAACGCCTGCTCGCTTGGTGGCACGTCCAGTGCTGGATTCTTGTCGAAAAAGTTGACTGGCTTCAGGTGAATCTTCAGAATTTCGCACGGCATAACAGGAAAGTCTTCGATCCTGGGTACGTGATTAATGCCTGCTTGAATGTATACCACCAAGTCGGTATCCTTGACATTGTCGTTCCTCTCTGCCCACGAACGCACACCAGTTCCTCCTCTTGACTGGTTGGTGTATGTGCCGCCAGCGTACAGCTCACCGTCCTTGTGCTTGACGACGTAGATGTTGTGGTCGGAAAACTCGGCACGCTTGTAGTTGAAGCTGTCCTTGTCCGACAAGATTTTCTGGAATGGAGGTGCCTGGATCTTGTATGCAACTGCCTTTCCATTGACCGGGTTTCGCACATTCGGGTTCTGGATTTTGAAGGTGCGGTTGTTCTCGTAGGCAATGTCGTAACCGCCCGATTTCTCGACAACTGTCTCCTGAACGTAGTAACCTGTCCCGTGGGGGTTGAAGTCTGATCGGGGCATAGGAAAGGCTTCATCGTACACCAAACGGTTATCGTAACCGTCAATCATAGGGTCGACACGCAACGAGAAGATATGCTGGTGGTGAACCGCGAGCACGCCAGGATGTACAACGGTACCGAATGGTACCTCGACGCCCTCGTCAATAGGCTGTGTGCTAAGAATGCCAGTTGCTCTGATCTCGTAACTGATCTCTCCAGCCTGGTTGAAGATGAAGGCCAGAATGTACTCGTAGTTGCTTACGGTAATGATGCTCTGGAGTACTAGCTCTCGGCTTCGAGCGACGACTGCGCGGCCGGTGCGGTAGTTGGTGTGCTTGAAGCCAATTCCTGCATCTTGCTCATGGATGCATACTACATTCGGCATATCAATGACACCGCCCTTGTCATCTGACAAGACAGAGCTCAGGTAATAAATCGAGCCCAGGCAATCACAGCCAAGTTTCAGGTTGTTTGCCATGATACCAGCACCAGCATCGCCCAAGTCGAAAGCGCTCTTCTTGTGATATGGGTGGCGTGGGTCTGCGTATGGAATATTCATGTCGCTCAGACTAAGTCTGTAGAAGAGGCTACGGTTGTCGTATCGAACATCATAGAGTACCATACCCTCACGCTGGTTGAAGCCGACCCTGAACTGCCACTTCTGCCATGAGATGACACTCGATGTTCCCTGTTGTTGAGCCTGAAAGCTAGCCCCTTCAGGTTGGATAACATTCAGAGGCTTGAGATCCGTTCGCAGCTTTTGTGCCTCCGGAATGTACTCATTGGGTGGTTGTATTTTGTACTTGCCCACCGGCTTGATAGTGTTGTCTGCGCCAGTAGGCAGCAAGTCGACACGAATGACCGTCATCGTCTCCGTGCTAACCACGGGGGAAATCGGCAACGGCATGGCATAGTGATTTGAATCTGCCTCGGACGAGTTCATCGGGTCCCTCAGATAGAGAAAGCATTGGTAGAGTCTGGCTTCATCGCCAATGCCATCGGAACCGTATATCCAGGGATCGCTGATAACTACTGTGCCTTCTGGAAGTTCGAGTTTGGCAATTTCGGCTTGCACTTTCTCGTCTGCAAGTGCAACCTTTTCAATGGCAATAATCTCGTCGCCATCTCCGTTGGCATGAATGAAGGGCCCTAGGAGAAGACTGCGCTCGATCCGGCCCGATGTCAAATCGACAATCGCCTCGTGAAATTTACTCTTTGATTAATAGTTAGCCACATATACCTAATTCTGCAAAGCACGGACGATGCGCGACATACGGTATTGCGGATGTAGTAGTTGACAAATGCCTTTCTCGGAATAGACGGCAATGGCTTGCCACTGTGCTCAGCCTCCAGGTACTTTAGGACTTCGGTCTTCGGCGGCTCTTGCAACGTGACGACCTTGAAGTGCAAGTCCGTATGTGCCGGCCAGGATGCCTTGATGATCCCCGCAGCCTTCTGAAGTTCTGCTGCGGTCAACGGAGCAAGAGGGTGCCAAGGCGCCGTAGTGGTGGCGTGTTCTCCAGACATATTGATTGAATATATCGTAGTGCAAACACGTTGTTAGCTTCCGAGATTTCAGAGTTGGAGGTTGGAGGAGAGTTTTCAGAAAGGAAGCATGCTCCTGCGAGCGGCAAATACGTTTTACCTAGCACACCGTCTTTGGGTGATAAGCAAGTGGATTACCTATCTGTGCTCTGCAGACTGCCGCGAGGACTTGCCAGATTGGTAGTAGGCATCTGAATATCGAAGCGAGAAGTCAAAGTGACGAATCACGTGCACTCCCTACCCCGCTCCTGCCTGTCCTTTCCGAGGACTGGGTCACACTGCCTCAACCATTCGCCATGTGCCATCGCTATCCGCATCTACCAACTTTGAGCCTCTACTTACAACAACACAGTACCGTCTGTGATAGTGCGTCTACCGAAGATGCCTCTCGTGGGTAGGAACAATTCGTTGTTTTCCACTCTCTTCTTTAGCAGCCTCGATGTCACGCTTCCAGCAACCAGGACAAAGACTCGGACCACATCTTGTATGTACGACTGAAATGCGCCGAATGTCGACTGGGCAGTGTTTTGCGTTGCGGACTGTCTCAAAACACCAGTGTTCAGAGCCGTTCCTTCGAGTGCGCCGCGGGCATGCACGACTATGTATGTATCCCTCAGTGGCGTGCGAAAGGCGTCCAGCCGTTGCAGATCTCGATTTTCCTTCCTAATTTCTAGAACGTCCACAACCAGCGCCCTGAAACACCAAAAAGAATGGAACCGGGTCGATCGCCAAAACGACAATTACAGTCGACATGCCTACACGGAATTCGAAGTATCTCTGCAAAGACCAAAAACGGCGCGGAGCCACCTGGATTATCTTCATATCCGATGTAACTCTACGATACCTCTCTGCATCGTCTGGTGTCGGGTTCTATGATGAAAACTCCGGACACACCAGGGCGTCACTGACTCGGCATCCGTGCACAGGATGCCTTCTCAAACACTCGGCCATCAACTACACATGATGGCGTAGTATGCACACGACTCCAAACGCAAGGCTGGGCGATTCAGAAAACGGTGTTGTTTCCTTTTTCCTTCGACCGGTTCGACAGGTCCGCCTTAGCTGGATCCATGACAATCTAAACATATTAACCCACATATTAATATATCTTGAACATTTGGCATTGTTCAGTTCCACATGGGCGCCAATCCGGTTTTGCCATCTCCACAGACCCACTACTGTTTACAAGGTTGCCCATTCCTATTCGCTCAGTTATCTCCTCTGACACGTTCCTGTCCATAGGCTGTTCATCATAGATTACTAAGTACTATAATCGCAATATTGCTTTCTGTGAGGTCACACGGTGTCCCTGATCTTGTGTCACCAGTTTGTCTCTTGAAGGCGTCTCGGCTAACCGCCACCGGCAATGAGTATCCACAGTTTGCCTCATGTCCCGGCTTCGCTACCAGTACGGAGAAGCCCATTGTGGAAGTCCTGTGACGCGCTTTCATTTCGAGTTTCACCGCTGGCCCAATCAAGCCTGGAGGTTGTACTGGCTTGGAAATATGTGGAATCGCGCAATATAGGATACAAAGCCCTTGAGTGGGTGAAGAAGTGTATATAAGATCAGTGCATGTTCGCCTTGCATTCTCATCCAACATCATCAGCACATTCAGTCCATTCATTGCCCACTTCACCAAACTCTCATTCTCCAACTTTAATCATGAAGTGCTTCACCGTTGCCACTGTAGCCCTCGCGGCGCTCGCTGAGGTTGCTCAGGCTCACTGTATGATACAATGCTGTGTAGGATGAGACATCTGCTAACAGACTCAAAGACATCTTCCAGACCCTGACTGCCAACGGCGCCAAGGGAGGTCTGTTCCAGAACATCAGACCTGTGCCCAACAACAGCCCTGTCACCGACCTGTCGGACAGGAACCTCCGCTGCAACACCAACGGAAACAGCGGCAGTGGAACCACCACTGTGTCCGTTGCTGCTGGCTCGACCGTCAGCTTCACTGCCGATCAGGCTGTCTACCACCAAGGACCAGTTTCCTTCTACATGAGCAAGGCCAGCTCTGCCGCCTCTTCAGACGGTTCCGGTGACTGGTTCAAGATCAAGGAGATTGGCCCCAACTTCTCCAGTGGACAGGCCGTGTGGGACTTGAGCAGTAAGTCAAATGTGCATCCACATCTTCTCGGAACCCCTTTTTAACATAGCCACAGCCACCTACTCCGTCACCATCCCCTCCCAGGTCGCCGCTGGAGAGTACCTCCTCCGTATCGAGCAGCTCGGCATCCACAACCCCGGCAGCCCGCCACAATTCTACATCTCTTGCGCACAAATCAAGGTCACTGGTGGCGGCAGCGGCAACCCCTCTCCTACCACCAAGATCCCCGGACACGTCAAGTCCACCGACTCTGGCTACACTGCCAACATCTACAGCAACTTCAAGAGCTACGTTGTTCCTGGCCCCAAGGTCGCTACCTTCTAAGTATGCTGAATGACATGCGACACGCCATTGAGCGGACGCTACGATGACCCGGGTACTTTGTTTCACCGCTGGTCTTGTTTCGAACTAGACGTTCGATTTCACTTCACTGTATATACCTCTATTTGCATACCATTTCGATGTATATACATCTATACCCTTACTTCAATTCAACCCTTATCACGATATTGTTCTTTCAGTCGGACTGTATGATAGTGCATGACTCGGTCTATAAGTGAATTCATGCCAAACGTTCTAACCCGCATATATAGTTTTCATCACTGACAGGTTTCCAGTCTAGGAAGATTACCGAGTATTACACACGATCACACGAGCTACTCACATAAACTGTAAAGTGTTACCCTAGCCTTCGCATCGATCATCCATGTCATGCACCACAGTCAAGAAATTTCAGTGGTTCTAAGGCCGTTTGTTTGATAGGGACACCCAGCGCCAGCGCATGGACTTGTTCGTCTTCCAAACATACTTTTTTACACAGCGCACTAGCCCTTACCATCGACGATGCCTATTCAAAAAAACGGTGCCATGTGAATTGTAGGGTGTTCACCAAAATCGTCACCTCCATCTTCACATATCGCAACTACCACCAACGCACACTCAACACTGACATGTATTTATCAGCAGAACGACACCATGCTCCTTCCTCGCATTCTCCATTCTATTCTCGCGCCCAGCAGGCTAGAAGGCAAGAAACCCCCTACCTCCAAACCACAGCATACGCAAATGCTATTCTAGCCCGTCTCACCAAGACGTTACTCTAAGCATCAGCCTCATCGACTAGACCCCTAGTCCCGTCTCATCAATCAATGTCAGCCGGCCCTCCACCAGGCCACCCCTGGCCTGTCAACGTCGGCAACAACCCCAACATCAATCGCGACCCCCCACCACCCCCGATTCACGGCTTTCAGGGTCCCATCCCCCAGGCCCCTCCTGCACCGGTACCTGCAGCCGCTGCGGGCTCAGCAGCAGCAGGACCACCCCAAGTAGTCGTCGAGCAACAACACCACCACCAGCATAACCCCATCTACGGGCCTCCCTTACCCATAGGCATTGCCCCTCCGCTCGGCATAGGCATAGGTGCGTTCCCACCCGTCGTCCCTCATCCCCTGGGCCTCGTGGATCCCTTCCTACTGGGTGGCTTTGCCGTACCACCACCAGGCGGCGGCCCCCTCGCCCCCATTCGCACCGGCAACTTCCTTCCCAACGCTCAGTACGGCATAGGTTTCGGCCTGCACACCACAGGCGTAGCTTTTCCGCCGCCGCCGCCCGGCGCCATGGCAGGCGTGCTACAGCCTTTTGCCGCGCCCGCGCCTCTTTGGAGTCCCGCCGCCGGAGGATTGGCGTTTGGAAACGTACCTGCTGCCGGCGGCGTTGTTGCAGGCGTAGTGCCTCCGCTGATCAACGTAATGGGTGCTGGAGCCGCGACACAGCATCATCGCCCCGCACCGCTCTTCCACGACGGAAATAACGGCCATCACGCGCAGCCTGCACAGGCAGATGTATCGCAGATTGCCGGCGGCATTCCCCCGGGAGTCATGCTCGTCGAGTCGGCCGAGCACACGATTTTCATGCGCATCACCGGCAACGTTTGTCCGTGGTTGTCGCCTGGCGCGTCGTTTGGGATTGAGCAGCTCGCCGCGGCTAGTACGACGGGGTTAAATCGCCTCATTCAGATTTGCCATGATGGCGTTCCAGATGATGAACTCGAGGGCACGGCTGTTACTGAGTGCATTGAGCTGGGCAATGGGCTGTGGGAAAAGGGCCAGACGTTTAGGTATAATGATGCTGTGTCTAAGGTGCTGACGCTGAAGGATGCCGGCTGGGATAATACGAGGAATAGGGTTGGCGGGAATTCGCTGCATCTGTGGGGTCATAGGGTCTAATCGCGGTATTACACACGTGCAAGGCAAGGATGTTTAGCGTGAGTCCTCTTGTTTATTTTCGGGGCGATTGGGATTTACCGTGGTGTCACCACTTTTTGTTTGTACGCGGATAGTGCCTTTGTGTATATTATGGTTACCTGAGGTTTGGGGTTACATCATTACAAATTTTATGTTGAAAGCTTGGAAATCTAGTTTTGTTCTGGTCATCTGCACCAAGGTAGATGCAATTGGAATAGCTTGAATATTTACAATCTTCTTGTCGGTCATTTGCTACTTTACGCAGGTGTGGGTGTATTTGCCTCACGCGTAATCTCAGCTGTGTACTTCTTCTTGCCACCGCCCATCTTCCTCCATAGTTTGCCTATCCACCTTTCCTTTACCATCTTCAGCACAACATATGCAAGGAAGCGATAAACGATTGCGCAGATACCTAGCGCCATGAGATTCATATTCGCATTATTGTTCAGCCGGTACAAGTCAAGTACTTGTTCTCCGGTCTGAATAGGACACTGTCCGTTGACGCGCTGCCAATCTTCACAAGTAAACTTCAAGCCGCGTAGCGTAAACGGTGCCATGTTGCCGACAGCCCATTTGACAGGCGAGAGGTGGTTCCAGGCTTGCAGGAAATCAGGAATGTCGAGCGAAAGAACGCCTCCCATGACTTGTGCGACGCTGAGGAAGACAGACATGCAGTTGACTGAAAACCCAGTATGCGTAAATAGTGTGTTGAACGCGATGCCCAAACTCTCGCCGCAGCTGGTGATGCAAAATGCGTTGTAGGTTATGATGAAGTATGTTTTCGCATTGCGTTCTAGACCGACAGCGAAGACGGCGAGGACCGAGAACATCAGGCAACCGATGATTTCAAAGGGCGTCGTGGTGGTGATGTATGTGAGGAAAAATGCTTCCACTCCGTAGACGCGGTCATCGTAGTCTCGATAGAACACGTCTCTCTCAGTTGGATAGACAGCGATGTTGTTCAGCACTGCATGACGTTAGCACAGCTCAAGGTTATTGCGTAGAGAGACACTTACTGCCGACGAAATAGAGTGGCGCGATTTCGACCAGAAATCCAAGTCTGTTTTGCACATAGAAGTAATCAGTCTTGAGTGGAGAGAAGTAGAGTGCAAGCACGATACCCAGACCGAAAATTTGCATGATTCGCGCGATGATAATATCTGGCTGACGAAACATATTCTTCGTTGACCGGCGGATCAAAATTGAGTATGCTGAGAAGAATGAGGAAGGCTCTCGTGCCATGCTTCCTAGTTCTGCGGGTGTTGTAATCGAGCCAGTACGAGCAAGGGGGAAGGCATCAGGATTCCATGACTGGATGAGCTTGCGCACTTTCTTCCTACTGGCTGCCTCACGTGTTTCGTGCTGGAGGTCGACTGTTATCAGGTCGAGCGCGAAATCAGCGGGATTGACGTGCTCTGGACATTCGTAGCCTAAGCCTGCAAAGTGAGGTAACATGTCCGTTGAGTGCCCTGTATAGATTGGATGTCCACCGCGAGCTAAGAGAAGAACATTTCCAAAGTGACTGAACAGGTCGCTGCGTGGCTGGTGAATAGTTACTATGAGTGTGCGGCCTTCTTGTGCTAATCCGCGGAGGACGTCCATAATGGAGAGAGCCGTGAAAGCATCGAGTCCAGACAAGGGCTCATCAAGTAAAAGCACCCGTGGCTCCGTGAGAATCTGCACAGCAATCGTAACTCGACGCTTCTCACCACCACTGACGCCCTTGACGAGATCGTTACCAATGAGGTTGTCAGCACAATCCTTGAGACCCATCTTTAGGAGAATCTCTTCGGCCTTTTGAATCTTTTGCTCTTTAGACATCCACTTTGGTAAACGCAATCCAGCTGCATAACGCAGAGTCTCGCGTACAGTAAGCGAGGCAAGAAGTGCATCGTCATCCTGTGTAACAAAGGAGCAAATTGAGTTGACGACTTCCCGTGCAGGTATTAGCCCGTTGTAGGTCATGGTTCCATACTGCTTATATCGCGTTCCCGTATTATCCTTGAGTCGCATGGCCATACTATTCAGGAGAGACGTCTTTCCAGAGCCTGATGGTCCCATGATCACATTGAGCGAACCGGGTCGGAAGTCTGCTGTGATTGGGTTTAGAATAGTCTTTGTAGATCTTTTCCGCAGTGAACGCTTCTCGACGTCCAGCCCGTAGTTTTCTAACCTGATATCAATAGTCCTTACGTTCTCGGGCGGTCGCGCATTCATCTTCTCTTTGCCAGCAGAAGCGTCTGTGTTGGTCGGTCTTGCGCGCGCCATGGCAATTTCAGCGTTCCAGAACTTAAGCAGCACACCAGCACCAACGTAAAAGGCAATTGCGAAACCAAGAAGCGCAAGTATGGGCCTCCAGACCCAATTGTTTGGAAAGCCGAGCGAATCCATGATGAATTCGCCGTCGTACTCTTTGCAATCAGGATTCGATCGTCCGCCCTCGAGTGGACAATCGTAGAAATGGCCGCTAAACTCATTGGCGCAAAGAGCCCCAAAAGCGTAAAAGACGTATGCAATCCATTTGGTCCAGCGTACGTAGATGGGAATGGTGTTTGACTGAATGAAGTAACCGCAGGCCATGGACTGCAGAGTGTATGCCAGGTTGGCGACCAGACTTGCACCAGCAAAGTTCCTCGAGACTGCAACGCAAGTCATGGCGAAACATACGGCAATGTACTGGTGTAGCAATATTATACCGAAAAAGGTAAGAAATTGGCCTCCATCGGTGCGGAATCCACAAAAGAAGTAGTAGATTAGGGAGAATATGAGAGGAACGGGAATGTCCTCGATAAAGATTCTGGCCAATCTTCTGGAGATGAGAAAGGCTGGTATGCTGACAACGCCTTGTCGCGCTTCTTCGTCGAATAGTTGGATGTCGGTAGTAAGTCGGTATGTCTCATAGAGCAGAATGAGATATCCTTGAAGCGCAGCTGCATTGTAGAGCGCTCCTTGACGAGACCGTATACCCGTCAAGGAGCCATCGAGCTGCAGGAAGATCCAGCCTGTGATTACGGCCATGCCAATGGCTTCGACTAAACTGCCGAACATACCTGAAGACATTATTGTCAGTGGTGCTCTGATGTGCTTGTTGTTTGGGATGCTACTCACCCATGGGGTCGCGAATGGTCACGGTCCAGGTCCTTGCAGTAAGTACACGAGTCTGTTGGATGAGTGATGTGCGATTATCTCGCTTATCCCTCGTCGAGGATTTTGTAACTGAAGCACTCAATGCGCCAGCTCCGTCCTTCTCATTAGAGTTACTATTACAATGTACTCTCCACGCCTCTATCACACGACCGACCCGTTCCTGGGCCGCAAGTTCAGCTTCTGCGCTGCGGTTGTCGATACTCACGATATCGATCAGATACTCTGCTGGATTAGTGAATGGTGGCATCTCATGACCCAGTTTTGCAAAGTAGGGTAAGCATTCCTTTGCACTACCAGCATATGCAGGTTTGCCTCTCGACAAAAGAATGACGTTGTCGAACAGATCCCATATCTCGGAACGAGGCTGATGAATTGTAACGATTATGGTCCTCCCTTTTCTTGCCAGTGTCTGCAGGGTCTTGATGACCTGGAAAGCGCTCGTTGAATCCAATCCAGTAGTGGGCTCGTCGAGCCATAACAGCGAGGGATTCGATAGGAGCTGTACCCCAATGCTCGTCCTTCTCTTCTCTCCGCCTGAGCAGCCCTTGTGTGCATGGTTGCCAATCCTCGTATCAGCTGCTTCTTTCAAGCTCAACTCGAGGATGACCTCTTCGACGAGCCGCTTCCGTTCGGCTTGGGTAACAGATGATGGCAGGCGCAACTGCGCGGCGTACATGAGTGTTTCTCGGACAGTCAGAGTTGGAAGGAGTATGTCTTGCTGGATAACGTATGCGCTTTTGATATGCGACATGTCTTCACTGCCATTGAACAGCGTACGGCCCGAAGTCGCCAATCTGCTTCCCATGGCCAAGCGCCCACTCATAGAATTCAACAGCGATGTCTTTCCACTGCCACTCCCTCCTATGATGGCAGTAAGGCTGCCAGACGGCATATCTGCCGAGATATCGTCCAGGATAGTCTTGACATGGCTTTGGTCGCCCAGTGGCTTCTTTTTGGAGAAGAGGCGTGCAACGGCATTTGGCGACTCGTCCACTGAAACTGTAAGATGTTCAAGTCGCACAGATACAGGACCGACTTCGCGCAATGAAATGCCATGGTCGTCGTGGTGGGATGCATTGGTGGAGTCTCGGTCGTCAGACGGCGCTGCAGGTGTGGGTAAGTTTTGGTCGGTCTCTATCCGACTGGGCGGCTGAGCTGACGGTGTGTCGGGCTCGATTCTGTCTGGCGACTCCATCTTTCAGGGTCTGCAACTAAAACCTCATAGTCGAACCGTTGCAAACGGTCGAAGGAGAAGCACGATCGTAAATAATTGTCGCAACGTGTACGTCGGCACGCGTTGCCTCTTTGCATGGGACAAGACCTTCCTTCATGCGAGCTGCCTCGGTTGCCAACCGAGGTGGAGACACCGCTTGGCTTGACTTACCCAGGCGGATGCTGCTGCTCCGAACATGCATCCCCAGATGGTGAATGACACCCAGCGCGCCGCTGGACAGCTAGACAAAAGCCATTCGCGCCCGCGCATACGGGCATTGTTCAATAACGTTACGATTCTCCGCATCCAAAATCTCACGGCCTCGTCAAGGCCGAGAACTGAAACATGATTTGTCCACCTTCTGAATAGTTCACAAGTACGACCCCACCAACCTGCCGAATACGGGTAGCCCGCCTTTGCGCAATATGCTTCTTCGGTCCTTTTAGCTATCTATACGCTCTGGAAATCCTACATCCGAACCCGGGTCGTCTTGGTCTCGCTGAACAATGAGGGATATCTGGAAACCTTTGCTGCTATTCCACATCTGTTCCTGTAGATATCAAAGGTGGCCAAAGCAGCGGGTCTCAGCCGGTGAACGACAAAGTCGAACCGATAACTCTGATAATCGGAGCATGTCTTGTTTTGGTCACTGGCCGTTCCGTCTGGGCTCTCTCCCGTGTGGGGAAGTGGCTGCATCTAGTTGCGCATACGACTGACCGACTTTCCACGCTACTCGGCGATGGGTTCTAGACGTTCCAAGTGATAGTGTCAATGAGACAGTAGGAAACATACCCGGTGTGCTACTGGAAGAATTCGCGAGATGAAGGAGGAGAAGGATCTAAGGAACATTATGTGTTTTTTCGAGCTCAATGCATGAGAATGGTCGTCTCTTTAGCGAAGTCATTTCCAATCCTTGGCAACGTCCGCCCCTTGAGCAAGGTCTTCAACGGTCAATACTTAACTTCAGGGGCTACAGCTCCCAATGAAGAAAGTACGGCCGTCTGGTCGGCCTCCCGGAGAATTAAGGTTGTAGTGGGCACGCTTAGATGTAACAAGCATTTAGTTGGGAACCTTAACCTGTGGGGCTGCCCATGTTCGAATCCTACTATTCCTATAGGGTAACTTGTGCGACAATCATCAGTGTACGCATTAAGAAATATAACGTGGAGAACCTTGTTCGATGCAGGTACATCTACTATCTATCAACATGATATGCACGGTCGAAGTAAATGAAATGTCATGTGAGAACTGAACCCGTATACCATAAGCACTATACTGATCATCATCATTATGGTAATGATGTAAGACGTGGCTCAATGTAAAATATAGCGCGTGCCTGGTGAATTGAATCTGCGAGACTATGTTGGAAAACAGCATAGCCCAGGAAAAAAATGATGCGGTGTTTCTCTGGCCTCAGTGCTGGTACTTTCAGTCTATGAGCTCTTTCATGCCATCTTTTCTTTTAAGTGTGTTTAGACGAATTGATCATTGTACCCATAGGCAGTTTTGCTACCGACAATCAAAGTAAAATATGCACATCATAGCCAAATACATCTACTCCATCAGATACTCATTAGTCCTCTCAGTGTGTACAAGGACCACAGGTACTACATTCTACACCACAAACGACACCTAACCCATCATTACAGTGGTTAAACAGCTTGAACATACTTGTAGAATTGGCAACTGGCAAAGTGTACTGCGTACTCCATGCATCTAAGGCCTTGTCACTATGCACTACCCTCATACTGACACCCTTTTTAGCTCTGCCCGGTGACAGAGCCATTCACGCCCATGTTTGCCCTTGAATATTTATTGATCAAATTTCGAGGATGACAATCTCTGTTGATGTACAAGTTCTCGCTATAGCTCTTCAGTCTCGGCGTTATTACATCACTGTCATCCTTGCCAAGTAAACAAGCAACTTTTAGCTTCTTGAGTTTTGGTAGTTACATTTAGTAAGTACTTAGTGCATAATAGTACGAGAAAAAGCGCGCAATTAAATACGAAGAGTGATTAGTGATCGCACTATCGATTTTAGATGTTCCAAGCGTCTCAAGACTAGTTTTAGTGAGTGGTTAGTGGAGTGAGTAGCTCGTCCGAGATACTTTCCGGGTGGTGGACGTGTGATAAGTGTGGCTTTTGTGATGTGTTGATTGGGGTTAGAGAGAGCCACTGGACTAGTGCTATAATTAGTACCTAAGAAGTATAGAATCGGTGAATGATTATGTAGATAGGATTGGTAGCGCCTAATAAACACAAACACATAAAGAATATCCTTGAACAGTGAGTAATCACGCAGTCCTGTAGAAGTACCCGAACTTTAGTACAGAAGAAGAAGAAGAAGAAGAAGAAGAAGATGTAGCCCCTTGTTATGTTCTCTTAATTGAAACAGAACGTGCTATCTCTTCCTCCGCGTTCACCTCGAGTTCCCAGTCATTTATGAGAATGTCTTCTGTTATCTACGTCCTCCTACGTGCTTCCCTTCCATATCGGTTCGAGCGTCACGTTTGCATATTTCTCAGCTAAGAATTGCACTAAATCAGAATTCATAGTTGTTTACCTATCAACAGCATTCTCAACACACACGATGAGAACGCCATATCTTCGCCGTAACTCTTATCTCGATACTTCAAGAAACCCACGAGGTGGAATATACTTCACGTCATCTCTTTTTACCATAAGATATCTCCAAGGTTCAGCTTTGGAGTAACAGATCGTAATCCTATACTTTAACAAGGAGTAAGAATAAAATAGTCCAGACACAATCATGCTTCACTCATCACTTGCACATATTTAAATCACTCATATTTCTTATATCCGCAGTGCTTCCAAGTTGATCTATCTCTACCACCATCTGAAAAAGCGTCTTATCAATTCTTATCAGAGCTTTCATAAATGCACAGTTGAATCTCTGGGGTCTCTAGTTTGTAGGTAAGTGGAGTGTAAGTGGGGATAGACATAACACATTTGTTTAGACATGAGGAGATTCAGGAATGAGAGCGAATGAATAGCTCCGTTTCCCTTATTCCAGCCAATTACACAACTAGGGTCAAGCAAGATTTGTAACCTTCCGACTATGTCTGCCAGCTCTAGATGCCGCATTATGCATACATCAAAGTATCACCGACACCAATCCACCTATGATATGTAGTATTCCATTCACCAGTAGTTCTACCCGCCCATTCACACATGATCGAAAAAACATGACGAAGAAATAAAGTAATACCACATACAAATAACGAACGAATCCAGCGACCTGCATCGCTCTCTCGTCTCTTTTGCCTAAATAAAACCCACATTTCCGTCATACCACTCCACACCAAGCAACATTGTTACCCAAGCAACAGAGAATGCATACCCAACGATAATGTACCGGGATCATGTTTAACTGCCGAGTCAAGTTCATATGTCAAAAAAAAAAGGAGAAGACAAAGAGCTCAAACTAAATCCTCAGTTCCACAGACAATTCTATGTACAATCCTCTACACATTCACCTCCCACAACCCCCCATCTCCCAGGACCCATCCACTTCTCTCTCAACAGCACCAGCACCACAGCTCCGGCAACACTGACAGCGGGGGGATGCAAACGGCACCATCCGGACCCGCCTGCGCCCTCGATCCGCCTTCAAAATCGAACTCCACAACCACACATAACACCCCAGCACCATGCAAAACGCAGCCCCCTCCCCCCCCCACTTAACCCGCGATAACACTCGCAGCGCGTTGGCCGGGTACGGAACAGACGGGAAAAGAAAAAAAAAAGCCAGAGCACATGTTATCGCCACTTACATCCTTGTTATTCTTGCTATACACTTACGCCCCCGTCCGGTCACGATTCATATTCGCTAGCATAGTTACACATACAGACACACGCGGGTGCACGCATGTGGCCATGCAAGCGTGCGTGCGTAGTTTGAACTTTACGGCTAGGATAAGGTGGATGTATGCAACAAACCCAACAGATTCAGCAAGCCACAATACCTCGAGTTTTACTTTAGCTGTGACGGGCGCGCGTTCTTCCCGTTGCCATCCGTTTCGCTTGCTCAATAACTTTCCTTGAAGCTGTGGATTTTTTGGGGGCTTCATGCCGAGTCCCTAGCTGCTTCGTGCGCGGCGGTCGATACACCAAGCGAATTTCATGACTTTGCTAAATGCAAAAAGATGGTAAGGTGGTGCTGATCTTCTCGTCTGGGACTGTGGATGTCCGATTGGGTCGGCGGCGGCGGCGGCGGCGGGGATGGGGAATGGGGAGGGTGGAAAAAGTAACTTAATAGGAAAGGGAAGGGTACTTCCGGCCTCTTTTCCTCTTTCTCGCTGAGGGCTTTTTTTTACTACTCATGCCAAGGCGATATCATGACTAGTTCCTTGTGCAATTACGGTGCTCTCTATATTTGTATGTATGTGTGTGATTTCGAACATCGAGGAGGTTGGTAGGCCATTTGGGGGATCGGCGAGAGGAGGGTACGTACATACGAGACGTACTTATGTATGTGTATGTAGGGTTGGTTGGTTGGTTGGTTGGCTGCAGCTGCGTGTTGTGTGGCTTGCATACAGATTTGTTGGTGGGCTATGTGGGAATACGGGCGGTAGAACAACGGGGGGCAAAGCGGGGGGAAAGAGAAGCGGGAAGTCCATCTGCCATTTTCCTTGGTCAAGAGAGAGAAAAAGGGCCGATGGGGAGACCCGGTTTATTTGTACTTGATATACTGAGTAGTTACGTAGTTACCTCCGGTTTTTTCTGTTGCTATGTATGTATGGAGATCAATTTCCTCGGCTTGTTGCCTCACTTTTTTCATGGTGACTTGGTTCTTTTTATGTATGCGGGTTTTGCATCATCGTGCAGTGCTGTGCATAGACGCAGAGTCAGGAAAAAAGGGCCATAGATGAAAAAAAAGCGGGAGATAGTCCATCGTGCGCTTTGATCAATGTTGCACTGCGCGATGGTGTGGCTGGGTGGGTGGGTTATGCGTCAGGTGCATTGCACTAATCGCGACGGTAACGATTGCCGAAATCTTTGTGTACATGTCCATCCCCCCCAATCTCATCTCATGTCGTCCACATCTCATGTCGTCCGCCTGCATCTGGGCTCTGCCTCCGCGGAGCATCATGACTCTATTCCATGTATACAAATATGGTTTAAGCACCCACATACACAAACTACTCGTAGGCAGCAAGTTTCTTGGTTATGCTCGAGGCTGGGCAATATTGAGCGATGATAGTTGCAAGGCAGGCGGATACTGTGCCCAGCCTATTGGGACCTCCCGTCACCCTCCACTACCGCTATACGTACCCAGCACTAACATCTGTATCCGCAACCCGCCACGGTGATCAGTCGTCAGCCTTGGGGAAATAATATCCCCTTCTACTTATTGCGGCTCACTAGCATGCATGATATGATCGTCATTAACCCCAGAGAGTGTCTTACCTTGCGCAATACCGAGTTTTTGCAATAACGATATCAATCGTTGTTTTTATTTCGACTTCGGCTTATAGATGATTATGAGCCCAGAGTCACACGGCGGCGGCAATTTCCGATCGAACCACGACGACGACCACTCCTCCACCACGCTTTTGTCGTCCTCATACTCAGATATGGTCTGATAATATCAAAGCAAGGCAAAGAACAGGGCTGGCCCAGCGGCCCCCTCCCCCAGCCTGTCATTCAGGTTGGCCGTCCACCATCATCCCTAAAGCCACGCGTAGCCATGTGAAAGCTGACACAAAAAAACCCTGTTTCCCTGTGTCAGCTGCAGGTGCATCGCTGGGAGGCGAAACGACAACGCCTCACGTATGACTACCTCTATCCCAGAACATCTGGTTCGCATGGAAAATCAGTCACGTTTTCCCTATTCCCGTAATTCTCACAAATCACACCGGTCTCCTTGACGAATTACTTCAGATGGCTTGCGTCGGCATACGCCGTGGTGTGCCTGCGAGTTTAGCCACATACACATACACACATACGTACACAGCAGCTTACATCGGTGTAAGCGAACCCAGACTCCAGAGCAAAACGGTGTAAGGCGCCCAATGACCACGTGCGGGCCACATGTCTGATGCATGTGACGGGCGTAAAAAAACCAAGCCCTATCTCTTCTTGTTGCCTCGGACCTCTCAAGCAGAGACAATCCACAATTGATGACGCTCCTCATTCCCCAGAGTCTGGGAACGGCATCCCACCATTCTGGTCATGTACCTTGTACGACGGAGATTTTTTTGTCTTTTCTTTCTATCCCTACTCTTAATTACCCATGACAAAGGTGGTTTATGCATAACGGGGCGAAGGAAAAAAAAGAATGATCGGTCGACGATATGCAGGCACCATGCGCTTAGTAAACGGTTATGCGGCGAACCAGAATAAAAATAAAAGTTGATAGAATAATTCCCAGGCCACGGCGTTCGGAGGATCGCCTGAATGCTTTGAAATGTACGTGCACGGTAATCAGACTTGCCATTTTGATAATGATAATACGCGTGACATGGGCGGGTTGAAGTGTCCAGGCCCGGGTGAAGGGGAATTGCACGTGCGGCGGGATACTTTATTGAGAAGCATCAACGGGTCTTGCCCGTGTCAGTCCCAAGTTGGCGTGACGAGTGGATCCGCTGTGAACGGGTCGTGGAGAAGAGAGAACCCTTGATTTGTCGATTGCGAATGCGAGGTAACGGATAACGGGGCGATCTGGTCGGCTTGTGGAGAGAGAAACCGAGGCCCCCTTCCGATGGTGACAGATGGTGATTGCTTGCCTTGATGTTGTTATCGCCCTGATGATAGTGTATGTATGTCCACTGCTCTTCCCGGAATAAGCTCCCGGGCTCGCGGAGATTGAAGACGAGATTGGAAGAGCAACAGCGGCTCAGCTTGGTGTGCATGCATTGCAACATGTACCAAGCTGCGAAAGGAACAATAAATCAACGGCTGCTCCGGGACGTTGTGGCAGGCCCATAGCTAAGGCTTGCTCTCGGGCGAACGTCATCCATGACCCTTGTACCATGTCCACCCCCCTCCCATGAACGGTTGCGCACATGTACCTTATGGCTGCAACGTTGCACATAACACGAAGGATGCTTGTGATCGGGTTCCTGCGAAAACGCCATTTTCATACTTAGTGCCAGGTACACACGACAATGGAAAATGGTAGGTCCCTCGAGTCAAGTTACATCATGTCCAACAATCGCATGGTATAGAGTATACGACACAAACCCTGCCTGACAAGCGTGGGGGGGAAGGGTGAAGAGGCGGGGACCTGGCCAGTCAGATGCAATCTGGGGTCATCAAAGGCCAAAAGGGCCGATTGATGCCTGTATGCTGATTATGATTCTTCGTGTTGCTGGTATTGGGCATGCCGTCATCCTTGCCCGCTAGGAAGGTGAAGCGGCGGTACTCGAGGGGCCTGCACCACCTGGAGACCGGACAAGAGCGCAACCGTAGAAGTAGGCCTCCAGTAAGCGCCTCTCAGGCCGGCCCACACCCAATTACTGTGACTGGACCTAAGGCCGAGTGGCGCACTCCCCCCACGCATTGCCGGAGATTGACCCTGGTACCTTGGGCCGATCTGCCTGTCGGCATTCGTGTCCCTCGTCTCGTGGCTCTGGTCTGCGTACCAGTAGCAGGCTGGTAATACTGTACGCGAGCAACACAGAAGCAGCCTACTGTTCCAACCTTTGGGTTCTGGAGCGGTCGCTGGGAACGCTCCCGCTCTCTTCGGCCGGTTAAATGCACCAGCGCGCTTTCAGATGCCTGTGGCTGCAGACCTCAAGGTTTACTGACTCGGCCGCATTCCCACTCGTCTCCCCATGCATCCAAATATCGTCGTTCTGACGAAACGCGCGAAGGATGCCCGCCAGAGTGTTGGGTTGCGGGTGCATGCGCGGATTGGAGGAAGAAAGAACCATGTTCCCGCTTCAAGGTGGACAGGTCGGGGGTGTTGTGGCATGGTTCGGTCGTGAGAGTCTGCAGCCAGCCATGTGTGTATTAGTATGCATCCAAAGCATGCCAACCAGCCTGTCTGCCTGACAGCAAGCAAGCATGCCAGCCAGCCCACCGACCAGCTGCGTCTTAGCAATGCGCACTTGTGCCTCACTTCAATCACCGAGGTAGATCAGTCAATCGCTTGCTCTGCCATGGGTTCCCTCCCCAAGTCTATGTTACAGATTCCAGCAAGTAAAGAGTGGAGATATCGGATGCGTGTTGCTGTGCCGCGCTGTATATACCTTGCCCTCCTATGCATACATACGTGTCGTCATCGCAACGAACGAAAAAAACAGAATGCTTGCAAACTACAGTCGGTCCTTATTCAACAAGTGCTGCAATGCCATGTGTACGAGTTTGCCTCGTCGACGCCACGCTTTGGGGGTGTGAGTGTGAGTGTGTATGTGCGTGTTTGAAATATGTGTGTAGGTGTGCGTGCGTGCGTGCGCGTGTTGGTATGCACCCATGCGTCCGACCTTACATGGACGCTGTCCAAAGCAAAGTGTTGTGATGCGCAAGGATCCTGCAACTAAACGGCAGCCAAGCAAAACAAGCGACGCTCATGGTAGAAAAAGCGAGATACAAATAAAAAATAGAACAAAAACAAGGTGCTGAACCAAAACAAAGCCGTTTTCCCCGTTACCCTAACGCAGTACCGCCGTATGTGTGTGAAAGGGGAGAGAAAAAAAAAGACCCACTCCTAATGCAACCTGGTTGTGAGGCTCGTACATGTAGCCCATCGCTGCCGGTCCGACCCTCGTTAAAGCCGTCGAAGAACCACGCAATCGGTCCACCAAGCAATCCATGACTCCTTCTTGACGCCCTTACAATCCCCGTTTGAATAAGAAACCCTGGGAGCCGAATATGCTGCCGAGGCGTTGCGTCACGGTGCAGCTTTCTCGTGGCCATGAGAGCCGTGCGCCGCAACAGACCCTGTCTTCAGCGTCGGCTACATCATCCTGACCCACACTGTGAAAACAGTGAGAAGGCCTCATCCAGGAGAAGCAGTCGGAAATGACGCGCCAAGCGTATCGCGATTCCCTCAGGCAGTTTGTGGCTGGCTGAAGCATGTGCGAAGTGTCCCAGCGACTCCTATCCCACATCAAGTCGCCAGGAAATCCCATCCACGGGCGTTGATCAGACGCTCCCAGTCCCAGCTCTCTTTCTGTACCTCTGGATCATCAGAGCTCATGAGTTCCCAAACTTGATCAACAACCTCTTTTGCAAATCCAATGTTGCCTAGTCCAGTGCATGCAATCAGTCCGGCGAAAGCTCGGTTGATCTCGACACGCTGCTCTTCCTCAAATGCTGCACACCCAATCAAAAAGAGGGGCAGAAGAACATTGCTTTGCACCCAACCCTCTGCGGGTAGTTCGTTAATGTATCGGATACCGTCATCGACAGCGCTCTTGATAAAGGGATGAGGCTTTGAGTCTTTGGTTGTGCGATATAGATAAACCCATGTCGCTTGGCGATACAGCATGGAGATTGTGTAGCGAGGGGATCCCGGTGTATGGGGGCACACCCATCCACGCAGACCAGTGTCGATAGCATGTGCTGAGAGCAGAGCCTCGTAGTCCATGGTGGGCTCAAGCTTCTCATCGATACGGGCACGAATCTTCCGTCGCAGGTTGCTAATCTTGGAAATGAAGCCAAACAGGCCGTCCGATACGCCGATGAGCCCCGCTGTTTCCGGGCTGATCTTGAAAGGTAGGTTGAAATCGTCCATCATCGGTACCTCAGCACCATCAAGAGATGTGATCTGGCTAGCGATCCAGTGGTAGTAGAAGAACTCGTCGAAGAGCGTCTGGAATTCTGGGTTCGAGGACTTTTGGTTCATCGCAATCTGCTTTGCCGCAATCATGTGCATCCGGTATTCGCCCGATGTGTTGCCGTCGCATATCGAATGTAGAAGGTGAAGAAGGATCTGTGCCACATTAGAGTCTTCATAGACCATGACCCCGCCTTCGCCGGCTTTTTGCCGTTCGAGATCGTGCTTGAGAAGCTGCAGAGCTTTGCCTCGATGAAAAGCCTGCCTGTCTTCGTACTCCTGCAATGGGTTGACAGAGTACATGTGAGAGGCCGATAGACACAGTACTGAGTGCATCAAGCCTTCGTGCTGCAGGGCCATGGGCAGCAAGATCTTGGTAAAAGGGTTTGTCGACTTGTCGCCGTGTAAGGTAAGTACGGCACTGGCCCTGCTGACAAAATGCTGGAGGAGATTGCGATCGAGATCGTTCTCAACGCCCTCCATCAGAGGCGGCAGCTCGAACTTGACATCTTGACTTCGCTTCCGGGCTGTTACAGTGTTAGCCTGGCCCACTCTTAAAAAAGCAAAGGGGGTGAGATAGAACTACAAACCTTCTGCAGCGCGCTCCTTTCCGCTCTTCCAAATCTCGACAGGCTTGTAGCCTTCGCAATGAATGTTGTTCTTTTGACATGACAAGCCTACTCATCGTTAGCATACACTTGGCGGCGTTGAGGTTGGGTGTGCGATTACAGAATGGCTTGGTCTCGTCACACTTCTTCTTTCGCTTCCGGCATGTCGTGCAGCCAGTCTTTGATCGAGCTTTGGCTTGCTTGGCAAGGGTCGTTGGTGAGCGAGGAGGGTGTATCCTTGGTCGACCACGGGCTCGTCTTATCCGAACTGGTTCCGTTGGGGAGATGGGTGCGTCTTCCGGAGATGGTTCTTCCTTGACATCGGCCAGTTGCAGTTCCGTCTCTTCCACTTTTGGCACTATCTCGAGGGATGCTGTTCGTCCGTCTGTCCTCTCTTCTGACGTTGTATCTGGGATAGTGAATATGTTTGAATCGTAGCTGGGAGTGGTAAATGGGGAGTCGCTAGCGGAAGACATGGAGGGCTGTGGCGATGAGCTCGTGCTCATCCGGGTGTGCGCGCCTGGCGGCGAAGGGCCGAAGGAATTGGTTGAGATCATTCGGTCCAAGAGTCGGAGACGTTTGGGAGACTACTGGTAGGAGGGAGCATGCATTGGAAGTGTGGTTGTTGCTACGCGCGGATGGTTACGCAAAGTAAGAGACGCTGGCTGGCTGGCTAGCTGGCTGGCAGGCTGGGGGAGGGGGGGAGTGCGTGCGTGTGGATGCGGCACGGCGCAATGCAGGAAAGCAGCCACCAGGAGTTATCTTGTGTTACCGCCGGTCAATGCTGGCTCGCAAAAGCACAGGTTAGATGTGGAACGGTGCGGCAACTGCTGGAGCGGAAGATGGGCAGCGTGTCGTAGTAGGGTCCAAGCGGTCCGCTTCTGATGCCTCGAGCGATCGCACGGTAGGTTGCGTGAGAGCGGGGGGAATGCGTCTTTAGCGAGTCGTGGGCGCCGCGGAACATCCAATAAGGTTGGGGAGGAACTAACGGCAAAAGAGCGTCGTTCCGAGATGAACGGCTGAGCTGAACACAGACCAGGACAGGCAGGGATGGGGGGCAAAGCCAGTTCACTGGGAGATGTTTCGATGTCAATGTCGATGTTGATGGTTGAAAGGGCCGAAGTAAGAGATGAGTCGCGGGAGGGTGCGGAGGCGCGATAAAAGGCGTGGCGATGGTGTGTGCTCGAACGGGTGGGATATGTCGACTAGGTATTAGAGTGCAGGGCCGGACAGCTCGAGCCTGGCAACGCAGCAACGCAACGCAGCAAGGTAGGGTAGGCAGGCGAGAGGATATAGTGTGTGTTAAAGTAGCGTCGCAGCAGCAGGACCAAGTCGCTTCCAAACTGGTTAATGGAGGATAATCCCAGAAGTAATCCACCAGTCCCGCTGTATCCATGACCCTGGGCCGCCATCAACTTAAAGCAGAGACTCGACCGACGCTCGCAGTCCAGCACCGGGCAGACAAAGGACAGTGTTGAGTACAGCTGGCAATTGTATTGGAAAGCCGCAGCTGACTTGCCCGTCCATCCCGCTGGCGCGAACGCTACATTGTCTGGAGTTTTTTTGCAAAACCTGATGAAGCATTGAAACGTGATGTTGCTAGTCTGTGTATCGAATGGTGCATGAATCGCTTTGGAGCGGCTTCATCTCATCGCTCATCTGCTAGCCACCTCGCCCTCCTCGTTGGCTGCACAAGCTTCTCAGCGTCGAAGCTGGTGACCCGGCAGTAGCAGGGGGCAGGCTGCAGGTCGTGGTGTGAACGCCTTAGTAGGCCCTGCACGCATCCGATACCCTTTTGATTGACCACTTGCTGACAGCCAAGCTCGGCTGGCTATGCTTTTGGCACCCTTCTCGATCTACTGCTGATTGTCACCACTCAGACACGATGAATTCACCACCAGGCACTGGAACGGCTAGCAACTGCGCGCGGCACTTGGGAGTAGTAAGGCGCCCTTTGTCGATTATCTGCCCCACTTTGCAGACGCCCAGCATATCGTGCTACATCTCCGCGATGCTTTGCGTGTGTGACCTGACGACGCTACTTCTCCACACTTGTGCTCCGGTCGAATCGGACACGCTGCTGCAGCTCTAGAGCGTTCTTGTGCGGCAGGACCAAAGGCGATCATAACACGCCGATAATCGACCAGGCTGTGTTGAGTGTTTCCAGCAGCAAGCCACATGTCAGGGATGGCGAGGCCTAAGGGATCCTCACGTCGACAGCCGTCCTGGCTGGTAGGCTCGCAAAGTAACGGCCAGCCAAAGTCTGTTCGAGATGTCATAAGCTCGCATGCACAGTCCCCGCAATCACGACGCGTGTAAGCGAGTAGCAATCACAATCGGCCTACAATCAATCTAGCGCTGCTTTGGGCTTAACTGACGAGTTTTCATGTGTGCGTCTACCTGCGTGGCGAGTACACTGCCGACGATCTAGGATAGTCCTCTTTTTCTTTTCTTTTTTTAAATCTTGGAGTATGCAGTGTTTTTGCGCGAGGCGATTCCCTGCGTGTTGAGGATCTGGTTACTTTGCGGCCGGAGCGGGACGACGGGCACAAAGGGGGCACGCTCCCAGCGCTGGCTCCTGGCGTGTTTCCGCAGTACCCTGACCTGCCTTCGGTCCCAGCCGAACGCTATGACGGGGTCGTCAGAAAGAAAGACAATTGCCACGCTCGTCTGTGAGTTTAGTGCAAAGCGCATGTATGGACATAGCATGCATCTATGTCCGTATGTACATATGTAGCATGCTAGGCACATCTTGTCCTTGGACACACTTCCTAATCGAGACGTGACTTGGGCAGCATATACTGTGGCGTTTTTCTCCAGCGACGGCGGTAGCTTTTTTTGGGAGTGCAGCTTGCCGCCAACTCTTGTGGGCGAATCAAGCAGTCGAAGCCACTCAGCCAGCATGAGTCGGTAGAAAAGTATCATGTTTCGGTTCGGCCGTCTCATGGCGATGTGGAGCTAGGCGGCCCACACCTGCTTCGATGCTGCCGTTTCCAATTTACTACAATGAGCCTCTTTTGGACCGCAATGTCCGCAGCTGACGAGTGTCATGACGCATCACACCCTCGGGGCTAGGTCTGGTGGCTACTTGAGGCGGATGGGATGAGGATGAGCTGGAGAAGGGGTCAGATCCGGTGTCCCTGCGTGTGATGGGGGCCCTCCCCTCCCCGGTGGGTAGTGGGTATTAGCCCGTTTTTGTGTTTTGAAAAGAAACGGGCGCATGCAGCCGAGAGGAGACACGGCGAATGACTTGCAGCAACTAGTGGTGGGGATTCGCTGCGGGGTCACTTGGGATCGCCATGGCGTTCCATTCGCTAGCAAGGTCGTCGACGCCGCCGATAGTTGCAGACGGCAGCTGCATGTGCAGCAATTGTTGAGCGAGGTTCGAGAGACTTCTGGGGCCGAGTGGGCACAACTAGGAACTAGTATCGCCGTGCCAGGGAGAACCATGATGGCTCTTGACACCTGTCATGACGTCTTCTGCGACGGTTGCGTTGGCATATTCTCAATCAGGAGAGACTCAGACGAGGTGGGCGGCATACGGGTCGTCGGATGGGCAATACGAAAGCTGCATGTCTGCGGCGGGTTGGCATGTCTAACATGCCGGCTTCGATCCGAAGTTCCGCCTAGAGTGCGGTGCAAACAGAGTGAAATGGAAAGCCTTATGTGTGTGTGTGTGTGTGTGTGTGTGTGTGTGTGTGTGTGCAGTCAGGCCTCTGCAAGCACTACGCTTCATTCAAAAAGCCATGGCTCGACGACGACGACGACTCGTACTCCTCAATCCCGTCCAATACCCACCGTCGCCCGCCGTGGTGAAACGCATGGTATCCCGGCATTTCCAGCAGATGCGTGTGCGGGCGGATGATCGACTGACATTTTGAGTTTATTCGCTCCGGGCAGACTGTTATTACTAGAGAGAAACATGGCCTTTGGCAGTGGCATTCTTCTCCACACAAGGAACCCGAGATGCAGCCATGACTCTTGCACTTGCAACCAAGCGGCTCTATCCGTGGAAGCTCCTCGCCGGCGCAATTAGGAAGCGCCGAATGAGATACGCTGCGGCCAATTGCATTAGTCGGCTTTGATTCCATTGTTGTCTTGATTTTACATGTCTGATGCCTCCTGCAAGCCATGTTGTTGCGTCTTGTGCTGTAATTTCTATTTGTTTCCGCAATCGCAACGCCATATCTGTTGATATTAGTCGAGCCGTGGCCAAATGCCGTGCAACCAGCGCCATGGCTTTGAAGCTGTGCAACCAACCCTCTTGGACGGACGATCTGCGTGTTCGGACGGCGGAGAAACCTTTCACCGGGCTCAGTCGCGCTCTGACGCGTTGCGGGCATTCCTCACCGATTACCACATACAGATTCATCAAGGAATAGTGTCTACTCGTGAATCCAGCCCGAGCCCTACCACTATGCGCTTGGAGACTAAGAGTCGCCTATAATCAAAATATTAGCGACGGTCGACATGTTTAATTTCACTCCCCTGCTGGGCGCGCAAAGCTCGTCGCCAGCATCACAGTCATTGCTAGAGTTCGACGGTGGCATTCAGATCCTCATAGATGTTGGCTGGGACGAGGACTTTAGCGTAGAGCAGCTGAAGGAAATCGAGAGGTAGGTTTCTGAGCGCATGGCCGAGTCAGTGCAGATAGTGTTTATGCCTCCCAAATCGAGCTGCACATGCGCCCGGGGGACTGCACCGTAGAGATGCACACGATATACATACAAGTCGACTAACCCCGATGCTCCAGACATGTTCCCACACTCTCCTTCATCCTCCTCACTCACGCGACTACTGCGCATCTCGGCGCCTACGTACACTGTTGTAAGAACTTCCCTTTGTTCACGCGAATACCTGTCTACGCAACAAATCCCGTCATATCACTCGGCCGAACGCTCCTCCAGGACCTCTACGAATCAACGCCTCTTGCCTCGTCAATCATCCCCACTGAAGCCCTCAATGAGTCGGCATACTCTTTCTCTTCGGCACTCAAGGGCGGAAAGAACCCCAACATCCTTCTTCAGGCGCCGACCGCTCAAGAGATTGCCGATTACTTTGCCAGGATCAACCCATTGCGATACTCGCAACCACACCAGCCTATCCCGTCGCCTCACTCGCCGCCACTGAATGGTCTTACCATTACTGCATACAGCGCTGGACATACACTGGGAGGCTCGATATGGCATATTCAACATGGCATGGAGTCTGTCGTATATGCTGTCGACTGGAACCAGGCGAGAGAGCATGTTCTCTCCGGAGCTGCATGGCTCGGAGGTCCTGGCACTGGCGGCTCGGAGGTTTTGGAACAGCTGCGTCGTCCAACTGCTTTGGTCTGCAGTAGTAGGAATACCGACATGGTCAAAGTCGCCAAGCCACCAAGCAAACGAGACGAGGCATTGATTGAAATGATACGAGAGACAGTGGCCAATGGTGGAACCGTCTTGATTCCATCGGATTCTAGTGCCCGTGTTCTTGAGCTTGCATATCTTCTTGAAGAAACTTGGCACCGCGAAACAGCAGAGGGCGGTAATAGTCCTCTAACCAACGCAAAGATATATCTTGCGAGCCGGACAGCAGGTGCAACGATGCGTTATGTACGGAGTATGCTGGAGTGGATGGAGGAAGGCATTGTCAAAGAATTCGAAGCCAGCGCAGCAGATCAGGATCGGAGGAATAAAGGCGGAAAGGATGAGGACAGGGCCAAGATTCCATTCGATTTCAGGCACATCACACTACTGGAGCGCAAGACACGCGTAGCTCGTATGCTTGCTGCCGATGGACCGCGTGTGATTCTGGCAAGCGACACCACACTTGAGTGGGGATTCTCCAAAGACGCCCTCCGAAGTTTGGCCTCTGATGAGAAGAATCTTGTCATCCTTACCGAAAGATCAGGTGAATTGGGCGCACAGAGAAAGGGGCTAGGCAGATATCTCTGGGACCTGTGGAATCAGCGTAACACGTCACCAGGACAAGATGCACCTTCTACCACCGTGATCAATGCTTCGGGGACTCAGATTCCATGGAAGACCGTACGGGCGGCTGCATTAGAGGGTGATGAGGTCCCACTTTATCAGCAATTTCTGGCTAGTCAAAGGCAGCGACAAACTACAATGGGTGGAGACAACACAGCTTTGCTCGAAACATCCGCGGACGTGGTGGACGATCGATCATCGACTGAATCAGAAAGTTCAGAGGGTTCTGGGGATGGGTATCGAGGAAAAGCCCTGAATGCGACTGTTGCTCTGCAACATGCACGCAACAAGCTCGGTATGACAGATGCTGAGCTCGGCGTCAATGTACTCGTCCGCCGCAAAAATGTCTACGACTACGAAGTACAGGGCAAGAAAGGCAAAGAGAGAATGTTTCCGTTCCAGGCGAAGAAGCGCCGGACGGATGACTTTGGCGACCTCATCCGGCCAGAAGACTTTGCGCGTGCCGAGGAGGAGGACAACACAGCCGGGGAGGCGCTCCGTGGCGAGGATGCAAAGAAGGAAAATGCTGTTGGTCAAAAGAGGAGATGGGATGACCTAGCCAACAACGTTGACAATGTCAAGGCAACTGCGCAACAGAAACGGCGGAAAGAAAGGGAAGGCCGGGAGGGCGAAGACGAAGAGTCGGATAGCGAGCCAGAGGAAGACCCCGACAAAGTGGAAGGACCTTCCAAGGTCATCATCGAGTCTGAAGCGCTCCAGATTCAGTGTCGGATAGCTTTTGTCGATTTCTCGGGTCTACACGACCGCCGCACGATCCAGCAGCTGATTCCCCTGATCAAACCGCGAAAGTTGATTTTTGTTGGCGGAGAGCAAGGCGAAACCCTTGAACTTGCAGAAATCAGCCGCATAGCGCTAAATGCCAACACGGATTCCGCCAGCGCCATCAGCGTCTTCACACCCACTGTGGGCATGGTAATTGACGCCAGTGTCGACACTAATGCATGGAGTGTTAAGCTCAGTCGAAGTATGGTGCGCAACCTACGTTGGCAGAATGTCCGTGGCATGGGCGTCGTGGCCATCACGGGCCGTCTTGCAGCTGCCAGCCTGGAACCCGAAGTGAAGGAAGAAGCCGACACACCTGCGAAGAAGAAGGCCCGTGTTGATGCTCCCGCTATCCCTGTCTCGAGTGATAACAATAACGACACACCTGTCCTCGACGTTGTCCCTGCCAACATGGCGACGGCAGTTCGTTCCGTCGCTCAACCTTTCCATGTGGGCGACCTGCGTCTTGCCGATCTCAGAAAGCTCATGAATGCAAATGGTATGCAAGCCGAGTTCCGCGGCGAGGGTATACTGGTTGTCAATGGCACTGTAGCGGTCAGGAAGACGGCCACGGGTCAAATTGAGATTGACGGTGGCGCATATGGAAATTTTGACCCAAGGACCAACGATGCGGCGACATTTTCGCGGGTTAGGAGACAGATTTACGAAGGCTTGGCCGTGGTTGCTGGGGGGTGAGGATGATGGAGGGGGCTATGGTGTGGGTGAATGGTCTGCAAGGAGCTTTGTTACATGGGGACAATGTGAGAAGGTTTAGCAGACATTTTTTTGGTCTGAAGCTCAATGTGATAAACACAAAACCTCTTTACATGTTCTGAATTATTTGGTGCCATTTTCTCATCTAGTAGAATAAGGATATCCAACTTGGCAAGTTATTTTCTCAAAGATCTTTGCAAGTAAACAAAGCATCTTGGAATACTGTGAGACCTCATTGCTTGCGAAATTACATAATCCTCCCAACCCGTGCGACTGGACAAGATGGAATGAGGGTGAAATCTGTCGAACATTCTCGATGACGAGCTATGGCCCAAACGCGACATCCCACTTCAACCACCCCGCAATCCCAAACAAAGTCCAGCGTCGAATCGCAACAACAAGCACAGCACTGTAATACCCGACACAGATATTGTCCGCCATGGTGATCAACTACAGCAAGTGGGTAAGTGCCATGTGGTTCCCGTGTCGTTGTGACAGGCTCTAACTCTTCGCAAAGGACGCCCTCGAGCTCTCCGACGACAGCGACATCGAAGTACACCCCAATGTCGACAAGAAGTCATTTATTCGCGCAAAGCAAGCCCAGATTCACCAAGAGCGCGAGCAGCGCCGCCACCAAATAAAAACACTAAAGTATGAGCGCATCATCAACGATGGCCTTACAGAGCGCGTCGATCGCCTGCTCACCGCGCTCAAGTCGCACAAGGACAAGCAGGCGGAGGGCAGCGGCGCGAGCGATGACCAGCTCGTATTCCAAGCCATGATGGAGAGCATGATGGACATGAAGGCTGACAAAGATGGTGGCGCAGACAGGCCACCAACGCCCCCAGAGGGTGTGCATGAGCATATAAAAGACAAGCCCACATACCCACAGATGATGGCGAGTTTGGTAGATGCGGTGAAGAAGGATATAGACGAGCAAAAGAGCGAGGAGCCAAGATATGACCTGTTTATCAAAGGCCTAGAGAAAGAAAAGGAGCGGATACAGGATCTGCAGAGCCAATTGCTTGCAAAATTGGCAGAGCTAGAGAAGGAGGAGAAGAGGCACATCACCAGCGACGACTTACACGAGGGCTTCAACTATTCCAACGTTAAGAAAGCCGAAGAGGACAAAAAGAAAGCCTCCGCTGCAGCATCGTCGTCAACAGGCGCTAAGAAGGAAACTACAGTCGAACTTCTCAACGCTCCCAAACGACCAGACGCCACAAGGTCAGACACAGGTCAGTCTTCTGGTGCAGACGCCGATATAGAAGAAGGAACAGTCGCCAGTGCTACCGGAGACAACGAAGATGACATCACTGCGTCTCCCCTTGCACAACAATTTGCCAAGATTAAGGCAGGAGACTGGTACGCCTGTCTACAATTCCTCATGCAGCACCCGGAAATTCTATCCGAGAAAGAGACAGACGGCCTCCTAGTCGAAGCCTTCAATGCCGAGCTCGACGGCAAACCCAAGCACGCCCGACAATGCGTACACCAAGGCCTGCTACTGCAGTACTGCCGTCAACTCGGCGGAAGACAAGGTGTAGAGCTCTTCTTCAAGCGCATCCAAACAAAAGACCACCAAGCCGGCAAGATGTTCAACGACGACGTCGACTCGACATACGGCCGCATCAAGACGCGCGCAGCCGAGATCCTCAAGGAGCGCGCCGAGAACCCCCAGGGCGAAGGCGCAGGTGTCGAACAGATCCAACTCCATGCCGTGGATCCAAACACGCAAATCAACATTTCCGTCCCACCCAAGGAACCCACTGCAACAGATCCAGAGGAACGAGAGGCAGAAGTCCAAGCGAGACAGATTTTCGAGTCGTTCCCACCGGGCTTGCAGCGCGCACTTGAGAGTGGGAAGCTGGATGAGGTGAACAAGGTCCTTGCTAAGATGAGTGTGGACGAAGCGGAAGAGGTAGTGGAGAAGCTGGGACAGGGCGGCATGTTGAGTCTGGAAGAAGGCGTGATTGATGCTACGACTGAGGAGGGCCAGCGCGTCATGAATGAGATTGAGAAGAACCGTGCTATGCCTAGTGCGAAGGAGTGATTGGGATAGTAATGTTGTTCCTCCTACCTGGATCAGAAAAGAGGCCGAAAATATGGTTTACCATGTGATGAAATGTTCAAGGTGAGGTTAATTGTACATTATTCTTTTTCTCCAAATGCTTGACGCAGTTACCAACTACTATCTATGAATACCAATGTTTTCTTATTCCAATACAAAGAAAGAACATCGAATGGTGAAACGAGGAGAAAGGAAAACATCGTGATTGTAATGACATGACAAGAATACTACACAATCCACATGTATAATCATACATAAGCATTGACGATTGAAGCGAAAAAAAAACTCGGTAATGGCAAAACAAGCTCTTTATCCTCAATTGATACGTAACCTGTATCTCTTTCTTTCACGATCAAGCCTCTAAATCAGCTCCGCGAAATTATCGTCAATACCTGCCATATCCCTATCACCCGCAAAAGCCGCAAGTTCATCATCCGGCGCATTCCGACTCATCTTCCTCTTCTTGTGCATGTTCTCATACGCTTGGTGTCCGTACGTAGCACCGTCAGCACCGGGTCTAGCATGCTGGAGGCTCTTGAGCAGATCAGCAGCGACATGCTGGTTCGGATCGCCCATTGTGGTTGCAAAGTCTGGTTGCGTGGTGTGGTGGCCGGGTGCAGGTGCGGTTTCAGGGACGACGGGGTGGGCGGCGGGTTCGGGCATGACGTCGTCGCCTATATCGGGGACGGGGTCGTTGCGGGGTGCTGGTTTTTGCTGGGGAGAGCCGGTGGGGGTGAAGGATTCCATGGGTGGGGGAGTGAGTTCTTCGACTTCAGGGCGGCCTTGGCCGGTGGGGAAGGTTGCGGTTGCGGGTGAAGTTGCAGCAACGGGGAGAGGTGCAGTGGAGATCTTGTTTTGCTCTGCTGCAGACAAGCCCTTGAGGATTGCCTCCTCGACTTCGCGCTTGCGGCTTTCGATCGCCTCCTTTCTGGTCTTCAGATCGGTTGCCTGCGCCTCCTCTTGCTCCAGTTTTGTCTTGTTTGTCTCAAGCAGCTGCTCCAGGCCAGTGATGAGGGCCTTGCGCGCCTTGATACTCTCTGCGACGGCGCCCTCGGCCAGTGCCAGCTTCTTGCATAGGGCAGCGAGACCTGCCGCATGCATAGGCGGGGAGGGAATGGCAGCGTTGGGGTTGGTGAGTTTCTCATAGTCCTGGTTTGCGGTGGTGACAGCGGGCTTGGTCGCAAGATCAGCCTTTTGGAGAGCGGTTGCAAGAGGAGCGACCGACGTAAGCTCAGGCGGGACGGTTGAACTGGAGAAGAGCGATCCACCAAGAGCGGGCTTGCGTGTGGACTTTGTGCGATCGATTTCGTCAATAGACCTCTCGATGGCCTGCTGGACGGCCGGGTTGAAGATGGATCGCTGTCGCCAGACCTCGACCACACGCCGGATCTTGTTCTGTATCTCGTGAGGCGAGCCCTTGTAGGCGACGGTCGTTGCTTCGGCGAGAATGGGCTCGTATGCTTTGAGAAACTCCTCCTTCTTGCGCATCTTGGATGTCTGGGTGATTTCGTTTGCGAGGTAGATTAGGACCAGCTTCTTGTTTGGCGTCGACTCCTTCATACGTTGGAGCCATACGGCAGCAATGCGCTCGGCATGTCGTCTGTAGATAGTCGTGTTAGCTTCTAGTTTCCAATCTTGCAAATGCGACGAGTGCGCACGCATGCGCGTGAGACGCGTTCAAGAGTACAGCGAAAGTCAAGTATGCGAGGCTTTACCTGTGAAAGAGAATCCATTGGCCAACTGTCGAGATGGCATCTTGGGTCTCGTTGAGCGACGAGAGCTTTGCCTTGAGGCTGTCCTCGGTAAAGGCCATGTTTAATGTCTTCACGAATAATAGTTGCAGCTACTGGAGAAAGAATCGCACGCGACCAGACCAACACGACACTCTCAAAGCAGTGGAGACAGACTCTGTAGGAGCTGGCGATACTTCTAGTTGATCAACTTGAGGCTTGCTAGAGCCTGCGACTACAGCGATGACGAACGGATGATGGCAGAAGACAATGGATGAGGCCTGTCGAAGGTGAGGGAGAGCTCGGGGACGCTAACAGCGATGCGGGCTAAACGTAGCTAGGCACTCGCCAAGCCTGCTCCTGGCTGGTGACGGTAGCAATGGCTCGACCACCAACAAGACACTTGGAAGCAAGCAATCGCCGCCAATCCCATCGCTACCGCTTCTCCCTACACACACCACACACACCACATTCACAATGGCCGACCGATTCCCTTCATTAGACGAGATTGACGCTGGTGAGTTCAGCCATTGAACCCCCGAAGCAGCTCCGCAACACAGTACTGAACATCTCCAGGCCAGACCGAAGCGCGCGGTGATTCAGCAGCCTTCGATCTTGTAGGCGACACTGCCGACGCCGATGACTTTCTCTCCCGCGAGCGCGCTCTCCTTGGCGACGACGCCGACCAGTTTGCTTCAGAAAACGACCGGACAGCCACCGTCGAGGATGGAGACGACGACCTCTTGGGCGGAGGCTTCAGCCAGGCCCAGGCTGGTGGTGAGGAAATGAGTGGCTTCGAGAGCTCCTTCCCTGCCATTGACACTACCAACGAGGTATGTAATGCGCTGCATCCTTGGTTGTAACACGTGTTGCAAGAGGATGTTTCTTGTTAAGCACCGTACTGACTGCAGCAGCACATGGCCCCTGGCGGTACCATTACTGGATCAAGCCTGCCCTTCCTTCCTGGCCAGCCAGCCCCATCATTCACTCCCCAGCGATCAGACTCCCCAGAGCCCGATGTCATTCGAGAGTGGCGCGAGCGCCGCGACCTCCAGATCCAACACCGCGACGAAGTAGCCGAAGAGCGCAAGCAGAGCACTATCAAGGAGGCCCAGCAAAATATTGACGATTTCTACGAGAACTACAACAACAAGAAGGAGAAGGAGATTGCCAAGACACGGAAAGAGGCAGAAGAGTTTCTTGCAAACCGAGACGACACCACCGCGGGTGGAACCAGCTGGGAGCGCATCGCGAAGCTGGTCGACTTGAGTGGAAAGGGCACAAAGGGTGGTGCGTCAGGCAGCGACAAGGCACGGTTCAGGGAGCTGCTCCTCAGCCTGAAGAAGGACGAGAAAGCACCAGGCGCAACCGGATATTAGGGGACGAAAACAGCTGGGTCGTGATATTTTCGGAGCTCAGGGTATGATTTTGGAAAATGCGATCATTTCCGAGTGTAGCCAGGAGTTCATGGAGGGGCTGCCAATTGTTTGCTACGGCTGTGTTAATATCTATTCTCAGAGTTCTGACGAGTGCTTTTATGCTCGGCCGATACCAGCAAATGCAAGAGCGAGGTCTGTTCGACACAGTGGCTCTTGACCACACCTACACAAGTATTGCCCTCAATCTCCTCTGACCGTATGATTGATGAGTGTGTCCAGGACTATCTGAGCACTTACGGCCCTTTAGACATGCTCATGCACATAACAAGTGCCAAAACTATTTACTTCGGAGCAAGAACGCCCAACAAAGTGCACTGACGTCATCCCAAAGTAGAAGCAGTGACCTAAATCCACAGGAGCATAAACACGAAGCCACATTATATCACCTGATACTAGCTCTCAGTAAAGTTAATCACTTCTAGGCCCTTGTGATGCCAAATCCCATTTGGCTTCCCGCCGTTAGAGCCAAGGCCTCGCCTAGTGCACTGCAATCTAAACGTTTACGCTTGCGTCACTCTCCTTTCTCCACGTCCCCGGGCCGCATTCCAACCTAGCTGCAGAAAAAGGCTGATAGTAGTATCGAAGGCAACCTCGCCACTACCATGACACGCGAAACCTGGACCGGCAACCCGGCTAGATGCTATATGAAAGCTTTATTAATTTCTCCGATGGTGCAGGATTCCCGCCAACCCTCAACCCCCTAACCGACATCACGTGTAAACGTTTCAATCCGAGACGACGAGTCCGAATCAAAAAGGTTATTACCACCAATCATGACTGCAAATAAGAGTTTGTCTTGTGACTGTCATTACAGGATGCTAGAGATACCCGCTTTGGAGCCTTGTCAACTGTACATCCACGCTCAACTGTATTGGCTCTGTTTGCGAAGGGCTGTTTCACTGGTAAACCCGACAACCTACTCTCAAATGACATCTGTCCAGGATGCCAGCCTTTTCACAAAAAGAAGGATACCTTTTATCTCGCTTAACCTCTCCCGAATGCTTTGACCGGGGATAACGGCTTCTCTAAACACTTTACAAGGACCCAAAATAGGCAAGGTGTGCATGTTACTCGACATCACGATGACCCTTTAGCGCGCCAAGTTTTTAATCTACATGTTTTCTCTCACCCCCTCGCCCCCCTTCCTTGGTCTCGATGCACCCATGCATGAACCGAGGGGCGTGGGGAGTCTCTCGGAAACATTTGCAATAGTGCTTGTTGTGGTATGTTTGCATAGCGAGCTATCGGCTTTTGTATCGTGGAGGAATTAGGTGCCGAGGTTGGTGTGGTGGTACTACTGTAAGAGCCTTCACTACCGTATGTGCATCAATTTATCTCGGCATCGAAGTGGGTTTTGTACCGAGCTAGACTTCTATCCATCCATCTTCTCCAAGTAGCTTATATAGAATCCTCTTGTCTCGGCCTTTTTTTCCCTTCACTGCACTCCATCTCTTCCTCCTTCAATACATTTAGGGAAAAAAGAAAAGGAAGAACGGCAAAGATGAAATACCTCCTCCCCACCCTCGCCCTCGCCGCCACAGCCGCAGCCCACGGCTACGTCTCCAACGCCACCATCGGCGGCAAAGACTACACTTTCTACCAGCCCTACCAAGACCCCTACACCACCGGCGTCAAACGCATCTCGCGCCCCATCCAGGGCAACGGCCCCGTCGAAGACGTCACGCTCACCGACCTACAATGCGGCGGCTACACCGCCGGCGGCTTCAAGGGCTCCTCCCCCGCAGCCCTCCACGCTGAAGCTGCTGCAGGCTCCGAAGTCAAGCTCTACTGGACGCTCTGGCCCGAGAGCCACGTTGGGCCTTCAATTACGTATATGGCACGGTGCCCAGATACCGGATGTGATACTTACATGCCAGAATCCGAGTACGTTTTCTCTTTCCCCTTACCATACCACCGTTTTTTTTTGCATCTCAGTTAGTTGGATCCGTGCTAACGCAGCGTCACAGTGCCGTCTGGTTCAAGGTCCAAGAAGAAGGACGTCAAGGTACATCTAACAAGTGGGCTTCGGATGCTATTCGCGTGGCGGGCGGATACCTTTCGTATACCATTCCCAAGTGTATTGTTGCCGGGTACTATCTTGTGAGGCATGAGGTGCTTGCGCTGCACTCGGCGTACAAGTATCCCGGTGCGCAGTTTTACCCGGGGTGCCATCAGCTTAAGGTTACTGGTGGTGGTAGCACGAAGCCGTCGTCGGGTTTGGTGAGCTTTCCTGGGGCGTACAAGGGGACGGATGCGGGGATTGCGTATAATGCTTACACCGGTATGTTATTTTTTTTTCGTTTTTCTTTGTCGAGTTCATTTGGTGGAGAGGGTTACTAATGTGTGTGCAGCGCAAACTTATCCTATTCCTGGACCGAAGCTGTTTACCTGCTAGATAGTAGAGGAGAAAAGGGGTTGCGGGGCGTGAGGGAAAGTGTATATAGAGTGAGGGGTTGGTTGTAGATATTTTTGATTCTGTATATACTTTGGGGTTGTTAGAATGTATAGATGTGGTGCCTTTTGACTGATTACCCATTCTCCTATGTTCATCACATTCATATCATGTGTGCGTTCATGTCTGTCAAGTTAATATGCAGAGGCATTGTACACCTAGCACTCTCCCCCATTGCTACCGTGTGTTTGTCTTCTTTCCCGCCTTTCGCGCAGTATGCGCAGTTGATAACCATGCAAGTCTGCCTCTTTATTTCCACCTCCCAAACAGACACTGATTCCTCGCTCACCCCACTCTTGATTGGTGGATATTGTACAGATCATCTGACAGCTGCTCCACACGCGAAAGTGGGTTGTCAGTAAAGCGGGCTCTCCGCGAAGTGGATTGTAGAAGAGATATGTGGTTCGAGAAGTGGGTTGCTCCAAGGCGCCTATGTAGTGTGCCTCACAAAGTGGATACGGAAGAAGTGGGGGAAGTAGTACAAAGAGTCACAAGAGGCTTTCCCCTCGATACACACATCCAGCATATACCCAACACGTAGCAGACAAGGATAGGTCGCCCTGCATTCTTGAGCGACAACTCCACTTCGAGGTTGTACGTGGAGAGGGTTGTGATGGGGATATGGATGGGGATGGGAATGTAGGAGTGGTGACTGCGTGTTTCCGGTCTGAGTTGATAGGATGGCAATACTTTTCCAGCTACATTCCAGCAAATCCTGCACGGCTTGCATAATGCGATACTGTCTTCTTTTGAGAAATTGCGTTTGCAAAAAGAGACGTGTCTGTGTGTTCCCTCGCCTGACTGGACAATACCATCGACATAAGCATGGTAAGCATCGGTCCTTCTTTTCCTGCCTTTTACGTGTTTTCCTTGTTATGCAAGCTCAAGACCCTGGAGAGTATAGGAAATGTTGATCATGATCTTCAGTTGGAGGTCCGGTCGTTGAAGTCATTTCGCTTCACTCTCGTCTCAGCAATTGCTGTGACTGAAGGGAAACTTTTTCTGTATGGAGGTCCGTTTGTCGCGATATCTTTTGCTCCTGTCTCTTCTCAATGCATCAATCCCTGTATTACTGGCTGTTCTATGACATGAGACCTTTGCTTTACGACTCTAACCCCGCAGGCACTGTAGACGGGGTTGTTGACTTGTGAGTGAGAGCCTGGATAGTAGCAGAGAAACTCAGAGGAAACTGACCCATAGGCTCTTTTATTGATTATTTCGGCCACTCGGGTGCCTTGTGAGTGTGTGATGAGTTGAGTACATTGCATGTTGACATGGTGCTAGCAGTAAGCCACAACGAATAGAAACGGGGACCTCACTGCCGTAGATTTACTGGACTACGACATACATGGAATTTCTTGTGCTATCTGAAAAGGTATGCGGGTCCGACGCCGGTTTCCGGTCACCCTGCGCCTAATTGAGAAATGCTGCATATGCTAGTCGGAGAATCGAGTGGACAAGTGAGGTCGAGTGGTAAAGGGCAAAAGGTCGCGGGTCCGCCATTGGGCAGCGCGTTACAGAATGCCACGCTGATCGTCGGCCCTAGCGGACGGGTCCGCACATGGTTTCGGCGGCTTTTTTTGAAACGGCCGAGTGCCTGAGGTATCTTCTGGAAGACGAAGCTCAGATGGGTTCGCTAAAGTCAATGGCGAGTCAGGATGGTCGCAGGCAGTCCTTGGAGTTTGAGGAGGCTTTCAATGCTGCGGTACTTCCTTTTCTCCATCCCCGTGACGCCGACATGACTGAAAGCAAAAGACCAGGCAGAATGCACTAGGTATTTGGCGTGATGGTATCAAAAAAAGTCGCGGTCAAGATGATGTGAAGGCAAGGACGCTACTGACGAAGCTACTGAGCTCTTAGCATGCGATGATGCCCACAGTGGGGCGACCGAAATTCGCCTCTTTCTTCCCTAACTCGCATCTGCGCGAGCGAGCACCGAACACTGGCGGAGATTTACATACCGGATTGGGAATTCGGATAGCTTCTAGGTACCGCGACCCTTGAATTGTCTTTATCCGAGGAACTACTCGGAGCATGTCAATGTCATGGGTGCAGCATCAAGCTCCCGTGATATCCGTTTGCAGTCTGACAAACGTCTTAGGTGATGCTGGGTACGTACTCCGGGTCAAGCCAACTTACTCGAACAGGGCGGCCGTGTGGCAGTGTGTAATTTCTCGGATGCATGGCTGGGCAGCCCTCCCACCGCTCTTTCGGCTGCTGCCAGCAGCAACGAGGGGCATCGAAGGCATCACGGCATCGACGACATGGGCGATGCTTGATCAGGTGGACATGTGCATACTGGCTAGGCGGCGCTTCGGAGGATCGCTCACCGTAATAACCGTAATACAGGCTTCAGAAGCGGCGAGGACGCGCTACGACTGCCACTCCGGCCTGCAAGAGATGGGCTATTCTTACCGCGACAGTGCTGTGGCGCGCCTTAGGGCAGCACAGTGGCTACGCTTCTTCTTCTCTTTTGGTGACGTGGGACAAGCTCAGGACCGGCGCAATGGTAAGCAACAAGCAAAGTCCGGTACATGGTCCTTCACGCGGGCCACACGCACGTGTGTGCCCCATTGCGGGCGTCCATCGCTTACGCTACTCGACCGGGAAATTCCACACTGGGCTGCAGCAGTTTCTGGGATGATCTGACCATGGCCATGACAAGAGGGGAATGTTGCTGGATGTACGCGTAGAGCACTGCGTACGTACGTAGAGGGCAGCAGGGCGTTTCCTGCAGGCTCTCTGACACAATCTCACTCCACTATTACAGTGCAGAGTATGTAAGGCCCATGGATAATAGCCCCGGACCGGGGCGGGATATGCAGGCAGACGCAGAGCAGCCAGAATCTCTGATATCATACGTACCCGTCAACAAGCGCCTCGTCCTCGGCCATGATGGGCTCGCATCAGAAATAGCCGCCGCGGCCAATGGGCCTCGAGCGTCTCACCGCCTGGACTCGAGTTTTGCTACGAACTGTCAGGGGGAACCGGTTGCAGGCAGGCCGTAGTCGCGCCCCCGAGTCGTACTGCTTCCAGAGCCTCGCCCAAAAGGCAAGCGGCAGCTTGGATTTGCATTCGTCATAGCTTCTGATGACGGCGCTCGAGAGCGGCAAGCTCTTGGCCGAAGGCCTCGAGTAACTAAGCAAGCGCACCCGAATACGCGACGACAAGAAGCCTGAGGTGTCGTGTCGTGTCGTGTCGTGTCGTATTATGCCGTTCAGGGACAGGCACAATGGACACGACAGCAGTTGACTCACCATCAGAGCCCCCATGAAACAGTGGCTTGCTGCGAGCAATTGGGTCTCATGCAGCTTCAAGAACAAAGACTTGCTTCGATCGCTCGTTTCCTTCCGAGATGGATGGTAGATTGTTCCCAGGGCTGAAGCAGACCCTGGTCGCTCAAAATGCAAGGTAGGTAAACGGCCCGCCACTCTGGGTCGCCGAAGCGGGCAGCATTTTGCTGAGCACGCTCCTCTTTTCAAACGTCCGGCACCAGTCTTTGTACCCTGCGCAAATGACAGTACCGCAAATCCACGGTTGCTTCGTCGCGACTAGCATCCGCCGGGCCCTAGCAAGAGAGTGAGAAAATAAAAATGACTAGCCCACATGGAGAAGGACAAGGCTGATTGACAATGTCCCATTTCTGCTCCTGATCGGCCCACTTTCTTACTTGCCTTTTTCCATGTTCACGCCCTTCTCAAGCAAGCAATTCTGCAGCACACTCGGCGCGTGTCATCATGTACACGCATATGTACTAATTACAGGCCTAACACTATGTAAGTCAGTTCTCGCATCATGATGCTACTGGATAGTCATGGCCTGTGGCTGCCAGCCAGCAGGGTTGGGCCCTTTGACAAGCTAAGCCCACGATAAAACCCACTACTCGCCTCCCCGTCCCTACCTTCACCTCCCCGACCACCATATCCCTACCACTTGCAGCAGTACGCTTTCTGCCGCCGGGGGCTGGTGTGGGTCTATGCCACTGCTGTCACTGTCCCTAGTGTGTCTCCAATAGTGACCCACAAACGTCTTTTACACGCTTCTAAATCCCTTCTACGCCTTCCATAACTGAGCCATTCTTCCACCTCACTCTCTCACCAAAATCTCATGTTCAGTCGTTGATGTCTTGTTGACCATGGGCAATCCAGAATTCGGAAACAGAGGACCAGGTGCACCGTCCGGGGACGGCAAGGCACTCCAACCAACCATTTCATCTCAATCCTCCGGGACAACAGACGCGAGCAAGAACAATCAACACCCCGCCATGGCGACCATTACAGACGACGATGATCGTCTTCTCGTACGCATTGGATATGCTCCCGTAGGTGTCATACTGTCTGATCTCAATTCAAACTCCAATCTCACACTGCCCGCAGGTACTCCAAAGACATTTCTCAAGATGGTCCACAGTTTCATATGCTATTTCCATTCTCGGAGTGCTAGGTTCAGTGCCTGCTACCTTTGGAGCACCAATGTCATCAGGAGGTCCAGCAACAGCCGTCTGGGCCTGGTTCATCGGTAGCATCATGGCATACTGCATCGCCAGCTCAGGTATTATACCCCAACTTATCTCTTCACCGCCGAAGCTAACAAACCTCTTCAGTTGCCGAACTAGTCTCAGCATACCCCACAGCCGGAGGAATGTACTATGTCACAAAACACGTTGTGCCCCCCGAGCACGTCGCTGCCTGGTCGTGGATCATCGGATGGTGCAACTTCCTTGGTCAAGCCGCTGGTGTTGCCAGTTTGGCATACACCATCTCGCAAATGATCTTGGCAACAGCAGTCATGCACACCTTGGATGGTGCGGGGCCAGTCTTTGAACCGTAAGAGTAACACACCATTCTAGGCGACACACAGCAATAGCTTACCGATCAATGCAGGAAAGCTTACCAGACGGTGCTCCTTGCCATTTTTGTGCTCTGCATGTTTGGCGCCATGTGCTCGTTCCCCACGAATTGGCTGCACCGCATTATCCTGTGGTTCGCTCCGATCAACAGTACGTTCGCCTAACATGTGTTCGCGTTTATGGTGGTGGTGGGTTTGCGGGGCACAAAAAATAGAAGCTGACAGTAAGCACAGTTATTGCATCAATCTGCATCTGCATCGCCCTGCTCATTCTCACCCCCAATAAACAAAGCCCCAAATGGGTTTTTACTACCGTCACGGACGGCTCCGGATGGGGTAGCCAAGGTTTCTCATTCCTTCTCGGGTACGTTCGTATCGGTACTAAAGGGGTTTAAAAAGTAATATGGAACTAACTTGTGACGTGCAGCTTCCTCTCGGTTGCATGGACCATGACCGACTACGATGGCACTACGCAGTAAGTCAGCCCTATGGAAAGCCCCAGACACACATGCATACATACTAACCCTAGTTTCCTTCGTACAGCATGTCTGAAGAGACGCACGATGCCGCCATCCGCGGTCCCGTGGCGATTCGCGCTGCAATCCTCGTGTCCGGTGTCGTCGGCTGGATGCTAACCGTAACCTTTTGCTTCTGCATGTCCGACTACGACGCCATCATGTCGACGCCGACTGGCCTGCCTGTGGCCCAGATTTTCTTCAACGCAGGCGGTAAAACCGGTGGAACCATCATGTGGTTTTTTGTCATGCTCGTCCAGTTCTTCACCGGATGCTCAGCCATGCTGGCTAATGCACGCATGGCCTGGGCGTTTGCCCGCGATGCTGCGTTTCCTTTTTCAGAGTAAGTTCTTTTTTTTGATGCCACCCTTTTGCAACGAACCAAACCGCTTACACTATTTTTCCCTTTAAAGTTTCTGGAGCAAGGTTAATACGCATACGCATACGCCCGTCAACGCCGTCTGGCTCGTCGTCGTCTTCTGCAGCTGCCTCGACCTCATCGGTATCGGAAGCACACTAACCATCACCGCCATCTTCAACATCACCGCGCCCGCCCTCGACATTAGCTACATCGCCGTCATCATTGCTCACCGGTGGTACGAAGGCCGCGTCGTCTTCCACCCAGGCCCATACTCTATGGGCAAATGGAGCAAGCCTGTCAACGCCATCGCCGTCACATGGGTCATTTTCATCAGTGTCGTCCTGTTCTTCCCAACCGTCCGCCCAGTACGCGTGGACAATATGAACTACGCCATTTGCGTCGCCGCGTTCATCGGCTTCTTTAGTACCGTCTGGTGGTATGCAGGTGCGCGAAAGAAATACACAGGACCCAGGACCAGCGATACGATTGATATGCTACCACCTGAGGACCCAGAGGAAATTTTTAACGACTACGATAGTCCGTAGACTTGCGCCTCGTCGCCTTTTTTCTTTCGCCCCCCTCTTGTTTTCCTCTATCTCGATCGCGCGCATATTGCCAGGTGCGGATATATATCTGGCTTTTTAACGACCTTCGTTACGACGACTCCCTAGTTTCAAGACAACAAAAGGGAAAAAAAATCCGCGTATATTCCTCTCTCCCCAGGCGGTTGTTTTTATTGGTTCATACTATCATACCATCATATTTTGGGCGTTTTTTTCCTTGGTGGGGGAAGTCCCCCCATTGGACGTTTGCATTCGTTTTTTCTCACCCTGCAACTTGTTGGGTCTGTTCAAAAAAATTTATGGGTGGGTTATGAAAGGATCTAGACATGTTTGCTGTTTTATCTTTTTTTAATCACATACTGCTTCGCTTGCAGTTCGTGTATTCCCCTTCCCCCTCATCCCCGCTTTTTTTTGTTGTCAAAGCAAAGTAAAGCAAAGCACAAAGTTATTGTATAGATCGAAAGATACCCCCTTTCTTTTTTTTTCTTCGTTTGTTGAGGATAGTACTTTTATATAGCGATTACGTGGCAATACTATCGTATTAGTTCTTTATATTCTTCTTCCAATGATGCGTAGTCTTTTCCGAGGTGCACATGTATGTTTGGTGGTTTATGCGACTACTAACTCACCTTACAGAATACTTGCTTTTTTGGTTTACCGGTTCAACATTGCTTTTTTTCCGTTTTTCTTGGCTTGGCCACTTCCCAGCTTCTCCTTCTCCTTCCTCCCCCCGCACTACGATTCTATAGTCCACAGACCCCCTATCGCGCAAATCGTCCCTCTTACCCGTCTTACGATACCCCCTTCTTCCTTCCCGTTTTCCCTTCTCGTTGCTCGTCCTCTCCCAAGCCTTCTCTCTTATCTCCACAAACCCCCCCAACAAGCACACACCGATTTGTCAATCCCACTCCCCCCCCCCCCCCCCACATACTTGCATGTGCATAGCAAGCGCAAATGCAACAAGCCTATCTTTTCCCTTTCTCGTGGGACGCGAGGGGCCGCGTGTGTAGGTGCATGGGGATGTTGTACCGTTGGAGGCGGTTGAGGTGGGGGTAAAGTTGATCAGTATGTGCGGGCGGGCGGGTGCGAACAGTAGATGCATATGCAACAGGTGAGGGGAAGTGTGAAAGATGCGGGTAGAGATAGCAAAAAGAGAGGGGAGGGGAAGCGGGTTAGATGGCGAGAAGAAGAGAAAGAATGTGCTTGTGCGTGCAGGTTACATTTGCATGTAGTGTACGCCGGTGTATGGAGAGAGTGGGTAGGATGCAGACTTACTAACCCCTTCCCCCTTTTTGTTAACCTTAATTTGCATTGTTGAGGGATCTTCTCTGTTGGTGAGTGTATTGCTGTGTCATCATTTGGACTTTTTTCCTTTTTTTAGGACAGGTTGTGTGGGTGGACTTATATGGAACAGCAACTACGTACATGTATGTGTGTGTACGTGTGATGGGATATTGATGCATGTGACTTTTGATGAGGGGAGATGCTGTTGTATCGTTTCGTTCATGCACGTTGTCTGGATAGTTTATAACGGGTGGTTGGGAGTAGCTCATGGACTTGATGTAGGAGGTAGCGAGGATGTCAAGTGCTATAGATTTTGAAAAAGGGGTGGGATAGTGTCTAGTTGGGCTGAGGAGTGTTTACCTGTGGACTTGTGTCTACAGAATAACTTACGTACATTGCTCCAGCGACAGTACTTTACATCTTGGTTCTTCATTCCCTTGTTTGCTAGAGTAAGAAGGAGGAAGGAAAAGAGGTCGTTCCCCTTCCAATCCTTTTTCCCGTCCCATCATCGCCATGCATGGGATTTCTGCGTATTCCCCCATGGACAAAAAGCAAAGAACATGGCAAATCTTAGCACGGTACTTATAATTACCACCAAGCAAAAGGCAGCCAAAATTAGATATTGTCTGGGGGCAAGGAAAAGGCAATATACACTATGCAAATAAATCAATACACGCGAAAAAGCAAGTCTGCATCACACGCACATTCCACACCGGAAATTTTGATATATATGGATTTAATTTTTCTCGGGAAAAAAAAGTAAGAAGTTAGGTATACTGCATCCTCAGGGTTCCTCAAAAGTAAACATGTCAAGCCGAGGGAACCCCAACTTCCACCTGAACAAAACCGGTACTCATCATATGGCGAAACACTTTTCTCCCCCTAAGTTGAGAGTGAACGAAAAGGTCATCAGCCCGAGAAACAAAAACAATGAAGAAAAAGGAGCAGAAAATGAGGATACTTTTCCCTTTTCCCGTGTCACTCCTCAGATAGCTAAGCAAAGTAGAAGGCTAAGCTTGCAAAACGTGGTTTATTTGAACATAGAAAAGAAGATGAAGAAGGAGAAAGAAGGGAGAAGGTGTGAACAGAGGTCGGTTGGATAGGTACAAGTCGAAGAAAGTGATAAAAAAGAAAAATGGGGGTAATTCAAACGAGTGAAGCGTTATCGACGTCAAGTGGACCAGCCTCTTTTGTTGTAATGTGGAAAACCGCGCGCCCATCTGGTCTCTCGCTCTTCGTCCGGTTCGTCGATGGTTGATATATTCTGCCGTTAAATGTCGTTGCGTGTCGAGTTGAATTATTGTTTTTTTCTCTGTAGTTTCGGGGGAGTTTGGTTTAGGTTTTTCCCTGCATGTGTTGCGAGACCCTTAAGGGTCCGACGCGCATGAGCTCCAGCTTTTTGTACAGCAAGAGCACACAACTTTGTAGAACGTTGTACAGCATCTTTCCCCGAGCACTACAGCATAGTAATGTTTTTTTCTGGACGACCAAAATGCCGCGACGTTGTCGTCCGTGTATTAATGGCGATGTAGCGCACTGCGCATACAAGCCGTTTAAGAGCGTCCGGTGCCATTGCGACCAATTTCCTTTATTCTTATGGAAGGCATGACGCTGAAACGTTTGCTATTGATAGTGCTTGACGACTTCGCGGAAGAAGGCGACGAAGCATAAACGTATTCGCCGTCTACGTATTGCGCCTCGCTGATGAAGGTAGTGCGCTTCTCGCGGCGCGTGTAGCGCTGTTCAAGGCGGTGCAGCTCAAGGCCTGGACGCGGATGTTAGTCATCTCAATGCTGATAAGACTTCATGACAAAAACGGGGTCCATGTGAAGCAAAGCGAGTCGAGGCGAGACATACGAGCTTGAAGTTTCTCGAAGATACCCATGTTGAAGTTTTGTGTAGAGTTTATCGTGGCTTACGGTAGTTGTGCCGAGAAGTGTTGTGTGTGTGAAGTCGAGGAATACCAAGGAGCAAGATGTAGTGCAAAACGTGGCACGGATAAGATGTTGGAACCCACTTGACGACCGCGTCCCTGTTTGGATGATGCAGGTGGTGTATCAGAATGATGTGGGTATGTAGGAAGATGGTGACGAATCAGTTTGTGGCTTCGACGGTGCACTTCCGGTGGGTGTATTTGCCGGAAAAAAATGGGTGGAATTGCGTCAAGTGGAAGAACGAGCAAACGAAATCCGGGGCGCGGTAGAGCCGGCGATATGGTTTAAGAGGGAGAAATGGCTGGTAACGGACGCAAGTGCTCAGGTGCCGTTGTTGGGGCACGGGAGGAGGACTAGGCGTTCCAGGTTTCATGCAATGCCGGTTCTCGAAGGCCAAGTGTGATGAATACGGGCTAGTGAAGCCGAAGGACGCAGACAGACCAAGCCTATAGCAGAAGGAGTTCCGATGTCGAAGCTTAGTGAGTCGTGGGCCGCTGTGGCCGAGAGGCCGTGTTGCAGCGCTCGTCTTTTTCGCCATGGCAAGCGATGGTTCCTGCGTGACACGGCAGAGGGAGTAGGAGACAGGCTGCGAACATGAGTTGTTGCGCAATGCTTCGGGACGAAAGGATAAGTGGACGATCATCACCCGCATGGCCGAACAGAGGGTTGGTTGGTGGCTGCCGAGTCAGGCCCCTTCACGTGGAGGACTGGGGGGAGGAGTTCCAGACACAGACACAGCCGATGCCGCCACCACCCACCCGCTTGGCTCCAGTGCCGACGCTCGTCCCAAGGGGCTCGCTTCCTCGCCTCTCCCAACGGCATCGCATCCTTGTCCAGCCTGCAACCTCTTCACCCGAACCAGAGACTCGTCGGTCAAGCCAATACACAACACATGCGCCTCTTGACTCACTGCTGCTGTCCTCGCTGTTACTGCGGGCCATAGCCAGACGCCACGCAACCATCATGCTGTAAATTTCGTATATACGTCTAATCTTCTGCCATGCTCCGTGCTCCACCACAAAATGCCAACGAACCCCCCCCCCTATTACGCACAGCATCCCTAAGGCACCACACGCGACTCGGGCACCGACCCATCCACAATCGCCACCGCCCCAACATTGCCTGCATCCGCTGAGCCATTGAGCAGCGAAATGACAGAAATCACATCAGACGGCTCAACAAGATGCCAGCTCGCCAGAGTCTGCTTCGAACTCGCTCCAACAGTCACTGAAAACACATGATCCGTGGGCAGCTTCGACTGGCGCAGTGATCGGAACATGTCTGCCACCGTGGTCAGCAAATGAGCAGTCCCATTAGGGGCACAAGACAAACCTTCATCTGTAAAATCATCGCCCATGCAGAGAACAAACTCGGGCGCTTTCCCGGGTCCTTCACCATACTCCTCGACGAGCCTCTTGGCAATCTCTCCCTTGTTGACAAATCTTGGACGAACCTCGAGGTTGGCTTTGCCCGTCATCACCTCGACCTCGTACTTCTTGGCCACGGTCCTCTCCAGATGCTTTTGGCATTCACGTGCCTGGAATGCACCGTACTCGGGGTCGGCCCGGCGATAGTGCCAGGTCAGTGCAATCTTCTTGCGCTCCACAAACGAACCTGTCCACTCGGTCAATAAAACATGGTTCCATCATGCCCAAAAGCGACCTTACCCTGTGTTCTCTCCGTGTAGTGCTGGAAAATGTCGAGCACCTCCGTTTGCCAAGTCATATCCGTCGTCTCGGCTAGGTTCTCCCACTCCTGACACCGTGGAGGCCGCATGAAGCTACCGTGCTCAGCACTGAGACCAAGCTCGGGAATGTGGCCCATCCATTCGTCCAAGAACGCCTGGTCTCTGCCACTAATGATCCAGACAGCATTGGTAGGGTCGGCTGCCAACGTCTTCAGAGTTCGGATGACGCGGTCAGATGGGATAGCTGCTTGTGGGTCCTTGACAATGGGCGTCAGAGTGCCATCATAGTCGAACATGAACAGTCGCTTCTTTGCCTGCCGGTACTGGAATAGAAGTTTAGCCCGATCCAGCGCTGGGGTAGCAAAAGTCTGGTCAAACGACGATAGGTTCGTCATCAGCCTCTTCAAGTAGTTATTGGTCCACGCCTGAACATTGTTCTCTACAACGTGCTTGTAAAGTTGTGCGTGTGTCTGTGCACGCTCTGCTTCATCCTGCTTGAGCGCTTTGTTGATGGCATCAGCTACTCCGCTCATGTCCCACGGATTAATGTGGCTCGCGCTGCCGAGGGAGCTTGACGTTCCAGAGAATTCAGATAGGATGAGCGGACCGTGGTTGTCCTTTTGACAGATGATGTACTCCATGCTTGTCGTGTTCATACCGTCACGTACACTGGTAATGAGACCAATGTCTGCGATTCGGAGCAGAGCAAAGTACTCCTCACGAGAAAGGTACTGCGGGAAGTGACGAACAGGCGTAAAGTCCAGAGTGCCGTATGTGCCGTTGATCTTGGCTGCCAAATCTGAAATCTTGTTGACGACCTTTTCTTGCGCACCGTCACTCTTATCCGTGTGGAGACCGCTGGGGCTAGTGACCTGGATAAGAACCACTTTGCCCTGCCACTCTGGGTACTTTTCCAAGAAGAGTTGGAAAGCCTGAAGCTTTTGCACCACTCCGCGGACCGCATCCAGCCTGTCACGGCCGACAATGAGCTTCTTGCCTGCATACATTTCCCTAATGCCCTTGACCTTCTCGTCAATTTCCGGATCGTCAAATGCCTGCCGTTGTGTCGAAACCGCATTGATGCCAATGGGAAAGACATCTACGGCTACGTGAGCGCCATAAGCGTCGACGCCCTCGGAGGACGAATCAAAGCCTAGAATTCTAGTGCAACAAGAGGAGAAGTGCCGTGCGTAGCTGTACGACTGGAAACCAATCATATTGGCGCCTAGCACACCTTCAAGAACCTCTTTGCGCCTACTCAGACAGCGGTAGAACTCGCTACTGGGGAAAGGAATGTGAAGATAGAAGCCAATGTAGATGTTTGGCAGACGTTGGCGGAGCAAACTTGGCAGAAGCATGAGGTAAAAGTCGTGTACCATGACAATGTCTCCTGGACTGTAGATTTCGAGGATTCGGTCTGCAAACAGTCTGTTCATGCGGTAGTAGTCGGCCCACGATTTCCGCGCTGCACGCCCATCGGCTGGCTCGTTCTGCTTGTAATGGAACAGCGTGTAGAGCTCGTGCTCAGCATAGGTTCTCCAGTGGCTTTGGCTCTTGAGAATGTACTCATCCTTGCCATCATCTACTTCGTCAACGAGCCACACTGGCACAATCTTGCCGCCGTGGTCGCGCTCAAGCTGCTTTTCCAATCGCCCTCGGTCATCGGGGCCGATTCGAAAGCCGTTAGAGACTTGGGCTGCCTGGTTCGGATTCTTGGGGTCAACGGGAATGGGCGCAGCAGCCTTGTTTGTGGGCATCTGTGCAGCCGTGGCGGCGGCCGACGTGGCATGCGAGATCTCTCCTGTCCATCCGACAAGGGTGTGATTCCAAGGCGACGAGGTGGAAGCAAGGTATGAGAATGAATCAAAAAGGGCAGAGGTTCCTCGTCGTGGTTTGAGCTCCCAGTCGTTACCTGGCGAGTAGCCGATGGTGTAGGGTATGGCAAAAGTCGCACTGATGACACGGCCGCTGAGATTGAGGCCAGGATGCGCAGCACGCGGATCCACGTCTGCCAGGTTGTGCTTGGGGGCAGAGCCAGGGGTATCGCCCAGCTTGCTCTTGACTTCTTCCCCAGTTTGCGCGCCTGCTGCCTTCTCTACCTGGGGCTCCGCACCGTCGGCTCTTTGCTGGTTGGAGAAGTATGAATTTGCGCTCCACGAGGGCCCGGGCGTGGCCGTCTCGGGGTCAAAGGGCAGGCTGCTGTCCTCTTTCTTGTCGGCGGACTCGTCAAAGTAGGCCGTCTTGCCAGAGAGGTGGACGCCGGGGGTGACGGGTACGTTGGTGATGTCGGGATGGAGTGCGGGGTGAGTGCTTTCTTGGGAAGCGATTGGGGGTCGCTCGGGCTTGCCATCTGCGGTATCTGTAGGGGCGCTCATGGCGATTGTAAGCTGAGGACGTGTTGCACTATATCAAAGGGTTAGATATCGATAAGCTGCGAGTGGTGGTAAGGCCAGAAGGATTGCGGTTGGGTGATTTGAGGTTGTATGGGGGTATTGGCAGACGGGACAACACGGTTGACGAGACAGACGACACGAGGCACGCGGCAGGGCACAAAACCTCACTTTGGTGGCTATCTGTGGTGGTGGTAGGGTAGAGATAGCGGAGGGAGAGAGGGAGGCGCGCGGTGGTGGGGACGTACCAAGAACGATGACACTGGCGCGGGGCAGATTGTGCAAGTCACAGCAGGGCAAACAAGAGGCTCTGGGAGGAGGAGAGGGAGTCAACAGAGGCGGCAGAGGTGTTGAGAAGCTCACAGAAGCCCGACGAGGGCAATGGGGGGAGAAAAGCTGGCTGGCGGTGGGATAGTTCATGCCCCACCAACCACGGCTGTGACGTTGGAGCCGGGGGACCAGGGCACACAGTGGCTGCTGGGCTGCTGCTGCATTCCCATCGTGGTCGAGCTTCGACATGGACACGCGCGCCGCCAGCTTGACCGCTCTGCAGAGGTTTGCTGGGCCGGTCAACATGATGTCAGGCCATTTTCATATGGCAATGCGCAGGTGGGCCTTGACATGTGCAGCCGGTGGAGCGGCGGCGACGACGCTGCGACTAGGGGGGGTGTAGGAGTACTATGTGGATGCTATTCTGGCGACTTTGCGATGCAAATGTCGCAGCCAGACGCAGCCAATGTTGGGCCGGCAATGGCCAGCATGCCCCCCTAGCACAACCGCCCCAGCAGCCCCAGCAGCCACACTCGATGCCGCGGGAGTGCCTGTCCCCCCCAAACAGGACTAGCGCCCTGGCACCGTCAGCAGTTGTGCATATCGTCCTTCAATTCACCCAACCCACTGCACACCTACTGCCATCCATCCCCTGCTGTCGCCCGCTGCTGCCCCCTTCCCCCGCTGCCTGTCTCCCTATGCAGCACTCGCGCGCACGCCTGATATGCCGCGCCCATAACCGCTTCACCCCGTCAATTGTCCTGTGGGAACATTTTGTCGGTCCCCACCTGCCACAGCGTTTTTCCTCGACTGCGACCGGACCCACGCAACATGTCCTCGACAATGGCGCCACTACCAGTGAAGTGGTTGCAAATCCCCAGGACGACAATGGCGCTCAGCAGTCGGACGCCGAGGCGCAGCAAACAACAGAAACGCCCAGCGCAGGGCCGGCACCCCACGTAAGGAAGATGACCACAGTCAAAGGACGCTGGCTGCCAGACAAGGCCCAGGCATCGATTGCCAAGAACAAAGTAGCAAAGAGCGCCCGCCGGGAAGAGTCGCTTACTGGGCCCGATAAGCTGTTGGCTACAGCAAGAGAGGCGTTTGCACAGTCAAAGGAATACGAGGGTGTTGTTGTCCAGCCCATGGTCAGCAGAATAGCCATCAAAGAGAGTTCGTTGCCGTGGTGTCTGGATAAGACTGCGCGGGACAGCTCGGCCATGGACTTGTTTGTGCAGCCTCAACATGTAATGCTAAATCGTCCCTCTGACAAGACCCTCCAGGCTAGACAAAGAAATCGAGAGATTTTACAAATACGTTACACCCAAAGACTATGAGCGGATAGCCAGGCAGCACGTCATCCAGCAAGTGCGCAACCATGTAAAAGCAGTCTCGCCAAAATACGATGTCCAGGTCTTCGGCTCGGAACGCCATGGATTGGCTTTTGCTACCTCAGACATTGACCTTCGCCTTATGCAACCGTCGTGGGTCGCCGATCCTAAGATAGACCGACTACCACCCGCAAAGAAGGAGCAATCCAGAAGACTCAAAGTTCTTCTTAACCTGTTTCACCGTACTTTCAAACCCAACAAGGCATACTTCTTATCTACTCTCCGTCACGCCCGCTACCCCCTCATCTCCGCCCAGGACTGTAAGTCGGGCCTGGACGTCCAGATTGTCTTGTCCAACGACACATCACTGTCCGCCACCATGATGAAGCAGTACATGGACGAGATCCCATACCTGCGCAAACTGTACTACGTAGTCAAGACCATCTTCAGCATCCGCGGCTTATCAGACGTCTTTCGGGGTGGCTTTGGATCATACTCCATCTTCATGATGTTAGTGGCCAGCATAAAGCATGCACCCCACGAACGACAAGACGCAGCTGGTGCACTCCTCAATTTCCTCAGTTTCTACCGCGACTTCGACACTACGAAATACGGCATCTCGATTGACCCTGTAGAGTTATTCGACAAGACGCAACACCCCGTCGTCACCAAGCCAGTCAAAGAAAAACTCGATGTAAGACGAAGCCCTCTCCCCGCCATGATGTACCCTGGTAATCCGGGTTTTGGACCTGCTGACAATCTTGCGTGCCCACTAGAACGGAACGGTGAAACCCCTGCCGGCATACATGCTTTGCCTGCGCGACCCGGCCGATGAGACAAACGACCTCGGCCGGAAAGGCATAGCCATCAAGCACGTCCAAGCAACGTTTGCCCACCTGCATAGCCAGCTGGTCGATGACATCAAAAAGAACACGCGACCATCCCTGCTCGGCCCGCTCGTCGGCCCTTCCTACATGCTCAACTACAAGCCCCGCGAGAAGCTGCAGGAATACGGCAGGCGCCTACAGCTCGAGGAACAAAAGTCTCTGGCTGCAATGGCAAAGGCAATCAGAGACGCTGATAAAAATATCGAGTCTGACCATAAAAACATGGCCTCTTCTCAGGACAGCGTACATAGTGTTGAGTCTGATAAGCCTTTCCGAAAAGAGCAACAGATTCCTGCCATATAGCAATACTATTGCCTTGTTTTTTTTTTGCTCATTAAAATAACCCATCCTGCACTGTTAGCATTGCCCGTTTCACACCAAAAAAAAGATAAACACTCATATGTAGCATAAAGAGAAATGCACCTGTTCTGCTAAGCGTCTTGATAGCAAGTACTATGAAACCCATCCAGCATGCATGTCGTAGAACAGAAAACTCCCCTCAATCACCATGCAGTAAAAGGTATGTGTTCTTGATGATCATCCTTCCTCACACTCGTTGTATCCCATAGCAGATCCTGACAAAAAGATGCTTTCCTGCTTCTCCTTCCTACTCTACTCTCCTCTCTCCCTCTCTCTCTAGATGGCATACTTCCTGGTCCACTCGCGTGCCGTCGATTCGTAGCGAGACCGGTCAGTCTTGTACACATGTGCAATCTCGGGAACAAGCGGGTCGTCAGGGTTCGGGTCTGTCAACATCGAGCAGATACTCAACAGCACTATACAAATCTGTTAGCAATGGCCTCGTCCAAAACGCCATCATCCTTCCAAAAACATACCCTTTGAGATAGTCAGAGCAGGGCTCCACTGGTCTCTCAGAATGTCCAAACAGATGCTACCGTTGGAGTTGATGTTGGGATGGTAGATGCGGGTGGTGAAGTTGACCTTCGGGGGCTTGAAGGGGTAGTCGGTTGGGAAATGGATCGCTAGGAAGAAGACTCCGCCGGAATATGGTGAGTCACCCTGTGTTTGTTAGTTGCTGCATGTGCTAGGGGATGGCGTGCCGGGCTAAAAAAGGCCTTAGGGAGTGGCAGAATCCAGGGGCGGACGTACAGGACCCATGATGGTTGCTTGCCAGTGAAACTGCAGTTATGGTCAGCATATCAGTGTCCAACGCAGTTTGCTTGCCCACAGCCGTGTTGGCAGGGGCGCCTTGCACAGGCGTTTTGTGCAAAGAGTGACGTACCAGATCATCTCCGATAGGACCAGCTGAACAGGAAGAGGGAGGGTCACTACGAGTGCCATGTTAGCCAAACGTCTCAACCTTATATGTGCCGGACTGTGAGGCTGCAAGGTCATGAGGCTACGCAGGCTGTGTCTTGTCTGCTATAGCGCTCTGCAATCCGGCGGCCGTCATGCGAGCCCAAGTGCGAGCCTCGTGCCAAGAGGGGGAAAGGGCGGCTATGCCACGCACCGACCGAGATCTGTGAGCTCCTTGTTGATGCGCTTGAGAGCCATGGCTACTGTGTGTGGGCGGTGTGGGTGGTATGGGTAGGTCGAGCGGTATCGCGGTAGTTGCGGTAAAGAGAGTCGGTGGTGTTGAAGAGTTGAAGTGGGATGTCTGCACAGACAAGGCGGTTAGTTAGCGGGGGGTCCAAAGAAAGCAAGTGCGGCGTCTCAGCGGCGCAGCGCGCCTCCGCCACGCAACTTGACGTACCTGTGCCTTTCACGTATACAAGTAAAAGACAAACGGCAAAGGTGAGTGTGGAGGAAGTGTGACTGGGCTGAGCAGGGGCGGTTGCATTTATCATGTGTCGGGACCAACCGCAGGAGGCGAGACAAGCCCAGCCGCCCAACTGTCATTGCCCACAAAATTCACCGAGCCATGACTGCGCAGAAGCCACTTTTGGGTGGCAACCTATCGAAGGCTGCAGAAGATGAATCACGGCTGACATTCACGGCTCTTCCCCTTCACTCACCCACCACGATCCAATAGCATCACTCACTCGTCAAACGGTCGTCGTAGTGGCGACTTGCGCTGTGGCCACGAGGAGTCAGGATATGATACTTGCTGCGTTCGAGGCGAGCGTCCGTCGCCTCAGGGTTTGGCATGCGTCTACTGCTACTACTACACACCTCCAAACAAACACCATTTCCCTATACGCTATGCTACATGTCGTTGGATGATATCTTTGAGTAAATACTTTGGTCGTGCAGCAACGTCAAAGCAAGCCAAGCATGATGATTTACAACCAGATACCCTAATCAACAGAACGCCTGCAGGCCGGTAATTGCTCGACCTAGGATCAACGCTATGCAATGTCAGCCAATATTCCAGCAGCTTCATCATGGACACTCACAGTGGATATCGCTCTGTCCTTCGTACGTCTGCGTCACGAACAGATTGGCAACGTGCCGTCCGATGCCGTATTCGTCTGAGACTGCGTTTCCGCCAAAAATCTCCTGTAGCCTAGTCATGGTCAACTTGTACTGTGCACACACATACTTGTTGTAACTTACGTCCGAGCGTTGACCAAGGCACGATCGCAGTTCTGTCTCTTAATCATGGAAATCATCTCGGGTGCAGCCTTGCCCTCATCCTTGAGTCGTCCAACCTGATGAGCCGCGAGAATTCCGTACGCAGCATCGGTCGTAGCATCAGCTAGCTTCTTCTGCACAAGCTGGTACTTGGCAATTGGGTTGTTCTTGAACTGCTTCCTCTCTAGTGCATATGTGCGTGCTCTAGCGATGCAGTCTTCCAAGGCACCCATAGTACCCCACGCGATACCATATCTTGCCGAGTTTAGGCAGCTAAAGGGCCCTTTCAGCCCCTCCACCTCTGGAAACATGTTTGCCTCGGGAACTGGGCATTCGTCGAGCTGGATCATGCCAGTTATGGATGCTCGCAGTCCGTTCTTGTTCTTGATTGGCGGGGTTTCGAGAGTACCCGGTGGACACTGGTCACGCTCAATGACAAAACCCCGGATCTTGCCTGTGCTTTCTAGTTTTGCCCACACGAGCAGGACATCGGCAATAGGCGAGTTCGTAATCCATGTCTTTGAACCAGATAGCGAGTAGTAGCCCTTCTTTGATGGATGCTCCTTTGCAATCGTCTCCATAGACCCAGGGTCTGATCCGTGATTGGGCTCGGTAAGACCAAAGCAACCCAGCAATTGACCCTTTGCCATCTTTGGCAGAAGACGTTCTTTGAGTTCTTCAGACCCAAACTCTTCAATGCCACCCATAGCAAGCGAGCTCTGGACAGAGTAACCCGAACGATACCCTGAGTCAACCCTTTCTACTGCTCTGGTTATCAGACCACCGGCCACACTACTGACGCCGGCGCACTCATAGCCTTTGATGGTTGCACCAAGCAGGCCAAGCTCTCCCATCTCTTGAATGATTTTCCTATCGAAGTCTTCATTGCGGTATGCCTCTGAAGAGAATATTAGCCAAGTGTAGGGGTGAGCTGGGCATCTCATGTACCTAGCACTCTTGGGAGCATGCGCTCCTGGCAATACGACTCTGCAGTCTCGGAAATGGCTTGCTCCTCTTCGGTCAATAGGTCGTTTGCCTTGAGTGGATCCTGCCAGTCAAAGGCCACGGGAGCATGTAGATTTCGCTTCCTGATAGCCGCAATCGGGGCCGGGGTGCGCAATTGCCTGGAGGCATGTCTATATACTGGGCGCAGCATTTTGGGACGATGTATGACAATCGGGTAAGAATCTAGAAAGAAAAAGGAATTGTTATACCCGGAGAGGAGAAGTTATCCGTCGTCGGCTTAGATCCGCCTCGGAAACCCCATAACCGCGGTTCGGAAGCACTCCGCAGTGGCAAGAGACCACACATCATCCCGTCAAGCATGTGGGCACTGGATTGTCCAGGTTCCTGCTAATGTTTCAAATGTCGTGCAGAATACCCATGTGCCACATGCAGTTTGCGAGGCCTCCATAAGCGATTACAAGCAATGTGTGGGGTAATCACGCCAAGCAATGCTCACCGTGATTGCGCGCCATAGGACGCGGACGCGACGTGACGATCGTCTGCGTCACCTTCCAGCCTCCGCGCAATTGTCTACGCTTTCACACTCAACATCGCCGGTTGAATACCACAAAACCGAAAGACCCAACAGAATACATACTACACTCGACCGCAATGGGTATTAAGCACCTCTACCAGCTCATCGATGAGCATACACCAGAGGCAGTCAAGAAAGGCGAGATCAAGAATCAGTTTGGTCGCAAGGTCGCCATAGTACGTCTAAGATAACTAGTTTGTATCGTATCAGTCACTGACTTGGCCAGGATGCGTACGTCGATGCAAGCATACCATGACTGAACCAGCCTGACATTGTGTAGGTCTATGAGCATCTACAGTTTTCTCATCGCAGTCCGCTCCGATGGCCAGCAACTCATGAACGAAACAGGCGAGACCACATCACATCTCATGGGTCTGTTCTACCGCACAATGCGCATGGTCGACAATGGCATCAAACCCCTTTACGTCTTTGACGGTGCTCCACCTAAGCTCAAATCCGGCGAGCTTGCAAAGCGATTCCAGCGCAAGACTGAAGCACAGGCTGCAGCAGAGGAAGCAAAGGAGACGGGCACGGCTGAAGATGTCGAGAAGTTTTCACGACGAACAGTCAGGGTAACAAAAGAACACAATGCGGAGTGTCAACGGTTGCTCAAGCTCATGGGCATCCCGTACATTGTTGCGCCAACCGAGGCCGAGGCCCAATGTGCTGCGCTGGCTAAGGGAGGAAAGGTGTATGCCGCTGCATCAGAGGATATGGATACATTGACTTTCGCATCGCCAATTCTGCTACGACACTTGACCTTTAGTGAGCAGCGCAAGGAGCCCATTCTAGAAATACATCTAGACAAGGTGCTTGAGGGTCTGGAAATGGACCAGAAGCAGGTACGACAGACTGCATCGTATCAGATGGTTTTGTACTCACAGCCCCCAGTTCATCGACTTGTGTATACTCCTCGGCTGCGATTACCTCGACCCCATCAAGGGTATCGGTCCCAGCACTGCTCTCAAGCTCATCCGCGAGCACAAGGATCTGGAGGGTGTAGTCGAGCACATCAAATCACAGTCTTCCAAGAAACTTACCATTCCCGACGACTGGCCGTTTGCCGATGCACGACTTCTCTTCCTCGAGCCCGACGTACTACCTGCCGACGCTCCAGAATGTGACTTCAAGTGGGAAGCACCAGATGTAGAGGGACTGGTCAAGTTTTTGGTAGAAGAGAAACATTTCAATGAGGACAGAGTACGAAATGGAGCGGCCAAGCTGCAAAAAAACATGAAGACGGCACAGCAAAGCAGGCTGGAGGGTTTCTTCAAGCCGATTGAGAAGACCGCTGAGGAAAAGGCTACCCTAAAGCGCAAAGCCGACGAAAAACTTGAGCTCAAGAAGAAGAAGCAAAAGGAGACTGCAAAGGCGAAGAAGGAGGCCAAGTCCAAACCGAGGACTGCTGGTTAATGAGTCGGGTTGGGATCTACAAGCACATGCCCATGTTTGAGGCAAGGAAAAAGGGCGTTGATGGGATTGTGATACCGATAGGCAATGGCGTTTGTATCAGATGTATGCACATGAAATGCTCGTAGGCGACTTCGGTCTGCACGATGCAATGTTTGCCATGTTACGTGGCATATGTTCTTTTCCGTAGAATAAACAATATATCTTAATTTGCTATAGAACTGTACCAAAGATAGTTGCAGGTCTAGTCTACAAACAATATCAATGCCTTTTAAAGATAATTCGGTAATCTCGTATATGTTCCCTACTCGAATGAATATCTTATATGCTCCACTTCTCCTTTCCTTACATCCATCATCACGGCACTGAACCCATCCCACGCATCACGGCATCTAGTATTCATCCCGCACGCGGGTCGAATAAAACGACTCAAGTACGTGTACATCCCGTAATCAATACGTGCATACGTTCCGTTTCACTTCAGCTGCGCATTTCTTTTGTTTCTCTAAAGTAATCACTAGACCAAATAGCACGATAAGGACAAGTAAAAACACTACTCTCTAGCGGACATTTCTTTTTCTTCCTTGCAGATGATGTTATGCAGAGAAGGAATCACAACTATTATTTCCGACCATACTCAGGTTCAGGACTTACCTGTAACAAGGGCAAAGGACAAATAGAGTTACGAGGGTGCATGCAAACGAAAGCATACTTACTACACGTATCGGAGAAAGGCGAGAAAGTGCGGACATCATATTCCCGGAGCGTCCGAAGCACAAAGCCACAGATCAAAAGAAAAAGCAAACAGATAAACTGAAACCATCCACACTTCTAACCCGAACATTTGCAATACATCCTCAATCCCGAGTCAACACCACCCCATCCCTTCGCGCTCCCCGGGCAGCAGCATGCAGGCACTAAACATCCCAAACCAAATCAGATCAACCAACCAGAAAAGTCTCTAGCCCACCACCTGACACTTTCCTCCCCGCGGAGTACGCATCCCAACCAGTTGCGGGAATCCCGGGGAATGTGGGGGGGAAAGTTCCTGACTGTAACCACGGTACCAAAGCTGTACCCTCCAAACATACCCCCAAAATAGGAAAAGCGCGCCCGCTCGCTCGAGACAGAGACATAGGCAGACACAGAGAGAGAGAGAGAGAGCCAGAACCTCTCTCGCGTTTTCTTGCCTTGCTAGAAATTAAACTTTGGATGCCACGAGCTGAGCCAGCTAAGCCCAATCAGTCGAGAAAGAGAGAAAGAGAGAGAAACTAAAAAAGCCCACCAGCCCAGCTAACGCCAATCAAGCTCACAAAAAAAGGGACCAGCCAGACTAGCTAAACTAGGTCAGACCATCAGATCAGCCCCAGCTAAGCCCAGCCAGCGCCAAACGCGAACGAAAGGGCGTCTAAGGATTGATTTTTTTTTTCAACTGGGAACAATGACGACGGAAAGTGCGGCAGGTACACACACGCCCTTGGTAACCACCGAAAAAGCAAAAAAGGGATCTAAACAACGAGACAAAAAAAAAGAAGTTGTCATTTGTTTGGTTCTCGTTTGATCGTTATGCTTGAAAGGAAGAAAACTCGGTACATTTCCAACAGGGCATACTGCTGCATCAGGACAAACATCAGTCATTATCCCCTTAGCAACGCAAACAGCAGCCATAAGAAAGTAAAAGTAAATCATTCTCGTCTCGTCTCGGGGATTAAACAAAAAAAACCCCCCCGCATGGCAAGAAGATCGTCGCTCTAGGAGAGGCGCACGCCATCGTATCGAGGTACAGACACACACAATATATTTATACGGCGGATACGACCAGACGACGAGAAGCAAGCAAGAAAAAAAAGGTCAAAGCGGAAGAAAGCGAACGCATGTTCAGAGGACCAGGAAAAAAAAACGCTCGGATAACTTGTCAGTGGAGTTTAAGATTGCGGAAGAAGTAGATTATACTTTCCCCCTCCACGGCCTCGTGAGATCGTCCAAGCTAGACATTTTTAGCGTGGTGGGAGAGGGGAAAGGGCAGACAGAGAGAAGGAGAGGGGGTGAAGATCGATTTCCAAGTGCGGAATGTGATGCGGGCAGTGGGTGTGTTTACTTGCACCAACACATGGCGTATTCACGCTACATGCATGTAATGTATGCAGAGAGTACAATGTTCGCAAGGCTATTCAGTAGTAGGATTGCCTACCACCTCCTTTGCAGTCCAGTCGATTGGGTCGGGGCAAAGGGAAGAAAAGTGATAAACACAGGGTCTAGATCTTAGTACACGAGGCGAAGAAGGCTTTGTTAGACGGGAAAGTATATCTATGTAAAACATGGGCGATTTTTTTCGCGGGCTTGCCGTGGGTATGCCGGATATGCCGTGTGTGTGGCAAGGGTTCACAAGAACTGGGTTCAAAGTTTCCAAGCGGGTAAACGGCAGCTGAGAGAGGCAAGGACGGGGACCCCTATGGGGGGAATTTAAACGTTCGTGATATGCATATGCGCGAAATGGGACGTTTTTTGTTGCCTGAAGGGAGGGGGAGGCGAGAAAGCTGAGCGTCAACTTTCAGGGTAGTAAACGGCTAGAACGGCTAGTAACGAATGGTTGTTTGTGCCCGGTTCCCCCGCCTCCCTTGCGTAAGGCCATTTCATGTGTGTGTGGCCTGAAAGGCGCAAAAGGGTCCAGCGGATTGCGCGTGCTGAAGTAACGTTGAAAGTTTATGGGCGATAAAGTTTTGTGTGTGTTTAGATAGAGGGACCCTGAAACACATTACTGTCACGTGATATGTGATCTGATTTTGTAAGAATGCGGTATTAAAAAAAATGGCAGATTCACATTACGCAGCCGTGGCTTGTCCTGAAATTTATTTTTTTGCCTTTGGGGTGGTCATAGTGCCCATCGTGCTGAAGATGGTGCTCTGGGACTTTGGCGCAAACTTTAATGGTGAATACCGTGATTCGGGTAGACGTCGATTGGCTTTGATGCTGTCGAATACCCTGCATATTATCAGCACGAGATATCACAGCACGTGGCGAGCAACACAATTAAGCTATGGCTGCATGGAGGAGCTGCATATCCTACCAGTCGGCATTGACGAACTTGACTGTCTTGCCACCAATCTTGACAATCTCTTTTTGAAGCTTGGTTGCAGCAAGACCACCGCCTGCTCCTCCTCTTTCGTTTACCGTGCCGAGAATCACATGTGTGACTGTCCGTCGGCCCAAGGTGATGGAGTGTGTGGCGCCGTGTGTGGCGAGTATTTGCTTCAACTTGTGATCTGAGACAAGGGGAGCAGTCGAGCCATTGAGATAGAAGCAGAGGCCTGCGAACAACTGTTTTTCCGGAGGTACCGAAGTATCTTCACAAACGTTGCTCTCGGAGTATGTATCTGGTTCAAACTCTGACTCTGTCTTTGGCTCTGGTTCTGTCTCTGACTCTGGGTGCATATTAGACTTAGGTACATAGTATGTCGGTAACAAGACAAAGTGTATATATTACCCTTGTTTTCGGAAGCCTGTTTGCACGACTTGCCTGCGGTCCAGACTTCGGCAAGACTCTTTTGTCCACCGGTCCTGAGGCTGTGGAGACCGACGTTGGCAGAGTCGTCGCTGCCTGCGCCGACCGTGTCTGCGATCCTCTTGCCGCCGTGCCGACCACCCTTGAATTGCTCCCCCAGCTTGAGGTTACGTGACGCGCGCCATGATGTCGAGCCGGACAGCCGATTTTCGGCACGCTGATGACCAGTGCTGGAACTGTTCCAGGGATCGAAAAAGGTACGTCTGGCGGGGGCAGATGGTTGTGATGCGTACGCCACTTGTCCGGACGGGACAGCTAGGCGCGATCGACTCCCAGCATCACCGGCATCGTACGACAAGGGAGCCGGGGTATTACTCGGGTCGTCAACGGTCATATCGGGTGTTGCTGCGCCTCGCGTAAGGGTCGTCAAACGCGTGTGGAGAAGGGCGATAGACAACAAGTCAGTCCATAGCACATGGTGCTGTAACGGCCTGGACCTTTGAGAGGGCACCTGCAAGCGGTAAGGCGTAGCGGGTCGGCGGAGGGTTACTTGCTTGTCTGGAGCAGCACATGCATACGGCCTCCATCCGTTCTATTGACTGCGTGACGAAAAAGAAAAAAAACAAGCTCGCCATTTGCCAGGGTCCTGAGTCGGCCTTGACGCGAATCCTGCAAAACAAACTTTGTGCTCCAAAGAGCCATGCAGTTCCGACGCCAACCCATGCTCGCTCGGCTTAAAACTGCGAGGCTGCATGCATTAGGAAGTCACCCGTAGGATCGCCATGACGACTAGACACAAAACGGTATGCGCGTGGGCCTCTTTGACTCTGGTAGATATCTTTTCATTACTCGAGCACTCTCGACTCGATAGCAGCGTTACACTACGCCCTTGCCATGTTTTGAAGTATGCCCGCCATTGAATCAGGTTTACGCCTACGTTGATGTAAATGTATTGTACAGCCCGCGAGAAGCAATATAGCCACCCCTAAAACAAATATATGCTACAGCGCCATTACCATGCACCCTGTTCCTGAACACCATGCTTTATCCGTCATAGACCACATAAGCCCTAGCGTACTAACACGAAAGGAGAAAGAAAATGTTTTGACCCGCAAAGGTTGATGCTTCTCATGATAACGCCCGCTAAACCCAGAGGCAAGGCGGTCGTGGCCGCAGCCAGGACCTCGGCATATTTTCCCCCATGCCTCGTGAAAGAGAAACAGAAGAAAGAAAAAACAAGTAGAAGAAAAGTGACTAAACAATGCGTGATCAATAAAAGAAACGGTACACATCCAGTATGCTGTTCTGTGGAGACTGGGTTCCTCCTTGCACCTGATGGACAGCGTACAGGCTTCGGTCCGGGAAAGGTACAGCCGGAGCATTCTTGGAATCCTTGACATGTGACCTTGGTCTGTGACCGGACGATCTCGTCGTGAATTCGTAATGGAGTCGTGGGCGGTCCATGGACCGCCTAGTTTTGGCCATTGGTCTTCTTGCTGACTGAGGCCTCGTACATCAAGCGGTGCTTCTTCATCTCTTCCGCGTCAAAGGGTATAGCATCGCTACCCTTTCGGCTCGAAAGTGAGGCGGAGCTGCCGTTGCCGAATCTGAGGCTTGCCAGCGACCGTGCCTTTTTGAGTGATTTCTTGCCGGCATTGTCGCCAGTTTGAGGAACGTAGTCGGCAGCACTTCGTTCCTTGATGCGAGTGATCTCTTCGACTTCAGGGCGGGGCTTGACGCGCATGCGCTTGAACTCGCGAGTGATTCTCTCCAACTTGCTGGGGCCTTTGATCGAGGTTGCATAGTTTGGAACGGGCTCAGCCGCAGGCTTTTCATACACGCTCGAGCCTACACTCGGCCTGCGCTCAGAGCCAAAGCTGACACCAGAGTCGTGCTTCTTCTCTTTGCCGGGGCCATTCATGTATCGGTCAAACGACTCTGGGCCGTGTGTTGATATGCAGTCCTGGATCATGTTTTGAGCTACACGAAGGTACTTGTCGACGATGCGCTGAACAGAGGGCCAGCCAGTAGCGTCTTCGGGGCGCTTGTCACGGTTGATCAATGGGAGCAGCACATCGGGGCCCCTTCTCTGTACCTGGCTGATCATGTCGAAGAAGACTTGGCGCTCTTCCCTGAGAGCCTCGTGGTCCAGGTATTGGGAAGGCAGTTTCATCTGGCTATGGACAGGAGGAAACAGAGTGTTGAGGTAGCTGATGCAGTTGAGCTTGCTGAACTCATCGTCTGAAAGGTGGTTGATCATAATCTGCGAATTGGCGTTAGTACACGAAGCAATGCCAAGCGAGCTAGGAAGAATGCTTACCCATCGACGAAGACCGAGCCAGATTTGGGCGTAGTATGACTCGGCTTTCTGGTTCTTGCCCTCGAGGTTGTTGATCCACAGAGCAATGCCCGGAGCTGTCTCCGCAACACGGGCCATGTCGGCTTCCCACGTGTCCCTGTGGACATCGAGAGCTTCAAAGGTAGTCGCCATTTCGCGGCGGCGGCGGGTCTCGAGATCTTTGAGGTAGTCGAGGGCGGTCAAGGCCTGGCTCCAGTCGACTTCTGAGGGGTCGGGCATGAAGGTGCGGGTGACAAAGTTGACGATGAAGGCGGGCGGCAGGGCGCTGGTCCGTGTGGGCAGGGCCTTGAGCTGGTTCATAAGCGACGAGGTGAAGCTCATGGTCGCAGCTTCAGCGCTGTTCCAGGCGAATTGGCCATTGACGGGGGATGTGCTACCAGACCTGGATGGATTCTTGGGGAGCGGGTGAGCTCGGTCCACGCGATTCAGCTCGTACATTGTCTTGAGGGGAATGTCATAGCTGCCGGGGTATTGCAAAACGTGCTCGAGAACATAGGCCATGGAGGAATGATTGGACTCGTCCGAGGCGGTGCGTGAATGACTGGGTGACATGGCGAAGGCTTTGTAGTGTGTCAATGCGAGGGTAAACCGAGGGGGCGCCTGTTGTTTTTTGCAGATTGGCGACGCCGCAGCACTAGAGTGCGTGTGGCAGCGCAGTCGAGGCCGCAGAAGTTGCAGTGGCTGGTTGCTGGTGGTGGTAGTGGTGGTGAAGAGCAAGAGGTAACTGGGTGGACGTGGGGTTTTGGTGGGGGAGGTGGGAGGGGGCCGCAGTGTGGTGGGAGAGAGAGGAAGCGGCGACCGGGAGCGGAGCCCGATTAAAAGGAAGGAACTGGAACCAGGTCCGAGGCGAGCAAGGTCCGAGGCGGACGGAGAGAAAAGCAAGCAGAGCAAGCAAGTAAGTAAGGTGCGGTTGGCAGAGGGTTTGTGATTGTGGTTGTGGTTGTGGTGGTGGTGTTGTTGTTATGGCGGCGGTGGTGGTGGTTGTTATTGTTGTGGTTGGTTGGCGAGTGGTGGTGGTGAGTAGTCGAGAGTGGGTGGGGACGGGTCGGCGTTTAGTCGTGGTACCGTCAACAAAGGAAGGGCAAACGCAGCCGGTGTCGGTCGCGGATGGAGATGGATGTGGTGGAGGAGAGAAGAGGGAGGAGCTTGGGGTATGTAGTGGCCGAAGGGGAGGGTTAGGGCAGGCACGGGCAGAGCGCGGATAGGTATACAGAAAGGGTTTTTGCGTTTGCTCTAGTCGACGGTCGCAGCAGCGCGCCTCATCCCTGCGCGGGGGGCCCGTGATGGGCAGAGTCGCACTTGCATGAGTGGCGTCAGTGACAGGGGCTTCCAGCTTCCCCGAGAACCATGACCAGACGGGCCTAGCGCGCTGCATCGCTCCCAGGTTGCCCGGCTCCACGCCGACGCTGCCCCGGTGCAGCAGACTACGCTTTGGGAAACACGCTCGCCGCACCGTCATCGTGATCCAGACAATGGTGCAGCCCTCTCGCTCAGCCAGCAGCCAGCCAGCCAGCACACGCACACGCACAAGCAGCCCTCTCAGCCTCCTTTGGCCACCACAACGGACCCTTGCGACGTCATCCATGCCTCGTCTCGTCCATCTCGGCCGTCGGCGCTGCGCAGGAGCCACGGCATCATCATAATCCTGCTACGAGCCCTTAGTCGGTCGGTCGTTCTGGCTGGCGGGCTGACGACTGGCTGACTGATTGAGATTGAGAGCGGGCGGATGGCGGGTTGACGGCCAAGCAGCAGCAGCAGCAGCAGCAGCAACAGCAGGGTCCATCGTTCCGGCTGTATCGAGCCTCCCTGGCCGAGTCAGGGCGACCAAAGCCCAAAGGCGTGCGAGTCGAGTCGAGGGCAAACTCAAACTACTGTTTTGCCTGTCCCTCATTGCTTCCATCGGTCCCACTTCGCTGCAAACTCCACGCTGAACGGCGACCGTGTCAATGCCGCACCTTGCAGACTACACATGCACCTCCTCATGCACCCTCCCCTCCACTGCTCCGCCGTGCACCACTCAACGCCCGCCATTTTCCACGCCGGCCCAATCACAAAATTACATTGCCTGTGCCTGTTTCCAAACCGCTAGCATGCGCCTGTTCCTGTGCCTGTGCCTGTGCTGGCTGCTGCAAACACTACTGCTCTTGCACTGGCCTGCTCTTGATGATCCCTTGAACAATCGTGACTGCAACACCACTAACACCCCCCCCAGCCACTTGTCAACGCTGCACTACTGGGTCGCCGGGTCTAGCCCGTCTGTCACTGGTCCTGCCTGGACCCTCGTCCTTAAGTACATACTTACGCACGCAACCCAATCCTCGCATCCTAGCCCCGCCAATAGTTGCTTCGACATGCACCACATCCCAAAACGACCTTCACCTATTACTCTGCTCTAATAGCACTCACCACCCCTTCATCCCTCTGTCCGTTTACATATGACCATCGCCTTATGTAACCGTGTACCTTGCAGCCGTGGAGCTGCACCCACCCTGGCACCCTCGTCACCAAACCCCCCTGTCTGCAATCCCACGCCAGTCCTTGCAAGTGCTCTCAGCCTTTCTTTTCCCAGCATCCACCACACGCGGCTTCTCTGACAAAAAAGCACTCGCAAGATGCAGTCGTGTCCACAATGGGCATACACGCATCTCACCATGCCGTCTTGTATGCAATTTCTTCGTGCATCCACGCTACATGCTAATACGACGCGGTTCGACGTTGCTAGCTGCCCCGTCGGACCGAGTCCGATAGGCTCTGGTAAGCACATCCTTGGGCACCAACAACCATGCTCCTCATGCTGCAAACAAGCGCATTGCCAATGTGTTTCGGCCGTCCAGAGCGCAACACAATGCAAAATATAGTCTTGACAGTCTTAATATTCGCACTGCATCCCCATTTGAGCTTCCGGCGGAGCCCAAGTCTAGCCCCGTTCTTGCCTCAGCCAGGACCGCCTCACCTAATCCGTCCACAAGCTATCATCCCTTGGCGAGTGGGATACTCCGTATCTAAGCATGCCCATCGTAGTCTCAGCGAATCATACTCCTGGTGCAGATCTCATCTTGCACTCAAAGTAATCCATAGATGACAGTTTCATGTTACGGACATCGGCCTTGGTGAACAGCACAAGCCGGCGTACACCGACGCAGACGCATCAAGCCAAACATGCATATTCGAGTCCATATTGGGCCGTTGCAATAATCTCCGTGGCGATCAACCTGGCGGGGGGTGCCCAACATTCCGCGCTTTCCCGGCTTTCCCACCACCTCCCCGCCAAACGTCCGTGGGTCTGATTCGTCAGAGCTTCTATGAACACCCCTCTCCCTTGATATCAACACAACCGCTGCTGCTGCAACACCCCAACGAGTACACATTGTGCACTCAGCCTTTGTTCATTGCCAACCACACGGAGCTGACCCGCGCGTGAGACTCGTCGTCTCATCGCTACCTACGCGACAAACATCGCTCTCGGTTTCGTAAAGTCTCAACTTGTTGCGCGTCACCCCAAAGCATTAATCACTGGGTCCCCCTCAAGTAAACACCATGTTACCATTGCTATGGGTTTTTTCTAGAGTCACTACTCTCCCTTTGCATTGGCTTATTGCTAGAGGATAATCACTGCTCTCCCTTGGCTACCTCTCTTCTCCGCAATCCGACGGAGGCTCCGCGGGGCACTGCGCTCTATCATGTATTGCCGGAGTTTCGTCCGACATGGGAAAAGGTACCAGGAACTTAATCGCTCTCTTGTCGTCACACATCACAATAGTCATCTGTAGTACCGAACTTCAGGGGGAGGCGCGCCTGGTATTGCCTCCAACACTCCAACTTCCCATATGCGTCCAAAGTATATGCGTCCAAAGTATGTGCGTAGCTAAGAACGTGGCTTAGACCCCCAAGCCGTGCTACCAAACAGGCAATCTTGTGCGTCGGCCAACCTCCGATATCAGGTACGCTGCACGTCAAGACCAGCTAATAGCTTCTAGCGCATCTTAGTGCATATCCCGTAGGTCAAGTGTAGCTGAGCAGACCCTCGCAACGCACGGAAAAAAGCAAATAATCCGATCGACTTGGGCGCAGGTCCAGATGGGCAATCATCTCAAATACCATGAATGGAACCTGTGCCTGTTAGCTACTCTTCGTGCCTTCTAGACCCCACTCTCCTCCTAGGTGTATTACTGATCGGACCAGTCATCATCGCTGGGTCGTTATCGATACCAGCTCTACGTCATGACACCTGCCAGTGGTAACAAATGTAGAGTGCCGGAGATCGATTGAAAACCCCAACCACACCCCAGGTGCAGATTGTTTGACTGCATTCTGTGGGCGACTAGCGGGAAGAGGGGGGAGGAGGAGGGTCAGCAGGAGTCGGCAGCGCGCCCTACGTGTATTCCTGATGAGTCACCCCAACCAGGGCAGGCGCATATCATAAATGTTTTCCAGAACACATCGGATTGCTTCCATCACATCTACCACACAGTGCCTACGTCGCCACCTCCTTGCACAATGACAACAAGCGCTGAGCTCGACTTCGTCACCGTAGACGTCTTCACCTCTGAGACATACCAAGGCAACCCGCTAGCCATTGTGCGCATACCTAGCAGCCGCACACTAACTCAGGAACAGAAGCAGGCCATTGCACGAGAATTTAACCTTTCCGAAACAACCTTCCTGCATGAGAATGCGGAGAGTGAAGCCAGTCTAGCATGGATCGTGGACATCTTCATGACATCGCGGGAGCTACCGTTCGCAGGACACCCCACAGTGGGTACGGCGTGTTACGTCCTAGGACGAACTGCTCAGGCTCAGGGCCTGGACCATGGCGTCATCGAGGCAGCCTTCAATTTGAAAGCTGGACCAGTACGGCTACAATACGACGTGGCCAAGAAGACGGCCAAGGCCTCGATACCCCACGATGTGTACGTTGTTGATCCCCCTATTTACGTTTGTTGTCAGGTCTGTGTTCGCAAATCTGGCATTTCGATTTTATTCGATTCGATCTGAGTGGTGGCGGTGCTGTCTTGAATCTTCGTTCAATGTTGTGCTCTGTCTGTCCTTTTAGTTGACACATGCAAATTCGAGTGCGCTCCATGTAGGCTGACCAATACAGACACGTTCATGAAAAGAGATATACCAACGAGATGCTCTTCAAAGTACAGCCTCGGTTGGCAGAAGCTCATAGCCAGGGCAAGATCAACGTAAAGAATGACTTCCCCATAGTCTCCATTGTCAAAGGCATGACGTTTGTTCTGGTGGAGCTGGAGAGCGTCGAGGCCTTGGCCGTGGTGTCGCTGGCTGGACAATCCCTTGCGATCAACGGCCTGGATGAAGGTTGGAATGAGACCTTTGTTGGCATGTATTTCTTTGTTCGAGTGGCAAACAAGGACCAAGGAGTGACGGCACTGAGAACGCGGATGATCGAGGGTCCATTGGAAGATCCAGCTACTGGAAGTGCTGCTAGTGATCTGGCAGCCTATCTCTCACTGACAGAAGGCGGAGCCAACAAGACGTTCCAGTACGAGATTGTGCAAGGTGTAGAGATGGGAAGGCGTAGCGAGATTCTCATCGATGTCGACATGAATGAAAACGGGTCTATTTCGGAGGTCCGTCTCGAAGGTGGCGCGGTTCAGGTTATGAAGGGGCAAGTGGTTGTCTGAAATCGCAAAGGTAGCGTCTTCTAGATCACGGTAGAGCATTCGATAATTCTAAGGCATGGATATTCGCAGTTCCGAAGAATAACGCGTGGCTAGAGAGTCTAAGCCAACCAGCGCAGTCGAAATTATTCAGCAAGGGATCGCACCAGCCCTCCACCTTTTTCCCCCAGCTAACGTCACCAGCCTGCTTCAGAATAGTCCAACTTGAGTTGTTTTTGTGCAAGTCCGTTACAAATGTAGATCTATCGTGCCTGAAAACCCACCTTGCCTCAGGCCCGCCGAGGGCCCCATTGAAGCCGATCCGCATGGGGTAATTTACGTCGATTCAGTAATCTTCCCCAAGGTACATACCAAACGCATTGTGCGGGTTCAACGCAACGCGTGTCAGCTTTTCGTTTCCGAAGAGGGCACGTTTTGCCAATGCGGGAGCAACGGGTAACTGTTCCCTTGGAAAAGCCTTGGGACGAGCCTCAGAAAGATAGCACCAAGGCTTTGTGTATACGCGAGCACGGAGGATCCCAAGAAACAAGAATTACGCTGATACGGGTGCGGCGAGGGTTGCATCCACTGCGGAGCCTGCAAGTTGTTGGTGGGCGATGCAAGAGCAGGAAGGGTGGTTAGCGCCTTGGACAATACCTGCTGATAACAGGGCTGAGATATTGCACACGGGCTCGTCGCCGCCATTGTCGAGCGCTGGTGTGTGCATGTGTGCAAAGTGCGACTCAGGCCACACTTGAGCGCTGTGGAGTGCCTGTTTTCGGCCTTGGGGCCTTCCGCCTGTCACCTGTGGCGACCGTTGTTGACAGATGACGACAATGTCAACTAGCCTTGTCAATAATGCACGAATCACACACACACCACACACCACAGTGTGGTAGTGAGGCTTGAGGAGGAGGCATGGGGTCACATCTTCGTGGCGGAGGGGCTACAACTAATTTCCGCAAAGCTAGTTACGACGCTGGTGAAAGCAATAGGGATCTATTACACATTCCTGCGGCGCACTCGGTTACCGTTGAATACGCAGTCAAAGCATTATATGGGGTATACTACAATATGCTCGAAAACGAGGAGGATCGGCAAAAGTGCCTGGCGCCATGCAGCGTCAAGCCCAATGAGGCAGTACCGTAGCCGGATACGGCTAGTGCGAACAACCTTCGCGGCACTCTGTGCTTTACATGAGCAACCTCTAACACCATCCGTTTCTCGCGTCTCCTCCTCAATGCCTGGCGCATTCCTGTATCGGCGTGGCTGCCACAACAGCCTCAGTCAATTGCGTCCCGTGCGTGAGCCCATGTTTGCCGGAGTATGTGGGTGTGAGACATGTCTGCCTTCATCGCGGGTTTCATGCCCAAGGAACGAGGAGCCGCCTTGCCAGGTTGTTTTTGCTGTCCTTGGCCTATGGACATCGCCAAGGACTTAAGGGACCTTTTCCTCGACAAGTATTTGACTTCTTGCCATCATCAGTCGCTTGTTTTTTCTCACAATCCGGTTCTGCAGTTGAGGGTTACATTCCTTTCTCTTCCTCTTAATTATTTTCTACCAGATTACGTTGAACGTATCTGTCTCTTCTCTTCTCCCTATTGTAATCCACCGCCAGTCGGATCGCCACTCCTTATAACCCTTTTTTCTTCTTCCTCACTCCAGATCTCACTTGAAGACTTCAACATGCGATTCTCGACTCTCATCCCCCTTCTCCTCGCGGCAGGTGTCGCCAATGCCCAGTTTGGTGGACAGGGTGGTGGCCAGAACAATGGACAAAACAACGGCCAGAACAATGGACAAAACAACGGCCAGAACAATGGACAAAACAACGGTCAGAACAACGGTCAGAACAATGGTCAGAACAATGGTCAGAACAATGGTCAGAACAATGGACAGAACAATGGTCAGAACAATGGTCAGAACAACGGTGGCAACAACAACGGTGGCAACAACAACGCACTCTGCCTCAACCCGGACAACGTTCAGGATGCCAGTAAATCCAATGGACTTGGAGCTCAAGCGGAGGCCGGACAAGCTCCTTCTAACACGTAAGTTTCCATATCCACAATTTCCTGTGTCTACAGTACTAACATCACCAGCGATGATGCCAACTTCATCAACTTCTGTCAAGGCAAGCAAAAGACCAACGGTCTTCAGGTCCGTGAGGGTTCTTGTAACGGCATTAGTTAGTGTGCTCTATTCCTCATATCTGCATCATCTTCTAACCATTACACAGTCTACGGAGATATCCCTTCTGTCGATAACATGATCTCAACTGTCTTTACCAACCCCAAGAATGGCGACACTATTCAAGCCAACCAGGCAATTACATTCTCCGTCAAGACGAACAACCTGGTAGCTGGCTCGTTTACGAACCCTGACAACACCTATTACGCTGCTCCCCAGACTCTGCAGGGCGGAAATATTGTTGGCCACACGCACATCACTGTCCAGGACTTGAATGGCGACATCAACACCGGGAACCCTCCTGACCCAAAGGTGTTTGCTTTCTTCAAGGGTGTCAACACCGCTGCCAACGGCCAGGGTGAACTTACCGCCGACCTTGCTGATGGTCTTCCCGATGGTGTCTACCGTGCCTGCACTCTTACCTCGTCCAGCAACCATGGCCCTGTTATCATGCCTGTTGCTCAGCGTGGTCCCCAAGATGACTGTGTAAGGTTCACCGTCGGCGGCAATGGCGGCGACAACAACGGCGGCAACAACAACGGCCAGAACAATGGACAAAACAACGGCCAGAACAATGGACAAAACAACGGTCAGAACAACGGTCAGAACAATGGACAAAACAACGGTCAGAACAACGGTCAGAACAATGGACAAAACAACGGTCAGAACGGTGGCCAAGGTCAAGGTGGACAGGGTGGTCAGGGAGGCCAAGGTGGACAGGGCGGTCAAGGTGGCTTCGGTGGACGTCGTGGCCGCGGTCGTGGCCGCTTCTCCCGCCGCCACTACATCGCATAAACGGCTCCATCCACACCTACACGCCAGGCGGATTCGAAGAGAGTGTAGAAGTAACGCATGATCAGGGGAGGTTGGCAACAACACTGAGGTTTGGAGTCTAAGGGCGGTTATATGCCGCTATAATGGATGGCTTTTTATTCTTGAAAACACACAACAGGAACCAATTTTTTTTATCCATTGGTTAAGTTATAAAACAAACAGACAGAAACAGCATATACACACATGGGGATGATGATTTGAGGGGGGTTAGAGAGCAAAGGGTGGGGTGCAAAGGAAGAGGAAGAGATAGAGAGAGGGAATGTCAATACTCTACGGAGGTTGAAGCAAAAGCGCTTCATTGGACTGGTTCTAAAGGTTGCGCGAGCGAGAGAGCGAGAGAGAACTCTTTTTTCTTTGTTTTATTCTTCTTTTTTTATCTTGTTTCCCTTTGCGCCCTATGTAGCTCTTTTTGTACCACCCCCCAAATATCCCACTGCCCTATGCGAATTGATGAAATGTAGAATTATACCATTTTTTTCCCTTCTTCACCTCGCCATCTTTCCAACAGTGACAACAATAACGTACGTCAAGTCTGTCAAAGAGGGGGGGGGGGCGGACTTTTCTGACAGAATTGACACATACAGCAAATAGCCCTCACTTACTATTGTTAGGGTTAAGCCATTTAGCCCTTCTCTCGGCGCATAAATTTTCCCCTTGGCACTATTCACAATCCGACTGAAACGTAGTATGCGTCGCGCCATGACGAAGCAGACAGACAAACCTGGATGCCGATCAGGCACAAAGGTGTTGCAGCGTATGTATCGCGACGCCTCCTATACTTTACCCGGCAAGGCTAATAGCATCGTTCGGGCTGAGGACGTTCCGATGCAGGACCTCTGATTGCGTTATTTCTCTGGGTTGGGGGTTGAGATGATGATGATGATGATGTTGTTGTTGTTGGGAGGAGAGGGTGTGTGGGTTGGCAACGGTGTCTCGGGGTGAAACTGGGTTGGGTGTAGGTAGGCGCTGGGTTTTGGATGCACGACATAGCCGAGAGGGGGCAGATCGAGATTTGACAACGTGCGGACTTTTGTGATTTCATCTTGCGCTCATGATTTATAGCAATGAAGGATTGGGAATTTGCGATGGGAGAGTGGGCTTTCTTTTTTTTTTCGCTTTCGTTTTGGTAGGGTTTTGCGGGTGCTCTAATAAGGGTACTTGCTATACCCATTTCTCACAGATTGGTGGGTTCTTGCTGAGGCTTATTGGACAATACGACACATTGCTGTCCATGTGTGTTCTAGTATATACATTTGGTCTGTTGAGAAATGGAATAAACCACGTCAGCCCATACGCATCTATCATGGACTTTGAGTTTAGGGAAGTAATAAATTCGAGTTCTTGGTGTGCTCAAAAGAACCGACCAGCATCACACTCCATGGCAATAGAATCATGTGCAACTTGGTGAACACGCCATTCGCACAACGCATTTTTACGAAGTAATCGCCTTTGCAGAAGCCATGCGCTGAGCCATCAGACTAAATATAGCAACGGAAGAAATGAAAATGGCGAGGTTGTAGAACTGTAGTATCAATCAGCTCAACAGTTGGGGCCTATCGCGTGCCTGAGCAAGAACATACAGCCTTTCTGGAGTACGCGCTCTCTTCGGCTTCGCTACGCGCGTCGACAAAGAGTCGACGTAGATTTGGCAGATTAGAAGGCTGTCACTCTGCATCAGAACCAAGCCCTAGAGTAATTATCCCCCTTGTCCACTCACCATGATGATCCTCCCGTGATAGCGGAGTGACGGCGGCGGCGAAAGCGTCGAAGCGTTGGGCTAGATGCCATCCCAACGCACGGGCCTTATCATCAAGGTGGCAGTCGCGAAGCTCCACCAACATTGTCCCTTTAGCAATTCACCCCCCCGCGACGCCACTCGACTTTGAAAGACGACAATTTCCCGACTGCCGTGTCCAGAACGACCGGGGAATTTGAATTGCGACAACCGCCTCGAATCGATCGTCTACGAACATTCACATCTGAACGAGCCGCAATCGGAGGGGTTTGGTTTATTAGGCTGAGCAATCGGCTACTGCGTTTCGACAACAAATATGGCTGTCAATAGAATAAGGGGCGCATTTGCGCCGCCGCGCAAGGGAGAGACATTCGAGTTGCGGGCAGGTCTGGTGTACGCTTTTACCCCAGGCACAAGTACAGCTGTTCACAACTGACGATTGCCTCTAGTTCCCAATATGCCTACGAACGGTGAGCGCCTGGTACCACGATGGATAACAAAAGGCTAGCAAAGCACTAAGACTTTCGCAGAAAAGAGGCCATTCAAAAGACCATCATGTCAATGACGCTCGGCAAGGATGTGTCTGCGCTGTTTCCTGATGTACTGAAGAATATCGCAACCGCCGACTTGGACCAGAAGAAGCTGGTATATCTATACCTCATGTGCGTGCATCCGGCGCTGGGATACTTTCAGGGTACTGATTACATGCCTCAGGAACTATGCCAAATCACACCCTGACCTCTGTATTCTCGCTGTGAATACCTTTGTTCAAGACTCGGAAGACCCGAACCCCCTCATACGAGCGTTGGCGATACGGACAATGGGATGTATTCGCGTTGATAAGATGACGGACTACATGGAAGAGCCCTTACGGAAAACACTGAGAGACGAATCGCCATATGTACGAAAGACCGCAGCGCTGTGTGTGGCTAAGCTGTTCGATCTTGCTCCCGCCATGTGCATTGAGAATGGCTTCCTCGAGCAGCTCCAGGAACTAGTCGGAGACCCAAACCCTATGGTCGTCGCAAACTCGGTTACAGCGTTGGTGGAGATTCAGGAGACGGCTCCGGAAACCAAGGCTCTCGTCATCACCTCGTCACAACTCAAGAAGATGCTTCTGGCCTTGAACGAGTGCACTGAGTGGGGTCGTGTGACTTTGCTCACCACTCTGGCAGACTACAAGGCAGCGGATATCAAGGAGGCAGAGCACATTTGCGAAAGAGTTGTCCCGCAGTTCCAGCATGTAAATCCCAGTGTAGTGCTGGCAGCCGTCAAGGTCGTCTTCTTGCACATGAAGCATATCTCGCCTGAGATGATGAAGTCATACCAGAAGAAGATGGCGCCGCCGCTAGGTGCGTACTGAAATTGGGAAATCATGTGACCGCTGCTAATATACTACAGTTACACTCGTGTCGTCTGCACCAGAAGTACAGTACGTTGCACTACGGAACATTGACCTCCTCCTTCAGAAGCAGCCCGACATTCTCAGCAAGGAAATGCGTGTTTTCTTCTGTAAATACAACGACCCGCCATACTTGAAGATGCAAAAGCTTGAAATCATGGTGCGGATAGCAAACGATAAGAACGTGGATCAACTACTGTCCGAGCTGAAGGAGTACGCCATGGAGGTGGACATGGACTTTGTGCGACGAGCCGTCAAGGCCATTGGGCAAGTTGCCATCAAGATCGAAAGCGCGAGCGAGAAGTGCGTCAACACACTGCTCGACCTTATCAACACTAAGGTCAACTATGTCGTCCAGGAGGCGATTGTAGTGATCAAGGACATTTTCCGAAAGTACCCTGGATACGAGGGTATAATACCGACACTCTGCCAGTGCATAGACGAGCTGGATGAGCCGAATGCACGGGCTTCCCTCATCTGGATTGTTGGAGAGTATGCGGAGAAGATCAACAACGCTGGCGAGATTCTATCAAATTTCGTCGACACATTTGCTGAAGAGTTCACTCAGGTAAGTTTTGGCGATACGTCTGCGCGGACAAAGCTAACAGAGTCCAGACCCAACTTCAGATCCTCACAGCTGTTGTCAAGCTGTTCTTGAAGAAGCCAGATCAAGCACAGGGCTTAGTCACAAAGGTCCTGCAAGCCGCTACAGCAGACAATGATAACCCAGATATCCGGGACAGAGCTTATGTCTACTGGCGGCTGCTTTCCAGTGACCCACAAATAACAAAGGTATGCAATATTTGAAACTTGAGATTTGGACAATTACTGACTGAATCAGGAAATCGTCCTCTCAGACAAGCCTCCGATTACATCGACAATACGGTCGCTACCTCCTCAACTGCTGGAGAACCTACTCACAGAGCTGTCGACTCTGGCGTCAGTTTACCACAAGCCACCGGAGGCCTTCCTTGGACAGGGCAGGTTCGGCGCGGAGGCGATGCAACGAGCGGCAATCGAGGAGCAGCAAGAAGAAGCACGAGAGAACCCCATTGCCGCAGCTGCAGCCGCCGCCGCAGTCAGTGGACAAGCGCCCACTAACGTGGAGAATCTCCTGGACATTGATTTCGATGGTTCTGCACCTGCTTCGTTGCAAAAGCAGCCCACACATGGGGCATCTGGATTGGAAGGCCTTGCCGGTACGCCCCAACGCGTATCATCACCCGTGGCGAATGCGCCTCCAGCACAATCAAACATGGATGATCTGCTAGGATTATTCGGCGATGGAGGTGGTGCACCAGCTGCTCCTGCGGATCAAATGAGCAATAACGACATTATGAATGGATTTGCAAGCATGAGCATGGAGACGAATCAGCCGCCGCCGCCAGCCCAGCAAGTATCAGGTGGTGAGCAGGGTAAGAAGAGTAACCAGGATCTTCTCGACTTGTTCTAGGCTGGGTAGTGGTGTGTGTTGTACGTGTACTTGGGTTAGCGGGGGCGGGGGATTAAAAAAAGAGTAGCCTCTTGGGAAGTGTGAGTGAGTATTCCATGGGCGGTTAGCGAACATGGTTCTTATCTGTGTATGACAAGGTGTATGCAATGCATGTATGCATGCGGCAGGTGGTGGGAATGATACTACTATACTTGAGATAACAGACAAAAAAAAAGCAGTCGTGTGACCATCTCATAACAGAGCTTGCTATCATGAGCCCATTGCATTAGTCAAGCACGCAATTATACATGAGTCTTCCGCCGGGTTCCGCGTCGAGACCTGTCTTGGCAAATGTAGTGCTTTCTTCTATCTTGTAACTAACTAGTTAGTCTAACCAGCTTACAAAGAGCGTCCCCGAAGTCCAAATCCAAGCCCCTGCTACTTCGACGTTGCTTTCAGCTCAATGGCTGCTTACTTACTTGCTAGCTGTGCTGATGCGAGCGCCTAGTCTCCAAATCTCTCGTTTACGCAAGCCCGCCCACGCAAACAAGTCAACAAGATCAAAAAACCTGCAAGTGAAAAGATACGAACAGCAGTACTATACAGCAACATGATGCCTTTACCTCGTTGTTCATTATCTTTTTAGTTGTTTTGGGGTGATTACTACGACTAGGAAGTAACTAGTAAGTGCATGGCGGAATTAATCAACCCCCAGGCCAGCCCACCTCACCTGAGTAAGCCATGGTGGGCTTGCATGTGTACATTAGTATGTGAGTGAGTACCAAAGCATGCTTGTCAAGAGGTCCAGCCGCGCTCCCCCCCCCCAAGGATGAATAACGTAAGCTAAGCACTTGTCCGTGAACAGCACACAGTCACGCCGATCCCGTTTCACATGTCAGCATTATGATGGGCAGACAACACACAATAGAGAGAGATTTAGACTTTGGTACCAAATTGTATTGGCTGTCATGTTTTGTGAATTGTTTGATTTCATTCAACCATGACTGATTTCCATTAAGCATTACGTTAGGGTTGTGTGTGTTATGAACCGCGTCTGTGCAATTGCAGACGGGTAAAAAAAAGGAAGAGGTGGAAGAAGAAGAAAAGGAAGAAACAAAAGGCCCGTGTTAAATTCATTCCACCAGGGCCCTGTGCTTGCTCCGGTACGTGTCGGAATCCATGCGTTGATTCAACCAATGCAATCCCAGCCGTTTCCCCCCTTTAACCCTTATCCCAACATCATCGTCAGAAAGAGAAGAAAGACCTGCCCATGGACAGATATGCCATGCATACCAAAGGGTAAGCGGCTGAGCGCTGAAGCGAACGTGTATAAAAATGGAACTTTTCTTGTATAGAAAAAGCTGCCAGTAGGAAGCGATTGACTTGGGTATCAAAAGAAAAAAAAAGGTGGGGTTACAATAAAACCACGCTCTCTGGCGCTAGAAGAAATCCACTGCGAAAAAAATGTCGAGTGGTTCTGAACAGGGATGCGCATGTCGTCGTTCTACACTGTAGAGGACGCCCGTGTTTCTATGCCGTAATGTCCATGTTTATATCCATGGAACGCTGAAATGCTGCGCAAACAAAACAAAAAAAACTCCGGTCCAATGCATAGGTCATAAAGGCCGTCACCTGGGGAGATTATTAGGTGATGTGCGAGTTTAGAGATGGGTGTAAGGTTATGAGGCGGAAGGTGTAGACGTGTGGCTCTAGTCTTTGCGGAGAGTGTGCTCGGTATCGGATCCGACTGTGTCTCCGTCCCAGAGGCTCTGGTTGTCATCAGTAGGTGAACGAGCACCAATTGGGCTGCGACCGCCAGTGGAGTAGGATGACGAGGAGCCGGTAGCCCAATCGTCTGAATCGGAGTTGGGTGGGAACTCCTCGTAGATGTCGAGCATGCTGTAGCCAGCACGGTCCATTGGGTCGCCAATCTCTACAAAATCGTAGTCCCAGCGGAACTCCTTGTCGGCCTGAGGACGGGGCAGGAAGTTGGCGCGGCCGAAGAAGTAGCAGACACCGGCGACTGGAAACATCGTTAGCAAGGATCGAGACGAAAACGGATAGTTGAAAACTTACGGAGACTACCGGCAACCAGGTCAACGGCGTAGTGGTGGGAAAAGTACATGGTCGACCACCACAGCCACATGGTGTAGAAGACATAGACTGGGAACAGCCTGGGGAAGACGTGTCCCATGAACAATGTCTCCAAAGTAGCCCATCCAGAGTGCAGAGAGGGGAAAGCGCCAAAGACCATGGGGGAGCCAAGGAAGGCGGAAGTGTAGATGTCGATGCCGGTAAGCTTGTCAATGGCCTTGAGACCTGCAGCGTCGCCGTGAATGCTGTAGTTGGCAGGAGCCAATCCGTACGTGTTCTCGTACCATGGCGGGGAGCATGGGAAAACAATCTGGATGAGGACGGCAGTGATGTTCATGTATCCAAAAGCACGAGCCCAAATGGGAAGGGTTCCTGGGGGACCCCAGATGAACATGCATGCGCTAACAATGACGGGCGATACGTAGTGGACGACACCGTAAGGCAACCAGGCAAGGATATCCAGGACGGTGTGCTTGTGGGCAGAGAGGATGTTGCTCAGGTTTGAACCGTAGAGAATGTTCTCGAGAGCGGGGAGGACGCGGACCCAAATGGCAGGTCGGTAGTCTTCGGAGATGTATCTAGACATAGTAGTCAGCACGCAGGGTCACCCAAAGGGTTGTAGTAGACGGCAATACGTACTTGCAGCTCGAGAAGAGGAATAGCCAGGTAAGAGTAGGAAGCAATGGGAGCAGGAATTGGCGAGTAATGGGAAGGCACAAGCCCGTCATGAGCAGCGTCGCAACAAACGTCTTGGCAAAGGGCCCTGGAGCCTCGCTGACGGAGAGGGAGAAGATGGCGACAATGGCGAGGAACAGATACTGGGCGTCGTATATGGACCACGAGTGGGTGCGCAGCGAACGCAGGGTGTCGGAGGGGGAGAAGGACGTCTCGAGCGAGGCGATGGACGAGGTGACGGACTGGCGACTGCGTATGCGGGACTTTGTGGCTCTCCATTTCCTGCGGACGCGGTGGGGGATAAGACTGGGCAAGGCAGCGAGGCCCGGCACGTTTGTGCGCGTGAGCATGTCTGAAGCCGTCGTGTTTTCAAGAAATGCAAGGTAGCTCTTGTTGGTCATGGTGAATGGAGGGACTCGGTCGCCTGGGGGAACGGGCTGTGGCGCAATGGGGATGGTAGAGCGACAGAGCAACGGCGACGGGAACACACGCGACCAAAGGCAGGTGCAAACGGCGGCGGCGGAGAAGAAGGAGGGAGAGAGGAAGAGGAAGGGGGCGTTTGGTTGGGGCGAGCGTCGTCGCGCCTCTTGGGGGGGGAGGTTTTCTTTTTTGTGCAAGGGGACGACGAGCTTAATGGGAGGAGGTTTGGAGCAGGCAAGCTTGGAGGCAGGGCAGGGCGGAAGAGGGCGGACTAGAGGATTAAGAGAGGCAGGTTAGGCAGGCACCTGGTAGGGGAAGCTCCGGATGGCTGAGGCGTGCAGCGCGCCGGGGGGTCAGATTAGGTCCGCGACTTGAGCGGCTACGACGGAGCGGGCTAGGACGAGGGTGCACCCAATCTCGTTTCCAGCCCTGGCGCCCTGCCGCCGCTTGCCTACCAATTGCTGCCGACCAAGATTCACGCTGCTGCCCTCGATTGCCATTACGCCTGCGTGATGCGTGCTGCGTGCTGCGTGCGGCCGGACGCCATGCCATGGCCCACCGTGGGTGCCGTGGCTGCGTATGTAGACGAGACGGTATGGCCATTGTGTGGGACACAGCCCGGGGCAGAGTAATGATTACTAGGCGCACTTGCTTACCGGTACACGACAGCTGGTACGCTTCACAGCAGGGCAGTGTACAGAGCAGATGCGCATGCATGGCGCGCCTGAAGCAAGCGATGCCCTTGCAGCATCATCACCATCACCATCGCCCACAGCGCTGGCTTGGCCGGCCATGGAACTGTACGGGACCCGTCGCTGCGGCGAGGAAAAAAAAATAAATCGTCCGTTGGCTGGCGCCAGGATGATGCGGTAATGCGCTGGACGCTACTTTAGCTCGCCATGACATCAACACACCGCCGATGATGGTAGCATGGCATGGCATGGCATGGCATGGCAGCGAAGGCTCCTTCAGCCATGACCATATCATATCAAGATGCTACATACTTAGTAGTCCACAGCTGTTGCACGCGAGCCTCACCTTGTCGCTGTGACTTGGCGGCGTCATGTTTCGTCTGCCGCCAGGAGCATCCCAGCCTCGACGACAAACACAAAGCATGTTCCTCTTCTCCTCCTCCGCTCTCGACAGCAGCCAGCCCTCTTTGTCCGACACGCCTTTCTTGGGCCGCCATCATGCCAACGCCTGAAACCGCTGACTCTCCATGCGCCCCCCCCCCTCCCTCCGCTCGCTCGCAAAAGGTCGCATTCTCATGTAGACCCTGGTTACCAATCACGCCTGCTCTCCACCGGCTCGCGCACCAAAAGGCGTCCGCTGACTGTGTTGTCCGCCTCGTCGTCTGAATAAGCGCCTCGGCACATCGTAAGATCCGCACCCGCGCATCACTCGGCCTCCGACCTTCGCCTAGACCAGAGTACCATTGTCTCGTCTATCTGCCTCTTTCCCCTCTTTCCTGATGCACTGCTGCGCCAAGGTGCAATGCAGGGCGTAATCTCTTTTTTCGTCTTGCTCCATTGTCTCCCGCCCTACTTTTGATCCCTGCATGCATCGATGTCCTTTTTGCCCGTGGGAGAGCGGACTATCGGACCACAGTTAGTCCTTCGCACGACCCTCCGACTCACCATAGTTAGCCTCACATACAGCCTAGCGCCCTTTACAAGCCCACTACACACGGCACTATGCCAAAGGGAAAAAAACCAAATGCAGACAAAACAAAACAAACAGGACCCCCATATCGCCTTCGTCGCTAGCCGCCACCCGCCCAAAGAAAATGCCTCACAAATAAAAAAAGAAGAAAAAAATTATCCTCGATGCCGAATCTCAGCGACCATCGCAATTTCCTCACGCCTCCTATTCCCACTCGAGTGATGCTGTTTTCCCTCTCTCTACACCGTTTTGCTCTCTAAACCCCCATCTACCCGCATTGAGAAAACAAGAAATGCCATCTGATTCGTGTGCATGACCACCAATTGACTCGAGACAACCTTCTTGCATTTGCATACAGCACCACCTATCCGCTGTCAAAAGCACAAACCTTAGTTTTTTACCCATCTCCCCCCCCTCTTCCATGCCCTCCCCACGCCCAACAAAATAAACGTGCAAACACATCCACTTCCATATCCCTAACACTGCACCCCCCACCGGCTCAACCGTTCCACCGTTGAACTGTCACGCATCCGAAAAGCCACCTCCCCAGCCCCCCCCCCAGTCCACAGCATTATTCCACCTAGTGTTTCACAACCGCCAGGAACGAGGGTCGGCCGAACCCACCAATAATCCAGGCACCGCGCAGCAAAAAAAAAGAAGCCTATCAGGTGTATCGCCGTCGCAGTCAAACAAACCCACCGCGGCCCCCCGTACCTCGTATCCCGTATTCAACACCATCCCAAATACGATACCCGTTCTAGACTTTACTTGCCTCGCATCAATTACCCTTACCAACCCTGCTTTTCCTCTCGCTACTCCACTACTCAACTTCCCAGTTCACAAATCACACACCTAACATTTCGCTCTTTGCCAATCCTCTTTCGTCGTCCGTCTTGGCCTCCCCCCTCCCCAGTCGTCCCGCGCGAATTCCCACGCGCACATGCCGTGCAGAGATCCCTGTTTGCTAAACACCCCTTCCTGCGAGCGCGCGCGCGCGCGCGGGAGTCGGGTAAGTGAGATACATCCAAATGCTTTGTTCCCGCTTGCGCTGCTGTTCGTATGCGTCGTATTGAGGTTTTGCCTCGTAGAAATTGTAGATGCCCCTCGCTTCGTTACCCGAGCCTTACTTTACATTTGTTTTGTTTTTTCTTATTTCAATTATTTGGGAATACTCGGATGTAGGCGCCGAGATTTGATAGTGATGATGATGATGATCGGCATGTGATGGGGAAGGGGATGCGGGTATGAGTATGGGGTGATTTGGCAAATTTGTCTTCTTTTTTGCTTTCGGTCGGACTTGCAAGGGTTTGCGGGGGGGGGGAATGGATGTGAGTATGGTATGTGCATACCATACCTAACTTACGGACATGAAGTAGGTTCCGTGGAGACTAGTACTACTATAGTAGTGGTTGGTTGGAAAAAAGGGGTGATGATGTGACGATGATCAGGAACCACCATGACCACGCGACACAACAAAGTGCGGGCCCGGCCGGGATGGGCACTACTGCAACTCTACACTTACTATCTTACTAGAGTACCGCTCATCACCATGGCAAATAGCGACACGAGCGCTTCTTGGCAATTTCGAGGCATGGACATCTTTCATTTCCTTTCATGACTTTTCTTTACCATGCATAAAAATGTTTGGGCCATCACAAATGGACACCTGTCTTGGAACAGGCTGTCCTAGACATTTTTCAAGAAACAAAACTAGCGTCTTATTCAAATAGACAAAACATATCAAACAACCCCCGTGCCAAAACAATGTGTCAAACACCACAAGGCTGAAGACATCATGCACTACAACACATCATCTATCTATCCCCTACCGCGTATCAATCAAATCCTCCAAAAACTCGTCCAGCTCAATAATCGTAAACTGCTCCCCCCACTTGGCTCGGAACTGGCGTTTCCTATAACCACTGTTGATCTGCTGCCCCCAGCTGATCAACTCCACCCTCCACCCCCGCTTCAACGCTCGCTCCACGTGAGCTAGGAACCCGTCCGACATCTCTGCAACCGCCCCGTCCCCCGTCGCTAGTACCATGGTGCTCGGCCATTCGCAATCAATAATGCTCTGGCACATCTTCAGGTGAAGAATCTCGTCTACTCCCTGCTCAACCCATTTCGGGGCTGCAGCGGTCTTGGGAGCCGGCGCGCTCGTTTCAGAGTCGCTGCCGCTGCCCGACCGCATCTGCGTGGCCTTGTGCCACCCCATTTTCTTGACGTCGTTGAAGAATTTCTTCTTCTCAGAGTCTTCCCGTACAATCAGCACTTGCTCTTGCATCACGCTGTCGTACCCAACTGCCTTCGAAGTCTCCACCAGCTTCTCAATGTGAGGAAGTGGGTTGGCCTCGCGGTGTGAGCCGGCGAAAAATCGCTTGGCCACAGGTCGGCGCCGCTCCATCAGCAGCGCAAGGCTATCAAACGATATATCATACGCGTTATGGTGAAGCCCATGTAAGCGCAACATATCCTTGAGTCCAATCATAATGTTCGAGGCATCGACGAATACATGCAAACCATGCTCGCTTTGCCGCTCGTTCAGAAGCTGCATCGGCGCCACCAGCCACTTCTGATCTTCCGGAAACTTCTCCATCAGCTTGTTGAACAGATGAAGATGGCGATCCGTTTTCGATCGAATCACAAGAGGTGGTCGCCGTCCGCTGAACGAGCCGGCCCGTGGAGTCGGTGTCGTGGGGGCCTGGGCTACAACAGCGGGTTGTGAAGCAGCCCTTGGTAGAGTGACTGGTCGAACAGTTCGCGGGACAAGTCCATGGCGTACTGGAGTAGCCACAAGAGATGGCCGTTGTGGCGAGGGATCAATGTGTTGGTCTAGCACTGGAGTGCTCGACGTTTCGTGTATGGCTAGATTAGGTACTGGCGTTTTACAGGGTGTAATGACCGGTGCCTTTTGTGATGGCCGAGGAGTCACTGGCTGTACTGCATATGATTGCTTGAGAGTACTGGGACGAAGCTTGGGTGTCTTCGGCTGCTTCGGTTGCTTCGGCTGAATGTCATGAGCACCTGTGGGTTCTGGTGCGGTCGTAGGTCGGATTTTGGCACCAACGTTGGATCGAGAACTCGTTCGGGACGGCTTTTGTGGCTTTTCAGCAACATCACTGTCCTCCACTGAGTTATTGGTAAGCTTTTCTGATTGCTTGCCAATAGAGCCTTGTTGTTTTTGATGCTCCCTCTGCTCGCGTTCTTCAGCGAGCTGATCAAGCGTTTCTTGCATGATCCGCTGGCGGGTTTGCTCTTCCAGAAACTCCTTCTCAGCACGTCTGCGAGCCTTCTTGCGCTGCGTCTTGGTCAAGCCCGGGCTGCCTATTGGCTCAACAGCTGAATTCTCAACACACTCGACGGGCGCATGAGCCGGCTTCAAGGTTGGAGACGGCAGCAAAGCATCATCTGAGTTGCTAAGCTCAGAGTCAGGGTCGAGGGGTGGAAGCGGTGCTACCAAACTATCTGAGAAGCCTAGGCTCTCAAAGAGCTTGGAGAAACTGCCCAAGCGTACCCCGCCATCTTCGCAGGCTGGTGTGAAGTTGTTCTGCGTTGTGGGCCGAAGCGCTGGGGAGCAGACATCTTCGGAAGCAGATTCAATGAGATCAATGACGGGACTGAAGTCCCAACCGGTATCAAGAGATTGTGAAGGCATTGAGTATAGTTTCCTCGAAGGATAATAAAATAATCGTAATTCAGTGTGTTCGTCGAAGGTGAGTGGTAAATGCTAATGTGTGGCGGAATCTGGACGGGTGTCAGATGAATACAAGGAATCTCAGGCGGCAAGCTCGGCGCCCTGAGAGCAGCGTTTCGATGATACAGCCTTGCTACACTAGGCACACTCAGCGCGTAGAGGCTGTATCACAAGGCGCAGCAGATGGCCAGACATACTGTGTAATTGGTCTCGAAACAAGGGTCTTAATCGCGCGCTCATGATCAACGGTGGCGACGTATAGAGAAAGAGGTATTGCCAAGCTCAAACAGTAGCTATAAAGGCAATCCTGGGAAGATATGTATGTGAGTAAGAATAAAGAGAGCTACAGGAGCGTGAAGATAAATGCCTGGTGTTTGGGTGGCGGCGGGGTGAAGGTCATCGGGGGGTGTCTCAGCCTCATGGCCCGAGCTCTAGCCTGCTCTAGTCCATTCGCTTGGGTCGATATGCCAACGCCACCGAGAATGACACACATCATGCATGCTGGAGATCGGAACGTCTTTGGCGCTTCACTCACTTTTGTTTGTTACCTTACCTGGACCATTTACTGTGATTATTCGAAACGTAGGGATGGCTCTGTGAGCTACGCAGGTACCGAAAGCCCAAGAGCGGTCTGACGTGCCCATCATCTGGCCTATCATCATTTGGCCTTCCTAGGAAGCGCAGCCGAAATTAACCAGTAATCATGTGCTGGCGCTGCTCTAGCACCGACAACTCAATCAATAGTGACCGACTTAAAGTTCAATCCCAACCACTGTACAAGAAACAAAAGATGCATCAAACCTCGTAGACAAGGCCTGGTTGCCAGGGTGCGCATCAACATGATAGGGCCGTCTTAGTAACAGTCTTATGGACGCGAAAAATAGTTTTCTCCCGGTCAAATTCAAGCAAAAGTTTCTATATCAAGACAAGGTAAGTTTCACGAGTTGTGTTATAACTTGTGAAAATGCATGGCAAACTCAAACAATGAGCGGAGGTAATATCTGACATAATCTTAACAATTTCACCAACCATCTCGTGATGACGGATGTTCACAGCAGGCAAAATAAATGAATATGACCCGAACAATTTCTCATTCTCAAAAAAGAAATATGGACATGCAAAGCGATAGGATTTCATGTTCAGGAAGACAATACCACTCCAAACCCTGCAGACCATCACTCGTCTTAACCTTGGCAATAGTATAACCACAGACTCAGTTTGATAGTCAGTAACGCAAACGCAGGACCCATGCACTAGCCATGCATTCTCCATTTCCAAGAGTCGAACATCGTATTTCCACCTTCACATCCATCTGAGCCTCGGTTGTCCTACTAGTAGATCCTCGAAATCCCTGCCCCTCCCCACCCCACTCCCCCAAACCTCCAAAGACCCTGCATTACCCCCTTCTAGTACTAGACGCGCCCCAACCGTTCCTACATAATTTTCGCCTCCCCCTCCCTCCCACACACCAATAGGAAACAAAAAATAAGGGAGAATCATGTCCGCAGACTTCTGGGCCGGCTACATTTCCGGCGCAGCAGGTATCATCATCGGTAATCCACTGGACCTCATAAAGACGCGTCTGCAGGCAGGAAATGCACCAGCACCACATGTAGTAGAAGCTACACCAACGACAACAATAACATCAGCAACAGCAGCGGTACAACCACAACTCCAAACCCTGCAAGGTTTCAAAGCGCAATTCGAAAATGCCGGAACACTAGTTAGAGGTGAGACCAACAACTTCAACACCTACTACTCTCCTATATCATAAATTCTTTACTACTTGAACCAAAAAAAAGAGAAAGAGAGAGATGGCATTCATCCGATTTCTTTTTACTCCATTAAACCCCTTCCTTGCTTAAAACCCCCAAAAGTTCAAGGAAAAAAAAAGGAACAAACTAACAAGCACAACCACTCCAGTATAGGCGCCACAGCCCCCATCCTCACCTACGGCGCCCTCAACGGTCTCTTATTCGTAACCTATAACCGCACCTTGTCCCTGCTGCACGACACGCCAGCCTCGCCCCAAAGCCTCTCCAACGTCTTTCTCGCAGGCGTAACAGGCGGCCTCGCCTCGTTCGTCGTCAGTGCCCCCACGGAGCTAATCAAGTGCAGAGCCCAGGTTTCTACGAGCCAGACGACGACGTCGTGGAGTGTGGCGAGGGATGTGTGGAGGGCTGAGGGGGTGCGGGGATTGTATTATGGGGGTGCGATTACTAGTGTGAGGGATGCGGTGGGGTATGGGCTTTAGTGAGTTCTTCTTTTTTCTTTTCTTGCAAGCATAGATACTTGATTTACTGGAAAACGTGGGAGGGAAGAAAAGAGTGACAAGTATGGGGGTGTGGTGCTGACCGCAATTTCTAGCTTCTGGTCGTATGAATGGGCCAAACAGGCCTGGAGTTCGCCGGATGATTCGGATCAGGAAACGGCGATGAAGGTCCTCATGTGTGGTGGGTTGGCCGGTGTCGTTAGTTGGACGTCCATCTTTCCCCTGGATATGATCAAGACGAGAGTACAGACTCAGGTGCTACATCCACCGGCAACAGATGGAGAACGAAGTGGGCTCCTGCAACCGGAAAACCAGAAGAAGCGAATGAGCTCAATTGAAATTGCCAGACAGGCATACCGGACAGAGGGCGCAGGCGTCTTCGTCCGTGGCCTGGGTATATGCAGTGTACGGGCTTTCATTGTCAACGCTGTACAATGGGCCACGTATGAGTGGATGATGAAGTTGTTGCAATAGTCAAGATTTGCACACCAAAACAGAAGAGTGAAGCAAAGGCATGTGCATAAGCCTTACGAAATTCCCATTCGGTGCTATAGCTACATCTCAACAGCTAGCTTTTAGTGTAGACAAGGAAATTTTGTTCTCCTACAGTGTTTCCCCGATACCAGAACTGACTCGCAAGATATTCTCTCCAGATCCCATTCTGTGGAGAGATGCAAATGTGAGATAAAGGAAAAAAAAATCATCCCTGATAAGGCGCTTGCGACCACAGCAAATAAAAAATGTGCGTGCATCATCATGTAGATGCTACGTGTCCCAGATGCATGGCGAATGAAAGAACGCATTACATAATCTGGTCTTGGGTCAAACCGCCAGTGTGTTCGGTACCTTCCATAACATCGCCGTTGCCTACGTTGGTGTATTTGACGTAAGCAAGGCCGAGAGGCCTGCCGCCATACTGGTAACCAGTGAATTTGGCTAGAGATGTGTTAGTAAGTTGACATGCAGCAATTTGGAGAACATACCGATAGACGTCTCTGCGTCAGCAGCCTTCTCGAATTCAACTACACCGGTTCCGCGAGAGCGACCGTTGGGCTCGTATTGAATCTCGGCACGCTCGACCTTTCCAATCGTGGTGAAGAGCTCGACAAGATCCTCGTTGCTAGTCGACCATGGTAGGTTGCGAACGTAGATGATGTTGCTGGGTTCTCCGCCTGCAGTGGCAAAGTCTGTGAATGGGTTCGGGGCAGGAGGAGCAGCGTTGGGGTCGAAACCAGGTCCACCGGCACCACCACCATATCCTCCATTGAAGCCACCGCGACCTCCGAAGCCTCCGTAACCACCACGACCTCCAAAGCCACCACGGCCCTGGAAGCCACCGCCAAAGCCTCCGCGGCCTCCGAAGCCTCCGCGACCACCGAATCCACCAGGAGCGCCGGCAAAGCGGTCCTCGCGAACCTCAAGGTTTCGGCCCTGCCAATCATAGCCGTTGAACTGGGTAATGGCATTCCGGGCATCCTCGGGTGTCTCGAATGCAACCACACCGGAACCCTTTGGGCGACCATCAGGTGCAATGTGAACGTCAGCGCGAAGGACTTGACCATTGTTGGCAGCCTGACGGAAGAGGTCTTTCAGGTCCTGCCAGCCAACGTTGTAGGGAAGCTAGGCAAAAAGGTTAGCAAAGACCACCAATGTAAACAACAATGGAACAATGAAATGGGTGTACAAACGTTGGAGACATAGACCTGTCGTGCTCCGGTTGGACCTCCAGCAGCAGCGTTATTACCACCGAAGCCACCGTAGCCGCCGCCGCGACCCATTCCGCCGCCAAAATCACCACGACCGCCGGGGGCACTGAATCGAGGCTCGGCCTCTCGGTCTTCGCGAACGTATACGAGGCGTCCCATGAGGTTCTGGTTGCTGAGCGTTGCAACAGCGTTCTGCGCCTGCTCCCGAGTTGCATATTCCACGATGCCACAGCCCTACACCCAAGCAAAAGCCAGTCAACCTCCATCCTTCTCACGATCAAGACAAGCCATCATCCATTACCTTTGACATTCCGTTCGGTAGTAGCAAGACATCTGCAAAGAGGACCTCTCCAGCTATTTCCACATTAGCCCATCTCTTGACGCGACGCAACACATGCCATCCGTACCTTGGCGCATGAAGTCCTTGAGGTGATGCCACTTGACATCGTACGAGAGATTGCCGACGTAGACGCGACGGTCTTGTTGCGAAGAGTCCCTAATGTTCTGCATCATCTCGCCCTTGTTCTCAGTGGGTCGCGATGAGCCGCCTCTGCTGGCACCGTACGACTGGTAGCTTCCCGCACCTTGAGCACCACTGTTGGGGGAGCGTGAGCGGCGTTCAGTGCGACGGTAGTCGTCTCGGCTGCGAGAGCGGCTGCGAGGTGAGTAGGAGCGTCGGGAGCGTCGCGGGGAGCGAGAACGGCGACGAGGGGAGCGGTCGCGCTGGTCATAATTGTCAGTTTCGTACGACATGACTGCGACGGTGCGTCGATCAATGCGTCGAAGCGGAGAAGTTTGAGCGGGCTGCGGGCGGGTGATGCGAGCTGGTGCAGGCTCGCAGGGTTGATGGGGTTGGAAGGAGAGGTTGCGCGAGCGGGCGAGCGTGCGTGAGCAGCTCGGAGCTTGGGCAACGACGAACGAAACGCGCGACGGCAGTTGCCGGCCAATCACGTGCTCTGGCCAACACCAGCGCACACCACGCACCACAGAGGTGAAGTGAGGAGTGAAGGGGAAAGGGGAAATGGACAGCAGCTCATCTGCCACGGCTGGCCTCGACGGGATGGCGGCTAGCAGGTCAGACAAGGGCAGGCCAGGAGCGGTGCGGTGCGGTGCGGTGCAGTGCAGAGCGGTGCGGTTCACTTGCCGCCTGGCCACATGGTCGGCGGGCGACGATTGGCGACGGGCAAAAGAGAAGAGGTGGCTGTACTCACTCGGTCACTGGGACGGTAGGTGTCTCCTGCAGAATCTAGCAGGCAAAAAGTCAGCAGGAAGGCAGACCTGGTTATGAGGAGAGGCAGAACCGTGATGGCGCTGGCGCGGAGGGCGGATGACGGATGGAGATGGCGACGTTAGGAGGGGGATTGGGGGACGTCGAGGGGGCACTTACCCATCCTGTGTGGTATGAGAAGCAGCTGCCGGTGACACTTGCTTAAGGCCGGGCTCCCTCCCTGCCAGCTGAGACGGCCTGTAGGACCCAGTCGTGGCAGTGGTGCAGATATCACGCTGCAGAGAAATTGCCCTTCTTCCGCCCACGCCTCAGCGATGACGCCCGTATGGGTCCCCGACAGTGCAGCCCTCCCCACGGCACAGCCCCGGCCAGCCAATCACGCCGCCCACGCCCGATCCGAGAGCAGAGCAGAGTCCCAAGAGCGCGGTTGGTCAGCGGCTGCCGACGTGAACTGTGTCGAGCCTTGGGGGGAGCCAGACGCTGTCCGTCCGCACCCACTGGCTCCGGAGCGAGTTGACCTGCTGCCGCGACCCGACGACCAATTGTTCCGGCAGATCTGGGAGGCAGATGCGAATGCGGCCGAGATGAAGCTGCGCTGGAGGCACCTTGATGGATGAACTGGGAGAGATAGAGGGTGGGTCGTTCGGTCGGGCGGTTGACTGCTCGCTCGCGCCTTTTCCCCCACCATTACGGTAGACCGTGCGCATGCGGGAACGGTCCTTAGTCTGCCGCATTCCTTTTAGCATTGGTTTCCACCCACACCTCATGCATCGAGTACGTAGGCCTATGTACACAATGCTGTTGCGCAGCCCACAACTGCTCACCCAGCCAGCAGCTATTGACTTGCGGCTGCCCGAGCCCCAGAACACGATGCCGAACCATCTCATCGTCACATTGTCATCATCAATTGGCCCATGGCGCCGAGGCTATGCTGTGCACCAGGACGAAGCCCCGTCACACCCGTGCTTGTATGGCCGGGACATTGTTTCGATTGCCTTCCGTTAGCCTCGGTCTTTGCGGACATGTTAGCTGACCACGTATATCATTTCGTGGCTGCCTTCCGGCCCTCCCGATGGTTCACGTACCTACATATTCCGGGATCCGACGCCTGGTCACGTGCCCATGATAGAACACAAGACACTAGCCTGGCTCAAGCAGCTTGCGCACATTTATCTCGTATTTACACCCAGGTGGAACTGCACGATCCAAGCTTCTGGGACTTTCCGATTACTTTTATTCTCAATCCATCACAGGTGAGAATGCATTGATTGTGGCATGAAACTTTCGATTGATGACTTACCGAAAACCTAAAAATAAAAATAAAGATAGCGAGGTTTGAATAATCTGCCTTTCAAACACTCAACAAACTGACACAGACACATTTCCAAAGTTGGCACATAGAGTTCAGTGGGGACTAGGATTCGCTCAAATGGGGATACAGTTCACTCGCTGAGTAACCATTACAAAGGACATTCGACATTCGTAGCACCATTGCATCCTGTTAATGTAGTTAGTAGAAGCCGTCAGATTACTCAAAGTAAGGCAATTGTTTAGAAAACTGGGTTTCTTTTCCAAAACTCGAGGCTGACAAAACGCTGCAATGGTGCGAGAGTTGGAAGTGCTAACGTCATGTTGCTGAAAGCCGAGGTTCCCCACAATAAGTCGACTAATCCCCTTCCGCCTTGAACTCTATCACTATGTCGTTACACAACGACGCCAATTGAAAACAAGCATACAACCTCCAGTCTAACATCACTGCGCGTGAGTTGACGCCTGTTTGACCCCCCCGTCCAATACCAACACAAAACATGCCTTCCAATTCGCCATTTCCAGATGTGGAGATCCCAGATGTCGACCTGTGGGGATTTATGTTTGAGTGGAAAGACCGGGACTTCTCAGATGACAAAGTCATTTACCGTGCAATCAACTCTGATCGAAAATATACATTCGCCCAAGTAAAAGACCAAGCCAAAGTATTCGGCGAGGGACTCCTGGATCTCTGGAATTGGCAGAAAGATGACGTTTTGGCACTGTATGTGCCAAATGATATCGATGTCCCGCCAGTCATATACGGCACCTTTTACGCAGGTGGAATTGTTACGCCTGCAAATCCCGGGTATTCCAAAGATGAATTGGCCTACCAGCTGGAGAACTCTGGCGCCAAGGCACTCGTGACCACAAGAGCGTTTTTGAAAACGGCGTTGGAGGCTGCAAACAAAGTCGGCATCGCAAACGATCGAGTCATCTTGTTGGGAACTGAGAGAGACGAGACTTATAAGCACAAGCACTGGTCCAGTATTCGGAAGGCATCCATCTTAGAACAGTATCGCAGAAGGAAAGCCAAACCCGAAGACCTGTCGTTCCTTGCCTACAGCTCTGGTACAACTGGGCTGCCAAAGGGCGTGATGCTCAGCCATCGAAACATCATCGCAGATCTGCTTATTCTAAAAGGAGGCGTAGGCCACTGGTACTCATCAGCAGAAGACAAGTTCCTAGGTGTCCTCCCCTTCTTCCACATATACGGTCTTACTGGGCTCGTCCATCAAACTCTGCAACGAGGCATCGAGCTCGTCGTGATGCCCACTTTCGACCTGAAGATGTTCCTGGAGGCAGTCCAAGAGCACAAAATCACATTCATATACGTAGCACCTCCCGTCATCGTGCGTTTATCCAGAGACAGCATAGTGACCCAGTACGACCTCTCGTCCATAAAAATGATCACCAGCGGCGCCGCACCCCTCACAAAGGGCCTCGTCGACGCCGTGCACAAGCGACTGGGTCTAAAAATCAACCAAGCATACGGCTTGAGCGAAACAAGCCCCGTAACACACACCCAGGTACCGTTTCAACCTCATGAAACCAGAACAGAAGAAGCACCCCTGCTAACCACCCACAGCCCTGGGACGAATGGTACACCTCAATCGGCAGCGTAGGCAAACTCCTCCCAAACATGCAAGCAAAATACATGTCCGCCTCTGGCCAGGAACTCCCCCACGGCACCACCACGCCAGGCGAACTCCACCTCCGCGGCCCCAACATCTTCAAAGGCTACTGGAAAAACCCCTCCGCCACCGCTTCCGCCCTCACCCCCGACGGCTTCTTCAAAACAGGCGACATCGGCTTCCAAGATGCCCACCACAACTTCTACATTACAGACCGCGTCAAGGAATTAATCAAGTACAAGGGGTTTCAGGTCGCGCCTGCGGAGCTGGAGGGTAAGCTTATGGAGAATGAATTGGTGGGTGATGTGGCGGTGATTGGGGTGGAGGATCGAGACAGGCATACCGAAGTGCCCAGGGCGTACGTTGTGCCTGCGGAGAGCATAAGGGATAAGGCTGGTGAGGAGGAGGCGAAGCGCATTGTCAAGTGGATGGAGAGTAAGGTTGCGGGGCATAAGTGGTTGAGAGGGGGAGTCGTGTTTGTGGAGGAGATTCCTAAGAGTGCAAGTGGCAAGATTTTGAGGAGGGTGTTGAAGGAGAGGTGCGAGGGGGATGTTGGATTGGGGGTTGACGGGAGGGCCAAGTTATAGACATATATGTGTATGTGGCTCTTTCACGAGGTTGGAAAAGATTTTTTTTTTCGGTTGCAGTTTATTACCTCGATGATTCTAGATTTGCATTATTCGAATACATGGGGATTTATCACTACTACTACTACTATTTCCATCATCTACAGCCCTTTGTTTTCTCTTCTATTTCCATCGTATCCTTTCAACTTTCATATCCGGAATTCGTCGACTCCCCATCCTCCTCCTCCTCTTTTCTCCCCCCCTCGAATATGCACTCCCAGCTTAAAATTCACCAATACACGCCCCCTTTTTCGTTTATTTCCTTCATATGTAAAACCGAACAGAGAATATCAGGTTTGCAAAAGAAAAAAAAAACAATCAGTCATGACCCGTGAGATTTGGTGAAAAAAAAAGCAGACACCAAAACTGGTATTGATATAACCACATATCCGCGACTTTGAGTTTGAAATATAGAAAAAAAGTCGTAACTCCATCCAACTCTAAAAGTTGAAAATCAAAAACTCGAAATCAAATACTGAAGACCCTTTGCCATGAAATCGTCCAGTTCTTGCCAAAGCAACAATGAGGAAATGAGGGAAAACAGGGAATGGGAAATGAGATTCTAGCAACCACTGTGCTACAATGTTTTGCCTGATCTGCACTCCCCTTTCCGCTTGAAATATCTGTGTAATAGCTGTAAGCTCCGAGACTTTTTTGTATATGCCGAAGTAAAAAAACAAACAAACACCACACATGAAGTCAAAAGAGGTCGTGTCTCCCCCAAAAATGCAAATAAAAAAATCGCCCAAAACGCTCAATATTTCCAACTGTTTACCGGTTTGGAAAGGGGTATGCTATGTTTTTTCGTGGGGTGTTGTAGATCAGTCGCATATGGAAGAGGATGGGAGAGTAATATCTAGAACCGGGAAAAAAGGTTTAGGCGTTCTTATTCCAGACTCCCGTGTCCTTTGATAGGCCCGAAGTAGCAGTAGTACGGTGTCCACCAACGGGTGCGAGGTTGGGGCTGCCCTTGCCACCTCCGCTGCCCCATGAGAGACCGCTCAAGCGCTTGTTGCTTGTGCTGGAAGTAGTAGATGCACCATCCCTGCTCTTGTTGATATCCTCCTCTTCTTCCATGCTAAATAGACCTTGCTCTTCCTCAATCCTCTCGCGATTGATACTGCTGCTGCTAACCGCACGATCCATACCAAGACGTCCACTCGAGTTTCCGATGCTGGTGGCTGAGGTAACACGGTTGATGCCAGGATGGACCGGATTGCTGGTTATGCTCGCCTCCTCCCGAGTGGACAGACGAGTTCTCTGTAGTTGCTGGCTGATCATGCTCATCGAAGCTTGACGGGGAGGCGAAGACAGGTAGGGACTCGCGTCGCCGGTGGTAGGGCGGCTGATGGCGCGCAGTGAAGGACTCGCTCCAGGGTGGAGGCTTGAGTTACGTAGCGGCGAGCCAACGTGTCCAAAGGCCGACTGTCCCGGCAATGAGCCTGACTCGAATGCATTATCGTATGTTGGCCCGCGGGGCTTGGCCCACATCGACTGGAACCGGGATGGAGAAGCAGTTGCTGCCGAGGGAGATCCATACTTGAGGTCGGATGCGGTTGGCGACACCCCAAGCCTGGACTGCGCAGCACGTTGGGAGAAGGAACTCTCGTTTTCGCCCTGGTCGCGTGAGAAGCGGCGCATCTTTTCCTGTGGGGTGAGCAGGTCGCTGAGCGAGTTTGGCAACAGATCCTCCTCGAACTTGCCAATCATGTCCGTCTCATCCCACTCCTCGTCCTTGAAAGCAGGTCGTGCGCCCAGACTAGATGACATGATACCACGAGAGCGATTCGCAGCGAGCTCAGAGTGCAGCATTCTTCGTCCAGTGGGCTGCTCTACTGATTCTGGTGGGGAAGAGCCCAACGCCCCAATTCCTCTTCGCGAACCATCACCAAACGCAGAGTCGTGCAGGTTGCGGAGCGCAGGCGAATCAGCCTGATACGACGACGGGGGCGAGTTTGCGAGGAACTTTGCTGGTACAGACGAGGCGATGGGGCCATAGCGGGCCATGGTAGAGACGCCCTGGCTATCAAACGAGGCAGGCAAGCCGACGTCCATGACACTAAGACCCTTGTGTGTGGGGGAGATGGGGAGGCGGCCGTTGTCGTTTGGCGGCGAGCCGTAGTTTGAGCCGGGGTGGGAGGAAAAGGTGGTGTCGATGGTGGGAATCATGTCGTACTGGTTCTTGTGGTTGACGTAGTCGTCCTGGAGGGCGTAGGGGTAGCCTGGCTGCATGCCGCCCATGTGTGCCTGCATGGTCAGTAGGGAGCTGTTGATGGGTAGCTCCTGGTGGTGGGGGACGTTCATGCGGCCAAAGTGACTGGCAGCGTTTCCGCGGTTGACGACATGGCCGTTTGGCAGGATGTGGGCCAAGGCACACTTTTGGCCAAACTTGCAGTTGCCTTTTGTGAAGTACTTGCAAGGCGCGCGTTCCGTCAGCGGCTCGTCCGAGTGCAGGAAGGGACAGGCCTTGCCTGCCTGGCATGCGCCCTGGCGGTAGAACTTGCAGGGGACGTGCGAGGTGTCTGTGGACGAGGATTAGCAGAGGGCGGAGGCAGGCAGGCAGGCAGGCAGACAAGGACATACTCTTGTTGTTTGGGGGGCTGCGGGGGCCGGCGAAGCCCATGTCGCGCAGGTTTGGGCGGTGGTCGTGAGCGGGCTGGTTGATGCGTCCGCCGGGGACAGCCATGGGCGCGTGAGTGTTTGCGCCAGCCATTGCGCCAGAGGAGAGGTGGTGGCGGAGGTCGCGCGAGGGTCGTGGGGAGAGTTTGGGCGTGGCAGACGAGTAGGGCTGTGTCGGGGGTGGGTTAAGCTGGTGGGCAAAGGGTCCGTGTGGGAGAGGCGGTGGTGGGGGCTCGTGGTGGGGTTTGTCGTCGCCGGCGTCGAGGGCAAAATTCGAGGGCGCAAATGTCGCCATGGCGCTGGTGCTGGCGGTGGCCTTGACAGAGGCTGCTGCTGCTGCGCGTCTCGGTCCGGAGTCGGCGGTCCACCTGGGGCCAACAGAGGGGGAGAGATTTCTCCCTCGCACCAGCGCACCCGAGGGCAGACTCTGGGTACAGGCTTGCTTGGATGGGGCACGTCTCGGGCGACGGTGGCTAGGCCGGGCGCGGACTAGGCTGGTCGCTTGGGGCGGGCAGCGAGCGATGGAGCATGGGATGCGCAAACGACTGCGAGTGTGGGGGGCGAGGGCGAGAGCGAGACGAATCGAGTGCGGCGGTGGGAAAAAGAAAGCAAAGAGGCCAATTGCCGGGGCTGCATGCGTCTAATACCACTCGACATGTACAGAGGCATTTTACATATACACACTATAATATACTAAGTCCTGCTGCCTCGGCCGCCGCCGCGTGATGCATACACATGTACACAAGCTCGACAGGGCCCCGACGCGTGCCTCGACACTCACATGGCACCTCCCGGCTGAAACGCTCCCGGTCATGTGCCTGTCTGACGTCACCATCTCTCTGCTGTGAGTGAATGCACAGAGATGTCTACATGGATAGATAGATACATGGACGCACCTCTGCATCCACGCTTTTGCGCCCGTCCGCTGACTAGCCAAAAGATACGCCCTGCCACCATCCTCGCCGCCCTCGCCCTCTGCCTGCTGGATTGACATGTCGTGACAGCGGCAGTACCGCCTAAGCTCCCTGCACTAGCAATCACGTGCATTCCGCGCTAGACTCGACTCGAACATCAAAGCATCCCATCACTCGACACCACCCGCGTTAGGCGATATCCGACACACCACCACCACCATCTGCCTGTCTGCCGACCATAGTCCACTCTCAAATGCCGTCCTCTGGGTTAGGGTACGCTGGCCAAGCAAGCCAGCCACAGTTTATCACCTCGCACCAGATTCTAGCAATGAACTTGCACCACCAACACCTTGACTCGTATACCTGACAATGCTCCCCGTCCCAGTAGACTTCCCCAGACTCCCCCAGATATCCTTCAAACCACTGATTGCTTGATCCAAGTAGCCCCTCAACCAGTCATGTCGTGCCAGCAACCACTTTGCAGGGAAAACCGCCATTAACTCCCCCCAGTGCTCGACCAGGAAATCAACAACGAGATAGACGCCAAACACCGCCGATCCAGCAAGTCCAACTGTCAGCAAGAGATCTGCCACTCGTCGCTGGTTGTTCCAGTTGATTCGCACCAGGGCAACTAGAAAACGATGTATCCATCGTACCAAGCGACATGGCCAGCTCCGCCAGAGCCATCGACGGATTCGAAACTTCCAGCCTGGCCTTGGAGCTACTTGCGCTGGGACGTTGACTGTATCCGTAGGACCCTCTGAAGTGGTTGAAATGACCGAATCGCGTTTGGCCTTTGAGTTGCCTGTTGCAACCCCTCGAAGAACCGCTTCTTGTGCATCGTTGGCCCCTGTTTCCTCCGGCTTCTTGACATCTTTCTGCTCGTCTACCAATGTCTTCGTTTCGCCCCCACTCGTCTTATCAGCATTCGAATTCGTCGCCGGTGTCTTGCTCGTCTCGCCATCGTCACCTCTAGTACCGCCTTTTGCCTTCTTGGCTCTATTCTTGTTCCTGTTCCGATTCCTGTTCTTGCCCATGGTCCAACTCGAAAACAAAAAAGATATACCTGCGCTAAGTCGTGTATGTCAAAAATGCTACCAGTATGTTGATACTTGGGTAAAGAATTGTCGTCTACGGTGAATGTTAATCAAAACTGTTGCTATTGTCAATGTCGAGGTTGTCGTGTAAGACTACGTCTAAGACAATTGCTAGCTTGTAACCAAACAGCAACATCAAGCGTGCTTGCCATGTCTACGCTGGGGAAACACAGTAAGCACAGACGCCTTCGATGCAAGACTCTTACTCAAACAGAGAAAAACCGACGTGTATGTTGGTTGGCTCTTGACCGCTTCGCTTCGGGTAGTTGCAGTCAAGACGAACCTGCGCTTGACACTCGTCAAAGGGAAACAAGGGAAACAAGAGAATCACAACCGCATCTTCTCTGGAAGGCACACACTTATATTCGTCGCCAATCCAAAGAAAAAAAAATCAAGCCCGTATCTCCCACATCCTAATATGTCCCGCCTCATTGGCAACCGCCAACTGCGCCAGGCTCCCTTCCTTCTCCTCATCTTCACTCGGCCGTCCCCACGCCACTGCCGTAATCCGGCCCAACGGTGTCTTCTGGCTCGGCCAATTCTTAAACACAGTAGCCGAAGGCAGATGCACCAGCCTCATCGCATTATTCTTCCACCGACTCGCCATAGCAAGCACCTGTCCATCCGGTGTAAACGCCAGATGCGAAATTGGCGTTGTAAGATTCTGGAGATCTCGTAGCGGTTTCGGGGTGGGAGGGATACCGCCGTTTGAATCGGCTTTTGGCGTGCTGAGGGAAGGGTCGTTTTCGCTCCAGGCGCGGCGGTCGTATATGTTTACTACACCACTGGAGCTGCCAATTGCCACCCATCGGTCGCCTCCAAGCCAGTTCTCGCGCCCGCTCTTGCCGCCAAGCGCAATGACCGTCGTGCCGACGGCGCCTTCGTCGTTCCAGCGTCCCACAACACCGTCTTCCACGCTCCACTCGGTGACTTCACCATTCTTGCCTGCAATGCACATGCCAGTGCCATCGCCCCACCATGCAAAGTCCGCAATGCCGCCTCGTGATTCGATTCGGACTTGCGTTGCCCATTGCAGTGTTCGGGCATCCAGAATGTTGATGACACCGCCGCCCTTTCTAGACGAACCCCGGAGAGCCATGTATTTACCGTTTGGAGATAGAGCAAAAAACTCCATGGTTCTTTGTTCGTGCTGGTGACCATAGACACGCGACACCTTTTCCACTCTTCCGCTTGCAATGTCCCAAACATGGAAGTAGCGGCGGCGTGCGCTCAGGAAGATGCGAGAGTCTGATGCAGATGGGTGGAACGCAGTTGTAACAAGAGGCGTGCGCTTGATGTGCAGTGATGTAAGTAGAGGATTTGGGTTCGGCGGGTTTGGATTGACGTGGTGAAGGTACAGTGTTGAGCTGGGTCCGGATGAAAGTAGTAGCGGGTAAGTAGGGTGGAATGACAGAGAGGTAATGGCAGACTGTAGAAAATATTAGCCATTATCAAATCATGTGTTGAGCTCGTCCTGCTTACCGGTCCGGCTTTGGACACATCCTTCAGACGTTGAATGTCAATAGTACCTGCTTGAAGCTTTCTTCGCTTTGCGCTGCCCCTCGAGACCCGTGAAAGGATATCAGCATCCTTCAACAGCTTGGCAAGCGGAGCTGTGGATAGGTCCTCGTCATCGACGTCCATGTCGCTTGCCGACTCGTCTCCACTCTCATCCTCATCCATTGTGCGTCTCCGCTTCTTGTTGGCCTTGCCTGTCGCATATGCCGCCCAGTTGGGTGTAGGATACAGCCTCTCGTACTGCTTGCGCAACCTCCGCGAGTATTCTTTGCCGTTGACTACGTCATCGTCTGCTGTCTCCCGCAGTTTTCTCAGCTGGGGTACGGACGCCAGACTAACCACCAGCCGTTCGTCGTCGCTATCTTCCCACGCGGGCTTTTCGTCTTCGTCGTCCGATTCCTCTGTACCCTTGGGTGCCACAGAACCCGCCGGTGCAGCAACTGGACCTGCGTCGAAGAAGAACAAGTCCTGGTCTGCTACGCCATCAAGAGACGCTTCTTCTGCTCCCGATTCGTCTGAATCGTCGTCATATGTGCCGGTCGTACGGTCGAGCGAGAAGTTTTCTAGTCCTTGCCGAAAGCCCTCTGAGTCGCCAAATATCATACGCTCAAGCTCCTCTTCTTCAGCATCCTTTGGCAATACCGGCTTTTCCTGTGGCTTTTTCTGCTCCAGCTGTATATCTATGCTCTCCTCGTCACTCTCATCACTCTGACCTCGGTTGTTTTCATTCTCTCCTTCTGTGTCAAACCCTTCGAACCCATCCTCTTCTTGCGGTTCCTTCACCGGCTGCAATGCGCCTGCCTCTGCATCGCTGTCGCCAGCAGCAAGGTCTGCTTGGTGTTTTGTCGCGCCGTCCGATTTCGCAGCTTTGTATCGCTGGTGTCCCCCCGACTTGTGCGGAATCGTCGTTGCGGGTGCCATTGCCGTTGGATCGTGGATGCGAAGAGGTGCAGGCCGGATGGTCGCAAAACTAACGTCGAGAAAATTGTTGCAGGGATCAGCCAGACGCGACCGGGATTAGCGAACAACGCGACCACCACCCACTCACATGTCCGCCAACCGCTAGTCTAGCCTTACCACCAAAGAGGTAGGTAGTTGGTGGTCTGATACTGCACATTTCTGTTTAATCTTTTGAGTAATCAATTGGTTCTAAAAGTTAGCCTGTAAATGTACAGCCTCCACTCTATACTTGGAATCACTTCAACCCCGAGGACATGTGCCCCGCGAGAGCAAGACTGTGGAGCAAAAGGGCGCAATCCTTCGACTCTATAAGGCAACCCAGGTGATACCTGTACAGAACAGGGGATAACCTGAGTCATCATGAACGGTAAACTAGTCTGACAAATAAATCAAACCGCCTTCTTCAGTCGGAACTTCTTCTCCAATCTTCACCATCCCATAACCGTGACTCCAACCTACTCCCTATACACCAACACCGTATACCCTCGCACTCTCCCTCAAAAATGCCAGACCCCAACCTCCAAATCTCGCTGCTCGACCCCTCAGAAGCAGAACAATACATGCGCATCCGCCACGAAGTCTTCCGCAACACTGTCAACCACATCCTCTACCCGCGCGGCGAGCCCTCACAAGCCACCCTCGACAAAGTCACAGACTCGATCCGCACCGGCATCGCCGATGGAGTCCTCTTCTTAAAATGTGTCGACACCACCACGGGCGAAATGGTCGCTGGCGCCCGCTGGCGCTACTATAAGCCGAAGCAAGACGGTGCTGCGCAGCGCACCTGGGAGGAAGTCGATGCAGGTCTCACGTTGCCCGAGCCGTTTGAGGAGAGCGACCCAGAGATGTGGAAAGAGGTTTTTAGTACGATGAATGCGAATAAGAGGGAGGTTCTAGGGCAGAGACCGTATTACACGCTGGAAACGCTGGTTACGTTACCCCAGCATGAGAGGAGGGGTGCGGGGAGTATGCTGGTGAGATGGGGATGTGACAGGGCGGATGAGGCGGGCGTGGAGGCGTTTCTTGAGGCGAGCCCGACGGGGGCGCCGCTGTATGCCCGGTTTGGGTTTCAGAGGGTGAAGGAGGTGGTGTTTGATTTGAGGAAGTGGGGTGGAACGATCACGATTGATTTGATTGTAAGCTTCTTTTTGAGAGGATTTGAAGGGCTGGACTAATTTTTTGTGACAGCTTATGTTGAGGCCGGCAAAAGAGAAGGTGGCGGAGTAGGTGATGTCGTTGGTTTGTATGTCAAGCCTGAAGTTTGATATACAGTGTTGATTGCGGATGATCTTACGCTTTCTTCATATGCCTCCCGGCCATGATGTATAGAGGAGGATACCCGAGTATGTGCCTGACTTTCAGGTGGTAAACGCATCTTTTAACGAACTGGTAACACGGCGACTACATGGATGTCAAGCCTCACCCATACTTTTATAAATTTGTGACGCATTAGTCGTTCACTAGCCTGATAGATTGAGTAATTAGAATAGCACGGCATAATAAGCATCGACTAGAGGATACTTCGATTTCATGCCCAACTTACGATCTGAATAATGGCTCGAAGTTTCAAATATCCACGTTTCACTCTCAAGATTAGCATACAAAGCACATGCTTAGAACAGAACAAAATGCGCGTCTGACTACCAGTCATGCAGGAGTCACTGAAGGAAAAGCAAGAAGTCTCAAAGAAACCAGATACTTTAGAATGATTGTTTACTACAACCCTGCTCTGCTATAAAATAGTTATATCATGCTAACCAAGCACGTATCCGAAAAAGCTGACCCTGTGAAATCGACTGCTTCTCAACAAACAAAACTTCAAAGTGCACTAGAACAATAACAAAAGTGCACATCAGAAGCAATCCAACAAATAGACATGCTGGCAAACGCAAAAAGCGAACAACTACTAACATAAATAACGCCTCGCAATGCAAATCTTGGGTGAGCATTCCACTTCAACCCATGTATACTATAAAATATTGACCGATACCAAAGCGCCCTGTTTCTTTTGTGCAGACAAAAGTTATATATCGTATTCCCAGGCAGTTCATGATTGATCTTTCGGTATCCTTGGCAAATTAACGATCTTCCGGCACTCCATAAGAGAGGATCGTAATTCATCCTGCTTTCAAACTTTCCTCTTCTTTGTATGAAACATGCTGTATTCCTCCCTCTTTCTCTTTGGCGCAGGGGCTACGCCTCCACTTGCTGGTCTTGGTTTCGGCGCGCTGAACTGCTGCCCTGCAGGTAGTGAGGTTCGTGACGGTGGTGGCGGGTTGCGCTGTTGGGGCACTGGTCGCTGTGTGATATTCGGACGGCTTGTAGAGGCCGTAGGCCTTGAAGGCTCCGGTCTGTTAGCCATGGATGTAGAGGCCTGTTTGGACAAGACCATGCTCCGAGGAGCCTCGCTCTCAGCCATTCGAACCATACGCGCCGGAGCTTGCTGAATAGGCCTCTTTCTTTGGGCCAGAAGATGCGCGGGTATCTGACTGGCTTTTGGCCGCTCACGTCCGTGGTCGAACATGCCTCGTTTCAGCTTATCGAAAGCGGCTTTGCCTGTCTTCGCAGGCGCACCAGAAGGCTGACCCCAACTTGTCGTAGTTCGCCCCGTGAATATCCTGCTGCCCCCAGAACCATACCCAATTCTGCTATCCACGATAAGGGTCTTGTTTTGTGCGCGATCCTTTTGTATCGCCTTCATGTGCTGCTTCAGCGCCTCTTCATCGGCCTGTTTCTCGCGCTCGGCATCCTTTTTCAGTTTACGGTAGACTTTACTCCAGTTCTGAGGGTCGCGCGGTTCATGTGGCTTCTTCTCCCAGTCTGGTATGTCTCGTTTTATGAAGCGGAGCCAGATTTCACCCGTCTCTCCGAGTAGCTGAGGGCAGTTGGACTCGAGCTCGATAAGCTGGTCGGGGCTTTGTACGAATCGGAGAACAGGCTGGAGGAAGGAGTAGGGCAAATCGCCAACGTCGCGGAGCATGTCGATGTTCTTGATAAGCCGCTGACGGGCCAGCTCGAAGAGGGTAAGAGCCGGCATGGTGTTGGCAACGGGGGCGTTGCGAAGTGTATATGCAAAAGTGTTGGGATGCGATATGTGTCAGGATTCGGTATCGAAGTTGAGGTATTATGCGACTCGTCGGTTGGGCTTTAGGGATTGCTGAAAGGGTGGTTTCCACTTGTAGTTATGTCAACCATTGACGAGTGGTACGTAGGCAGCGTGGTCATTGGATGGGTTCGAGAACCCCACAATATTCACGGTTGCATCTCGCCAGCCTAGGCTTCAAAGAAAATATTGATTTCGAACAGCGTTATGGACAAAGCGACAAAGCGAATGTTTAGAATAGAGAGCTGAGAGTAATGAAGGAGAAAGCGCCTAAGGTGTGTATCTGACGTCGGATGGGCCCTGGCGCTAGTTCAGATCCCTGTCAGACGCCGTGATGGACCATCAAACTGCGGCGTCGCGACTTTGAATACCAAAGCAGCCCGCCACCAGTGACCCCAACAGCTGTCGCATATTCGCGCCTCTACACCGAAACGATGGCGACCAAGGAATGGGGCCTGTTGTCCCAAGCAGATGAGGGTAAAACCAGCTATTGTCTGCTTCGAGTCTCCCGCTAACCTGAGCAGATGCGCTTCACAATGTATCGCGCCTTCTGGCAGTCGAGGCTCGTCCATACACAAACGCCGCAGGTCGCCTGCTCAAGCCGGGATTCTTTGAAGATGCACGCCCAAAACAGCTTCTCTCGCCGCCGCCAGACGCCACAGCTGCTGAGGAGGAAGCAGCCGCGCTGAAAGTCGAGCGCGAACAGCAGGCACACAACATTGAGATATGGCGCAAGGATATTATGAACGAGCTTTCACTGCTCGACTATGCAATTCTACGCGCCGAATTCACGACAAACAGCAATCATACGGAGCGCGAGCGATACGCCGTGGAAAAGACGGCCATCGAGGCAAAGCAGGACCATGTGCGCAAGACAATTGAAGATCTTCGCGTCCGGCTCGTCGAAGCCAAGGAAACACTTGCCGTGCGTAAGACGTATGACGAGTTGACCGAAAAGATCACAAGCAGCAAGATGCTCAAGCCGCGCGACGAGCAAGCACATGCACACGTAAAGCTGGACCAAGAGATACGGGAGCTCGAGCACGAAGTACAGTCAGCCAAGGATACCTGGAGTGAGCGCCGCACACAGTTTGGCCGCATAGAAGAAGAGGCTCGGGAGATGCTGCGCATGATCAAGGATGAGAAGGAAGAGGCTGAGCGCAAGGAGGGCATGATGAAGGATGGAGACGAGGATGGCGACGGAGAAGGCAGCATGTCTAGGGGAGACGTCAGTCATGCTGGTACGCCACGGCCGGATGGTGGTATGACGCCCGTACATGCCAGCCAGGGCGGAGAAGGGTCGTCACTACGAGCACCGCCCCAAGATCGGTTGAAGCCTCTGTCTCGAGACGTCAGTATTGCACCTTCGGCTAGGTCCGGTGCTGCAGAGGACACTGAAATGGCAGATTTGGGTGCAAACTCAGGCCATGCCAATGCAGATGACTCGGATGGGTTAGAAGAGGGCGAAGACCTGGAAGATGGCGAGCATGACGGTGACGATGGACCATCAATGAGCATGGACGAGTCGTAATCACATGTGGGATAGTGTCTTTTCTCATGATTTGCTTGCATAGCGCGGTGTTAGGGTATCAATGTATCTTCATCTTTCGTGGCGGGCTTGTAACATCTAGTCGCAGCATGACAGTCCTGATTTACGAAGCCTCACTCATGGCAGCCTTTCCCTTTGCAATTGCCTCCTTTGCCTTTGTGACTTCCTCCTCGGAAGCCTCGGTGCTGTTCTCCTAGGTCTGGTTAGTACCATCATTCCTGTGCACTTGATGAGTTCTCCAACTTACCAGTTCCTCTTCCAGCTTCTCAACCGCTTGCTCAATCTTGATCTTCATGCCGGGCAATACGTTCTTGGTCTCCTGAAGTGCTTGACGCTCCAATGAAGTTAGTGTCTGATTATGCAGATTTGGTGAAACCCTAGGGCGCAGAGATATAGTATACCTCTTGCTTGAGCGTGTATTCGCCATTGTGTTCATCTTGACTGGCTTCGGCCTTCTTGACGCGTGCTTCTTGCTGCTCAATCTCTTTGTGGTAGCTTGCTTCCTCCTTCACTAAGCGGAGCACAACGCCAGTTGCTATAGCGAGCTTGGACGGAGGGGCCATGGCGGATACTTGGGAATTGCGTTTGTCGAAACAGAAGGGATTGATGTCAATTTCACAAGGAACTTGGCTTTTGTATGTTCAAGTCTACTGGCTTTGGTTGTTGCCTGCTTGGAAATGTTCGTCTGTCCGCGGGGCTAACAAACTGCCCCACTGACCTTGTCTACAAGCTGGTCTCGACATGTACCAACACCAAGATGGCAGTCCCCTGGCTGCAGTACAAAGAATTGGATATTACATCCTTTCATATACCCATTCCCCTGCATGAGATCTCTCATATACGTGCAGCTGGGTAGACATCTGTAATGCCAAGACCACTTAACCGTCCCTTTACAGACTAGACCAGAACGCGTCCCACGCGTCCACAGGATGAGTGGGCGCGATAAACTCCACCTCCCTGGCAACCCCTCTAAGTACAACATCAACACATTCACCCTGGCTGCCGCATAGAGCGCCCCAACAATGTCTTCCCCACCCCAGCGTCGCTCTCAGCGCACGCCGGCCTCGGCGACCCCAAGGAGAAGCGCTCGTGGCCAAAATTCTCAGATGCAATCGAGTCCAGCACCAGTAGGTCCGGACGAGCAACTCCAATCCGAGGCGACACAAGCTTCACAGCGTGGACCTCAAGCAACTCCAAGAAATGCACGATTTCAGACGACTTCGACCCAATCGCCTCTCTTCTTCCAATCCTCGCCTGCCCCTGCAAATGGGGCTGAGGAGAGCGATGGTGGTGCAACACCAAAGGCGTCGGCCATGAACATTGGAGGTATGGAGAGCAGGCAATTCATCATTGACATAACTAACATGTACAGACTCGTCACCTATCCACTATGCCTCCAGCTCTAGCCCTGGTCGAGCCCGCAATGCCCAGAGCAACATTCCGGGTAGCAGCAGTAGCGCCCTCTTCGTCCGTGGCTCAGAGTCTGCAGCACGTAGTCGACGCAATGATATCCACTCTGATGTCTTTGGCACTAGCTCTACCAATCGCCGCCGCAGACTATTCGTCGATGAGAATGGCATGCCTGTTCAGGATGCCTCAGATGCAGCAACGTTTTCCAATATCAACCCAGATACTTCTGATGCCGATGTGTTGGGTGGGAACTCTTCACGAGTCATTTGGGGAACCAATGTGTCTCTGGTGGATGCCCGTCATGCAATGAGGGACTTTCTCATGAACTTCCAAAAGAAGTATCGCATGATTCAGGATGGCGAGCTGGAAGAAGGCATGAATCTTCCTCCGAACCACCCAGGCATGGCTCGGGAGTACGTTGATATTATGAAGATGATGCTTGAACTTGGTGTCACGCCATTGAACTTGGATGCCCGCAACCTCAAGGCCTACCCGCCAACGAGGAAGCTTTGGCACCAGTTGCAGGCATATCCCAACGAAATCATCCCAATCATGGATGTTGCCATAAAGGACACTATGCTCGAACTTGCTGAGAAGCGAATGGCGGAGATGCGGACTCAACTCTCGCAACAGCAACGCGGTGCTCAGCCTAGAGGCCGTGATTCCAGTTCTCTGCCTCCAATGATGAGTTCCGATGCACCTACTCCTGGTGCTCCGTCTCCTGCTCCATTCCCAGAGATCCCCAATCTGGTTAGCGAAGTGGACCAAAAGACTTACAATGTAAGGCCATTTGGTCTGGACAAAACCATCAATCTGCGCGAGCTGAACCCTGGTGATATGGACAAACTTGTCAGTGTCAAGGGCCTGGTTATTAGGACTACCCCGATCATTCCTGACATGAAAGATGGTAAGTTGAAGAATGATAATCCGTTGGCGGTAGCTAACATCACTAGCCTTTTTCCGCTGCTCTGTGTGTAACCATACGGTCAGGGTGGACATTGACCGTGGTAAGATCACCGAACCCACCAAATGCCCGCGTGCGGTGTGCGAGTCGCCCAACTCGATGCAAATCGTGCACAACCGCTCTGGGTTTGCCAACAAGCAGGTCATCAAGCTACAAGAGACTCCGGATGATATGCCAGATGGTCAAACACCGCACTCGGTATCCCTTTGCGCATATGACGAACTGGTTGATGTTTGCAAAGCTGGTGACCGCGTAGAGATTACCGGTATCTTCAAATGCAACCAGGTCCGCATCAACCCACGACAACGATCAGTCAAAAACATCTTCAAGACATACGTCGATGCGCTGCATATTCAAAAAGTCGACAAGAAGCGTTTGGGCATTGATGTATCGACAATTGAAGAAGAGCTCGCAGAGCATGCGGCTGGTGATTTGGAAGAAACCCGCAAGGTCACTGAGGAGGAGGAAGAGAAGATCAAAGCCACCGGTGCTCGTCCTGATGTGTACGAGCTACTTTCTCGGTCGCTCGCCCCAAGTATCTACGAGATGGAGGACGTTAAGAAGGGCATCTTACTCCAACTCTTTGGCGGCACCAACAAACAGTTCGAGAAAGGCGGTAGTCCAAAGTACCGCGGAGACATCAACGTCCTGCTCTGTGGTGATCCCTCCACTGCCAAGTCCCAGATTCTGCAATATGTCCACAGAATCGCACCGCGTGGTGTGTACACATCAGGAAAGGGATCTTCAGCTGTTGGTTTGACTGCATACGTTACTCGTGATCCTGAAACTCGGCAGTTGGTACTCGAATCCGGAGCCCTGGTACTGTCTGACGGTGGTGTTTGCTGTATCGACGAGTTCGACAAGATGTCAGAAGCTACTCGATCCGTCCTGCACGAAGTCATGGAGCAACAGACTGTTTCTATTGCCAAAGCCGGCATTATCACCACCCTTAACGCGCGTACCTCTATCTTGGCCTCTGCCAATCCCATCGGTTCCAAGTACAACGTCAACCTCCCAGTCCCCCAGAACATCGATCTCCCGCCAACCCTACTTTCGCGTTTCGATCTTGTTTACCTCGTCTTGGACCGTATCGATGAGCAGAACGATCGTCGAATGGCCCGTCACTTGGTTGGAATGTACCTTGAAGACACACCTGAGAATGCTGCGAAGAACGAGGTCTTGCCAATTGAGTTCTTGACCGCCTACATCTCTTACGCGCGTTCCAACATCCACCCTAAGATCACTGAGCCTGCATCGAAAGCACTAGTAGATGCTTACGTTGCTATGCGTGGACTGGGTGCCGATGTCCGCTCGCAGGAACGAAGAATTACAGCAACCACACGTCAATTGGAGTCGATGATTCGACTTTCGGAAGCCCATGCTAAGATGCGTCTTTCTGAGGAGGTCACAGCCGATGATGTCCACGAAGCCGTCCGCCTCATAAAGTCTGCGCTCAAGCAGGCAGCCACTGATGCACGCACGGGATTGATCGATATGTCGCTCCTCACAGAAGGTACCTCGACCAGCGATCGACGCAGGAAGGAGGACCTCAAGCGTGCAGTCTTGGCCTCGCTTGATGAGCTTGGTTCTGCTGGCCAGAGTGTGCGATTGAGCGATCTTATGAAGAGTGTCCGAGAGGGTGCAAGCGAGCAAGTGGAAAACCAGGAATTCTTAGAGGTGTTGCGAAGCGCGGAGTTGGAGGGCGCTGTGCAAATTACTGGTGAGGGTATGCGAAGGACAGTGAAGAAGGTCGTTGGTACCTTTTAAGCTTTTGAGCATAGTACTGGGATCCTATGTCGCTATTCTATAGCTGGTACTGTCTCCTGGCATGATGATGTGATGGAAAATTCGGTCTAATGTAGCACGTCGTCTGGTTGCTATTTTACGTTTGAATAGATGATCATGATATCCATGTTTTAGAAGCTCAATGAATGTTTGCTGTGGTGTTCGCCCTTTAGAAATCTCCACAAGTGTCATGTTATATGTGTCTAGCTTCTGCAGGAGTCTTTACATGTCTTGATTGATGAACTGATACACGCATCTTTGACTGCGTGAATGAACAGAGACTGTACTTTAACTATAACGACTAGCAGACACATGGTACAAATCCATGAGCATATCAAGACACCAAGACCACATGTAACATATCTTAAACTATCTGTAGTCCATCACGCAGATAACAGTTCTAATTATTCAACATTACCTATAAATACTTCTACTCCATGAATCTCCTCTGCCCATCCAATACTCCCGGCATTCGAACCTCTAATTTCACCTCCAGCGCAGCAGCGTCATGTCCATCTCGCTCATTCCTCTATCAAAACTCTAAATCATAGTCTATTTCCTTTCCTCATCCTAATGCTCACTAGATATCGATCCCCCTCCACGAATGCATCGCTTTCAAGTAGCATCAACAGACAAGCTAAAGCAGTCAGTATTAACTAGCTTGCTCCCATAACTAGCTACACTGTCTTCAATATACAGACCCGGCCGGCTTTACACTATGAACGTATCATTGGTAGTCGATAGTGGCGGCTTGAAGAAAGTTTGGGGGTTTCACCCATGTGAACTGCTGTAAGTTTGCGCCTATACTTATGGTATCTTCTGGAACAACATGATCACGTATTTAGACTAGTTACACGGTTCTCAGAATGAGACATCCACCTGAATCTCTTCGTCTCATACCTATTCGCCCCCTGGTGAAAAGTTAGCATTGAATGATGTTGGTCTGCTTGATTTTATCAAGTTTCTATACTCCATCTATCGGTCCACCAGTAGAATGTAGGACCTAGACTACTTTAGGAATCGGGTAGTACAGGCAGCCACACGCTACCACTCATCAACACGGTGAAGGTGTCTATCAGTCCTCAAGCAGCCTATAAGCTTTGAACGTTCATGAGTGATACCCGATTAGGAAATAATCCCAATCACGACCCCCCTTGGTTAGTAAGTGGCGTGAAAGGATGCGCTGAGTCAGTCACAAAGGAAGCGTCTCGGCGCGAATAACTTTACAACGCCGGTAACAACACACGCCCACTTATACATTTACAACACACAATGCCCGATTGGATACATATACATTTCTCCAAGGATCTACCGCACCGCCCGATATAAACTTGAAAAAGTTCAAACCAATTCGCAAAACCGCTGCGCTACAGATACAGCTCCAACCCGGAACGTCCCCCCACCATCACCCATCACCACTACGTACAAGGACAATCTCCACACACACGTGTCCAAGCCCACCATGAACAACTCCAAATACGCGCCCAAAACCCCCGCGGAAAAACTCGCAGAATCCAAATCGGAAAAGCTAAAAAAAGACAAAGACCGCATAACCCGCCTCCTCATGCGTCTCCAATGGAAAGCCGAACTCCTCATGCTCTCCTACCTACGCACCCTGGACCTCCTGCAGCACCAACCGAGCACCTTCACACCCTCAATGTTCCAACTCGACTTCTTCGAATTCTACACCTTACTCGAACGCTACATCCTGTCTTTACTTTCCCTATTCCGCATCTCCATCTCCTCCTCTCTACCCCCAGAAGCGCGCCAGAACTTCAATTACCTGCGCTACGAGACGAATCCGGCACTGCGCCACACGCGGCCAATGGCTGATCACGCTTTTCATGCTAATCTCCTCGAGGCGCTGGATGATCCCCATGGCCCGTTTAAGCAGTGTCTGGGTGAAGGGGATGTCAGGGTGCAGTTGGGCAGAGCGAAGGAGTGTAGGAATATGTGGAAGGATGCGGATTGTAAGAAGGGAGGGGAGGGCGGGAGGCTAAGCTTGCAGGAGTTGGGCATCGAGGGTATGTTGAGGGGCATTTTGGCGGGGTGCGAGGAGGCGAGGGGGGTCGCGATGGGGTATCAGGGGGACGAGGGGGCTGTGACGAGTCGGGATTTTGAAAGGGTGTTTGAGGAGGAGGGCATGGAGGTCGAGGATGTGCCGTATGAATATATGGATGATGCCATGGATCTGGATTAGATATTTGGAAAGAGTGGGCTGGGTAGTATATGTTGTATAATATTCTAGACGTCTTTATTCATGTTCAAAGCAGGTTTCTTGGAAAGACATTGAAAGTGATTGGGGTATGTATTTCATCTTCTCGTACATCTTTGTTACACAAACTATTCTTGCAACACACTATCTGCACGGAACCTGTTACCCTCCGCTTTACCCGCTTTCTGCACACTTGTCGTCCTCTTCTCCTCTTCAGCCTCCCACTTACACCTCTCCTTACAATCCCAGCATACGCTCCGTTTGCAGACGCGCATGTCGTACTTCCACTCATGCCTCTTCAGCATTTCCTGGCAGTGGCTACAGTCCAGCGGGATGAGAATAGATTCTATATCGCCTCTTCGCCTTGCAATGCTCAATCCCTTGCTCGTCCTGGTGCGAATCGTCATTTCCCCCGAGGCATCTTGGTCGATGCCGTCAAAGACTACTAGTTTGTCGAACTTGCACCACCATGCTGGGCGCCCGGTCTTTTCTGTGCATGCACGTATTGAGGAGCTGGTGAAGGCGTTGGTGGCAGCACCTGGACCGGGGATCCAGCATCCGTTTTCTGGTGTGGAGGGAGGAGTGAAAATTCGGACTTTGTTCTCGCTTCCTGGCGTTTTCTTTGGGATTAGGTTGAGACGTTCCTCGAGGAGAGCGGTAGGGGAGCGTAGCGCGGCTTTAGACTGCGTCTTGGAGTTGCGGATCAGGGCGTAGCGCTGCTCTAGTTCTGAGCAAGGTTGAGCTGTAGAGTATGAAGTGGTATTTGTTGCTAGATTTAGTTCCGCAGGTCTGCGGAGACGCGCTATTGAGGTTTTGCGTTGGTGTGTGGCTGGTTTGGCCGGGGCGGCCTGTGTTGGTGACATTGATGGAGTAGAGGCTGTGAGCTGGGATGAAAGCACATGGTCGTCGTTTTTGGAGGTTTCGACATTATAGTTGTTTTCTTTTGGCGTTGTTGTGGATACATCCATTGCAACCATGGGAGGGTCCTCGTGAGCAGTCTCACTGAGCACGCATTGTTCGGGGACCCGAGGCCGAAGAGGCGATTGCTCTACCAAACCCTCTAGAGGTGAGTCGATCCGTTCAGCCGCCTTTTCAGGTACCGGTGAAATGAACGTTTCTCTTGTGCACGCACCATCCACCTCCGTCGCCACCTGTGGGGGAGACAACGTTGGTGGCTGAAGATCTAATTCATCAAAAAGAAAAACACCTGAATCCTCTTTTCCTGGATCGAGATCTAGGTTCTTTGGTATGATGATATCGGGAATGTCGACTTCATCGCATGTTGTATGTGTAGCGAGCAGTGGTTCACGTGCCGACTCCTCTGTCTTGGAGCTCTTCCAGAAACTAAAGGACGGCATGGTGATAAATAGCAAAAAAGAAAGAGGGTGAACGAGTGTAGAGAAAGACAACCAAGGCAAAAGCAATTTGTGAACCGATACTGGAGTTTATATCTTAACTTTCTTTTTGTACTTCAAACACCGAGGCCATATTCGTACCTGCCTCGATGGTAGAGTATTTCCTAACCCCTACATCCCAGTGCTTTGCCTGTACATCCTTACGTATACCCTGTCCCGTTGATGTTTCGTTTCGCAGTTTCAGGCCACAGAAACATTACTCGGGAAGGTGAGAACTTTATTCGTTTGTATACTCAGCCCCGCTAGGAAATGAGGTCGAGTATGGTTTTGAGTGAAGTCATGGCATGTCGCGACACATACATGGAGAAACAAGAGGCGTGGTTACTTTTGCCTCTGTTGTTTGAAACATTGCGGTGGCTGTGATTGGTTGGATTAGGCTGGTGTGGAGGGATGTCAACCTAGGTGCAGGGTAAGCGTGTGTCAGGTGGAAATTGAACGTGTTTATGCTGATGGGCGTATGGAAGGACGGTAGAAGGAAAATGGACGGCAGGACGGGAAGCACGTTTATGCCGTTGTAGTGGAGGGTATGAGAGGAGGGAATGTTCATGCAGAGTAGTGAGAGATGAGCGGGGTGGTGGGGTGGGAGCGGGGAAGACGAGGAGTGGCTGTTCAAGTGCAAGAGGGAGGTCACGGCAAGGAGTACAGTGTATCTGTTGTGGAAAGGGTGAAAAGACAAAAGGGGAGAGGTAGGAGAAGCAATTAGATCCTAGGGCGATGATTTGGTTGCTCGCCTTGTGGTTGGATGGGGTTTGCAGGCATGGAAAGAGCACCCGACTGGAGTCACGTGATGCCCCGCAAGCATCCGAATAGGAAACATTGACAAACAGATTGACATTGTTTCACGGGTTGCATATTAACAGGTACTTGGCTTAGTGATGGTGCTGTGATGACGATTGAGACATGTGGTCTCAAGTTACCTTGTCTCTACCCGTCCATCCGGTGAACAAAATCCCCGGGACTCCAAAACGGCTTGTACTTCATGCTGTGTATAGTCTGCGGGACTATTTACCCTTGCCTTTTTTGGGATGTTTTGAGTTCATAGACATTGCTCTGAACACGGCGAAGAAGAAAAGCGCAAAAAGTAAGCATTATCACAATATTCTCGTGGTGGTACGATGACGCTCTGGAGTTGCTAACTGTGTGGTGCGTCATTGATTTTGGTACTAGTCGGGTGGCCTGCCTAGAGTACCGGCATTTTGTCCACCAGGTGCCGACTTCAATGCATACGCGCAAGGTGGCTGTGTACGCAAGGTCTCGAACAGCTGCTGACAATATCAGCGTACAACGAGGCTATTTCCAGCAGCTGCAACAGCCCCGTCTAAAAAGAGCTCACACTGACTTGGCGGGTTGGGGGCTGGTGTTCGGTATCCGGGAGAGTATTGTTGGTGACGATGCGATGATGCGATCGGACAGGCCAATTACAGGCATATAGACGAGAGAAGAAAAGATGCAGGCGGTGCTAGGAACAGCAAGTGGCTGAGTTATGTCTGCCCAAAACAAGACATGGCGAATGGGGATCAAAGAGGGATTTCTGTGTTTGGAAGTGGCTCCACAAGGCTAGGGTTGTGCTCTGGAGTTTCTCAAGTGCTGATCAGCAATAATACAAACAGTGCAAGATGGACCGAATCAGTCGTACAGCCCCGAGACCGACCAGGAGGACATGGACATGGTGTGGATAGGATATGCGCGCAATGTCAATGTCCTGGATAGTCCGGTATGGTGTTATCACGGCGAGTGGGGCAGCGCATTGTGAGGCTGCAAAGTCGACCAAGCTACTAGTCATGTTGTCTGGTGTTGCGTAGGCAACCACACCGCCCACGAAGAAGTCGATGCGGCTCCGACGAGCAAACCATGGTTTGCAAGACGTGCGATGGACATGGAGGGCAGAGTTTGGTCGAGACTAGCGCACGATGCTTTTGTTGACTGTCGTGGTTCCGAGGGCGAGCAAAGTGTGGTAGGACCGCACACGAGTGAAGGCAAGGGGAGCTGATTCGCCCAGCTGCAGCGCCTGTCTGAGGTGAGGACGAGCCGGCCCTCGGGCACGCAGCGGCAGCGAGCAGAGTGTCAGACTGCAGAGACTTCATCTGGTGCGTGGGCGAGGGGTGGGGATGCCCGCACGTGGAGGCGTCTCAGTCGTCGTGGTTGCATGCAGCGTCTCGTATGTACATACGACCATGTCTGCATGTGTGGTGGTGCTGTGTGCAGAGGTGGTGAAGGCGCACTAGCGAGCCTGACGTACTGTACCGTGTGTGTCTGGCCGGGCGCCACTCGAACTGCCAGAGGGCTCGTAATGCCTGCTTTTTTTTCCTGCCCTTTACCGTGGGCGAGCGCGAGGGGGTCAAGGTTGCTACTATTTGCCATGGGCCTCTGGCGACCATGCAGTGACAGAAGATGCTCCCACTCGCACTCCCACGCTCCCGTGTGGGCAGAGGAACGGGCTGAGCTCAGCTGACAGGGCCGTGGCGGCAGATTCTTCTTCTTGTTATAGTCGGGTGTAGATACGTACATGCGTGTGTCCATGTATGAAGCATGTCGCATGTACTAGGTAGTAGTAGTAGTAGTAGTAGTAGTAGTAGTCGTCGTCGAGGGCGGGCTGGGGGCGATGCGCTGGCAGGTTTCGGTTCGTGCCTGGATCTGGCGTGGGCGTTGGCACCAGCAGCGTCCCAGTCGCATTCACCCATCCATCCGCATCCGCCATCCGCCCTCCGTCTGCACGCCCCATTTGCCCTGCCTGTTCCCGACTGCAAGAAAAGAGAGCCGGCGGTGCGGCGCTCTTGTCCAACGACTGCGCGCCGCGTACGCCGTCTGCTGCCCTTTGATCCGCCTCGCCTGCTTTGACCGCCCATTGAACCCGGGCCTCGCTGCTATCCAGGCCCCAGTCCACTGTCGCCAGCGAGTGACGCGCTCCAGCCAGCTCAGCATCAGGATGCCACGGGTGCTATTGCCCATTGAAGCAAAAGCACGTCCTCGATCACAACCATCATGACCGATACCGACACCGACTCTCTACTTGCTGCCGACGACGACGCCTTCCACTCCATCTCCGGCGTCCTCGAGACTGCTGAACCCGCCTCTGCCTCCGCCTCCACGTCGTCGTCGACGCAGCATTCACCACGCCAGCAGCCACTGCAACTCCCAAACCACCAACAGAACCCACCCGCCGCTGCACCCACTGCACCCACTGCACCCACCGCGCCCCACAGCAACCCCGCCAGCAACACGTCTGCCTCTACCTCTACCGCTCCTGCTACTGCCGCTGCCACTGCTACTGCCGCTACTACTACTGCTGCTGCTGCCAACAACTCCTCGACGCCCTCGATGCGGCAACATACGCTGGCGGGTCAGCGCCCTCTCAACCCGTCCATCTCGTCGTCGTCACCACTCTCCTCGCGGGAAGCCTCGCCTGCCCGACCTTACCAGCGTAATGTAGCTGCTGCCGCATCGGGCGTGAGGCCTGGCTTCCGTTCACGCAAGAGCAGCACCGACGCGAGCCCCAGCCGAACATCGAGTCTCGCAAACTCCACCACACCTGGCCCCTCGCCCACAGGCCCAGTGCAGCGTGCTCACTCGGCCACAAGCATACCGGAGATCACTCCCGCAACACAATCCTCCACGCCCGACGCTGCACGCGCACCGCGTTCTATCAAGCCTGCGCCGTCCAAGTCTGCCTCGGCCGACGCAGCACCCCATTGGCCCATCTCACCGCGGCTCAAATCACCACCACCCTCTGACGACAGGCTCTCGCACTCGCGGAGAAACTCACTGCGCTCGCAAATCAAGCGCCCTGAGACGCAGTCGACGCCTGCCATCATCGTCCAGAGCTCGTCGCCCGCCTCGCCGCCCCGTCTGGCAGTGCCCGAGCACCCCATTGCGAGCGAGCCAGATGAGCCGACGCAGACCATAAAAGCCCCCCCTGCCCGCGGATCAAGCGGCCAGCCTACCAAGCTCGAAACCGTCCAAGAGTCTAGCTTGCCTGCCACATCCGGATTTCATGGTCTAGAGCCGCAAAGGTACGCTTTTCCCCGCAACGGCCCCACTGTTTGTCATCGCGACGCACGTTAGACTAGTCGCGGACCCAATTTCCGTTACCATCGGCAAACTTTGTTAACGCATTCTAGCTTTGTTTCTTCGTTCGTCGCCCACAAATCCGATACGGATCGAAATGACGTCAATTCCAAAGTCACTGAAGACCTCAGTTCAAAGCACGACTCCTTCAAGCACGACCACTCCAAGCACACGGAAAGCGGCAGTGACAGCGCGTCAAGAAGCGCCAAGAAGGGCAAGATGCAGGAGCAGCGCTCGACCTTTGCCCAGCGGCCACAGCACTCCGTCTCTGCAAAGCCGTCACTGTCCTCCATGTCAACACGCGCACGCGATCCGCCGCTGCGCAACATGACGGTCGAAACCGAGACCGTGCCCTCGGTTGCACAGGCGTCGATTGTGAACCAAGACCGCTCCGCCTCAGGTCGTGCCGACGGTGGCATTCGTCTGAAGCCCAGCAATGAAACCATACGTCCAAAGAAGGAGAAGAAACCCCCCAAGCGAAAAGCCGCATCCATCAATGCTGGCACCGGTAGGTTGCAACACATCTCGTACCCTCACCATACCCACACTCGGCCCGACCCTGGTGTACTCTCCAACACACCTTCGTCTCTAGGCAGCCCCATCTCATACCGTTCGTACGATGACCGTCGCTCTCTGTTGGCCTTGTCTCCCCCAAGCCCGGAAATGCGCATGTCTTTATCTTCTCGTCCTCCCCATCTCAGCTATTTTTATTCAAGTACTAACGCCAGCTACCGTACAGCTTCTTCCAAGGCGGACGTCTTCGAACAAAAGGTGGCCAGTGCAGTCGATGAGGCCGACTCGTCAGACTCTGATGCCACCTTCATCTACGAGTCGAATCCCCCCGACCCGCCTCACCGCAGCCGGGGACACCATTCACGCACGCCAAGCATGACATCACTAGCAAGCCTCACAAACCCACAACTTCAGTTCCGCGATAATCAAAAGCATCCAAGCAAGAAGAGTAGCACTAAATTTAAATTCACTAATCCGCACGTATATCCTAGTATCGATGGAGACGATCGGGGCGAAGGTACTGTCCGTTCAGGCTCTGGGCGGGCTGGCGGAGGCAGTCACCACCATCACATCGGCGGTCGATATAGCCAGGGCCGAGGTGGATTAAACCACATGGTCATGGACAGTGACTCGTCGATGCCTCAGTCTTCGCGCAATCGTGGACCGGCATCGAGAAACGCATCGCAACCAAATAGCCCTCGCTTTCACACTTTCAATGTTGGCAATGGTCACAGCAACGGCTCCAAGAAGAATGGAGAGTACTCAGCTGCATACGACATTGACGCTGAGAATGCGGCCGATGACGAACGCACGCCACTCATCTCTGGCCGAAGCCCACGAGCCCGGACCCCTCGTCAAAGGAATAGCGCCAATATACGCCACCTGGAACGCCGGCATCACCGCGACGGCGGATGGTGCCGACGCTTTGCTGGATGCTTGGTCCTTTCTATCCTGCTCTTGGTCGTCGTCTTTTGCGCCGTTGGACTTGTCTTTGCGACCACGAAGCCTCTCACAAGTCTTGTAGTACGAGACATTCAAAACGTCGTGGCAAGTCAAGAGGAAGTTATCCTGGATCTCATTGTCGATGCAGTCAATCCCAACATCATTGGAGTCACTGTTGCCGATATGGAAGTTTCCGTGTTTGCTAAGAGCAAGCATGTCGGCTCCGATACATGGTGGCGTGAACATGGCAACGGGCCACCTGAGAATGGGACACCTGACGACTTGGAGAATTGGCAACCTATTCAAGACCAGTCCCACCATACGGACACTGTTGTCCGCACCACCGGAGTTGACGAAGGAACCGATCCCATTGAAGGCGAGCCTCGCACCATGTTGCTTGGCCGCGTTAACCGTTTTGACTCGCCCTTGACTTTTGAAGGCTCATTTTTCCAGCGGCATCGCGCAGAGTCCATTGGCGAACTTCGATTGGGACATCCAGGAAACAAGACCGAAGCAGGCGGAAGCGAGCGCTGGGAAGAAGTCCTCCAACATCCTTTTGAACTGATTGTCAGAGGCAACTTCAAATACACACTTCCCCTGAGTACACAGGAGTTCAAGGTCCCGGTCACAGCCTCTCACTACTACGATCCAGACGTCGAGAAGAAGAAAAAGCCGGCCGCTTTGAAGGGCCTTGGAAAGAGGAGGATTTTACCACCTGTACTAACAAAGCCCTGGGGACGTTATGACCGCAGAGCACTACCGCTCTGGAACCCCCAATAGCACATACTTGCATTCTGTATCACAAAGCTCGGAGATTCGGCGGTTGCACCGGTTCAATCTTCCAAAAGAAACTGATACCCTTCTAAACATGACATTACGACCCTATAGATTTGTCCCAATCCGGCAACTGTCCATCAACGATTATGTTGCCAACTTCGGCTTCACAGCCTTTACGAATTTCCTTGTTACTGCTGCGTTGCATTTGCACGCCACCCCAGCACCCCTTTGAAAAGGCTGTACGCATTTCCTCTACGGCGAATGTCAATCTTTGAGCGTACGGCCCTGCACTTTAGCGATGGTGTTTTTTTTTTCACGAAGTCTTGTTTTTTTTGCATTTCGACAACACAGACTTGTCTTCTGTTCTAATCAGTTTTTGCGCTGTTTGTCTTGTTTGGATTGATGATTGAAATGGATCGCTGTTGATCCGGACACATTCATTTCATCTTGCCTCTCTTCTATGTATTTATACACACTCAGCGTATACTTGATTTGAATATCTTGTCTTCTTTTTTTTTGCTTCTCAATGATCGGCTAGGGTGCATGGAATCGGTATGGATAGGAAAACAAAGACATCTGCATTGCGCGGGGAACGGGAAATGAAAAGATTTTAGTCTTCTTACTATTGGTTGGTTCTCTTTTTGTGATTATGCCATGTTGACACCTACATGAGATGCAGAAGAAATGCATGGACGTTGTCAAAGCCCCACATTCTACACAGCTTCCAAAACCAGACTGTCCCACAGCCATCCTCTCCACTGCGTGCTTTTAGTAACCCTGACGTCTAGCCTATTCTGCCCTTCTTTGAGAAGGCCCCGCGGAACTCCAAACTCCAAGCGTCTCCACTCCCCGGCTCTCGTAGCACCACGATACGTATCCTGGCTATTAGCCAAGCTGGCGCTGGTGATATTACCGATTTTAGCCTCGTTGAGCAAAATGTCAGCGCTGGACCCTTGGGAAAAGCCGGCAAGAGACACGACGAGTCTAGCAGCGGTACTATTGTCAGAAGAGGCCGGAAAAGAAACCGACCAAGTCCCAAGTTTCGACTGGCCAAAACACCAGTCCTTTGATGGCGTGCTGGTACCGACGGTATATGTTAGATTGGCCGGACATTTTTCTATGCGAGCGTGCTGGACTGGAATCGCCGTGTCTGCCAGATAAAACCCATCTGTTTTGCGGTCGAAATCTCCGATTTGAAAGATGCGTTTCGCCTTGTTTGTAACTGACCAAGTAAGTGACGGTAACGTTGTCGTCTTTCCCTTTACAATTTCGACATCGTTGTGCGTAAAGTTCGTTATGACATCCGCAATCGACCTGCCGTTTCCCCATGCATACAAGGCATACGTGCCGGACCGTACGTCGCGGATACGGAACTCGCCCGCATCATCCGCATAGGCCGTGTAGTAATAATTCTGTCCCTGATCCAGCGTCGACACCGTCTCATTGCGATTATCCCCTAGAAACACCGCGGCCCCAGCCGCAGGCCGTCCATCACTCAGCACCAGCTTTCCTTGCACCGCGCCTCGAGACTGATACGCTGCATTCTCGAACCACTTATACGGCCACTCCTTCTCTTCCCTTTCCCACCGCTCCAAAGCATCTTGTCGACTCCCATCATTCAAATACCACAGCCACGGCCCCCAAATCCTAGCCTCATCGTTACCCGTGGCAAACGAATCGCGGGACGAGGCTTGATAATGCGTCCCATGCAGCATATTCAACTGCACTGTATCCCCCGTCTTACTCTCCCGATGCACCATCAACTCCTGCTTCAGCTGATCCCCATTCAAATACTCCTTCCCCGCATGCAAATACCAACTCCCCACCTCATCCCCCCACACCCCGTACGCCGTCTGCTCGCGCAGAAAAGCAGCCCAGTCGTATTTCGTCAGGAACGTGCCATCGCTCTGCTGCCACGTTTCGTCCTGCACGTTTGTAGCGTTTTGGTACAAGGATAACGGGGGCAAAGCTCCGGTTTTTGTGTTTGTGGAGGCGGACGGGAAGGAGGTGTTGGACAGGCGCCAGAGCGTTCGGAATTCGCCGAGCGTGGGCAAGGCGCGGTTGATGAAGTATTGGTATGCGCCTGCGAGATCGTCGTGTAGGACCCAGTGGAAATCGCCTTCGAGCGCGCTGAAGCGTATGTCGAGCCAGTTTGGCCCGGATGCGGCGATTGAGGCGGTTGTCCAGCGGAGATCGGATGCTGCGCCGTCTTTATGATATTTTGTTAAACATGGCATCTTCATGGGGAAATACAGGGGATGGACGTACTGTAACTAACATAATGTCCCACTGCCTCCCCTACACGATCTTTTCCTCTATACATTAATTTAGTCGCATACTGTGCATTTTGCGTTACATTCCAGAGCTCGTTCCCTAGAATCCATGTTGAGTTTCCAATTTGGCGGAAGAAGCTTTTGGGTTGTTGTTGGGTGTTGGGGTGCTGTGAGTATGCGGGTGCGGATGCTACTATGCCTGCGCCACCACAAAGTAGAGGGATGAGGGCCTTCATTGCGGGCCACACTGCAGGTGGTGAAGGGGAGGAATTTGGCGACGCGAAGGAAATGAGGGTTATGAGTATATCATGTTTATATACAAGATTGGAATGATGCAGAAGCAAGGATCAGCATGCTATTCATGGTGATCATTTACTTACTGCTCTGCTTCGGTGCATATATACACCGAACCGCCCTTTCCCTCCCCGCCTCTCCTCCGCATACTTCTAGAAACTGTACAAGCGTCCTCTGTAATTCCATGGCCACCGAACTAAACATACCCCAAGCCCGATCATACAGCGTTGGAATCACGCATCATAATTCCTGTCTCTACTATTCCAGCAACAGGGTAGAGTGGTGGGGAGATTTTAGGGTTTAATAAATGGGGAGTGACATGCCACACAAAGGCGTCTGTGCTTTCCATTCACGCTACTTCTTTCTGATTTCTTCCGTCCGATCGATGAGGCGCGGGAATTAGATACTCCCTGGGGTTCATCTCGTATTTACCGGATCTACGGGATAAATTGGGGAGCGGGGGGGTTAGTAGCCCCGCGAAAAGAGGATAGTATGGGGAGAAGGTTGGGTAAGCAAGGTGGGGTGGGGAAAGCTTGAATGGGATAAGCAGAATTGGCGGGCAGAGGGGGTTAGAGTTTCCCGTCCTTGGGTCTCCGGGGAAACTGCGCGGTCATATTTATGGAGCTCTCTAGCTGATTTCAGAATATGTACTAGAGATGAAGAAAATAATCCTAAAATCAGAGGAAATACTGAAGATTAATTTATGTAGTTAATAGATGTAGAAAACGTTTAAAAATACAGAAGCTGTAAGCTATGCTTCCATCAACGCTCCATGTCTAGACACACTATACTTCTAGAGATACTACGCTCCTGGAAATGTTATTTTCATTTGTTTTACTATACCTGCCGCATCCACAAGCGCGTCGGGAAGCATGTTTCCACTAACATCCTTATCTAATACGAATCAAATCTTGCCCAGCATTAACACTATTAACACGTGCTATTCAGCGCTTAACCCAACATAATCGTGTGTGTTAGAGTAGCTTCGGATGAAAGCTAGCAGACAAGGGTGTGGGGACAAAAGAAGGCATTACGAGAATTCACTTTAACTACGAGACACCACTATCCACCCAAGCCCATGCATCAAATCATAAGCCGGTATGAGGCTGCAAGCATAATTCTTTCACATGTCTTGGACAAGTAGGTGGGTGAAGTTTCACGGTTGGGAAGTTGATCAGGGTAGGATATAACCAGGCAAGCACAGTGCAATATCAAACAACCTTTTTATCCAAAATGATGTACTTTTAATCAAAGATTGAATTCGCAAATCGGCGCATTCATTACACTAACATCAGGGCTATTTCCAAACAAAATTACACAAATTCCCACCTCTCCAACTTACTTCTCCAACGACTTGGCCTCGGCCTCTTTTGTGGGTGTCTGCGCACCGGACTCGGCCGTCTTCTCTCCTTCAACCACCGTGACAGGACCCGCTCGTCGCGGCTTACCAGTAACATCGCGCCACATGCCGCCAAAGTTGCGTACGAGACTCTGGCGACCTTCCCACAGCGGGTACACGCCTACAGCCATCGTAGAGCACATGAGCCAGATGATGCCGACAACGACCCAGCCGGAGAAGAAGGCCTTGCTGAAGATGTAGCCTGTGCCGTAAAGCGGCATGGGCCAGAGAACGAGAAGAACCAAAGTCATCGTTGCGGTGGTGATTTTTGCAATTTTCGAGGCGCGGAAGAGCTTTCTTTGCTCTTCGGCTTCGGCTTCGGGAGATAAAGCGGCGTGTCGGCCATGTACGGCTTCGAGATCCAAGTGTGCGGCTGCTGTGACATCTGAATCGTCGACTAGACGGATGTTCTTCATTGAGACCCAGTCGTAGTTGTCTTTTGGGGTTTAGTTAGTGAGTGCATTGGCATCCGCAGGAAAAAGAGGAACTTACCAACTCCGAAGATCAGGGTGAGGATGGGAATAAAGATCACGGGGGATAGCAGGGCGACGACGTTACCGGCCAACATGGGGTTGTTGGCACCAGAAGTGGCTACGGTGATGACGCCGTCGTTTAGTTTGGAGGTGGTGACGAGCCAGGCGGTGATACTGCAGCACAGTCCTAGGACTGGGGAGAGAGTGGCTGCCCACTTGTTCTGGCCCTTCCACATGAGGGTGAGAGTGGCGGGAAGGACTGCAGACGAGATTATGACACCCATGAAAACGTAGAGCCATCCCATGCTTGTTGATGTTAGCAAATTTCTGGCCGTAGAATCAGGCTGGGAGTTACTCACCTAATACCTGCATACCACAGTCCTGTGGAGAATCCAGCCATAACGAGTCCAAATCCGCAGACACATACGTGCGAGGTGTAAACGAGACGGCGGCCACTTGCGTTCGTGTTGATGTAGGTGCCGTAAACATCATATGTCAAGATACTGGACACGGCGATGAGTTGGGCGGAAAAGGCCGAAGTCACAGCCATGAATACAATGAGGAGAGTTGCGACGGCACCACCAGATCCCAGGAGAGCAACTGCAGCATACGGAAGGGTGAGTCCGGCGCTAATGGATGCTTCGTCCATAACTGCAGGGTACGTAGGGAAGTACTCTGTGCTCTGGAGCGCGAGGGCCGCGAGACCCATGGTGGTTGCGCAGAGCCACTGCAAGATGTCAATTACTGTCCACAAAGAAAATTTTCAAGAAACTCACGGGAATAGCAAACCAAGAAAGACCGCCGATGATATATCCAGGAAGTGCGTGGACTGGAGATGCAGCAATAGCCTTGTTGTAGTCTGCTATAGGTAAGTTTTTGTACGCATAATATCACTCTGAAAAACCTACAGCCGTTGTCCATAAAGACAGTGCCAAAGTTTCCAATGATGTTAATCACAAAGAAAATGGCACCGTCCTTGCTCCTCATCGTCAGATAGCTTCCACCAGCATTTCCGGGCACGGGTGTTGTGGCCGAGAGCTCTTGCAGGCGATCGTAAACGGCTCCTGGCGATCCAAGCCTATCGCCAGTTGCGTAGGTGGTGAAAGCAAAGATGAGAAGGATGATGAGTAGAATGACAGTGTGAACGTAGTCGGTAAGGAAAGTAGCCTTGATTCCGCCAAACATGGTGTATATAACGACACCGAGGGGAAGAAGAAAACAGGCTGCTGCCGTGGGCACTCCAGTTAGGGAGCTGATGACGGCGGAGCCACCAGTGAGCAACATGGCTGTTACGAGAATGTTTGTGAACAGGCCAAAGGCAATGTAGACGAAATGAGTTGCCTTTCCATAGCGAGCGCGGACGGCTTCGAGGAATGTCTAATACATGTTTAGTATGTGTATGTTGGCATGAATGATTGCAATCGCTTACATGTGCATTCGGTGCTCGCCTCTTGAGCTCAATGGCAACAGTAGCGAACAACAAAATCTGGACAGTAGCTCCGGCAGCATACCAGAGAGGTCCAGAGACGCCTGTTGAACCGTCAGCTTTTGCACCGCCAGCGTAACCAGCTTCCTCGCTTACCATAGCGAAATGCGACAGAAGAACTTTGCAATAGCGTAGCAGCCCATGTCCAAGACGACACAACCGCAGAAGCTACGAGACCAGATTTCACAGTACGTCCGGCAGTCGAGAACATCTCAGAAGTTTGCAATTCATTGTTGTAGCGTTTGAGAACCCAGGTAGTAAAGACCTTGAAGCTGTCAGCGCACGCTACTCAAGTATTACTATGGAGGAAGGGCTTACCATGCCAAGTGCAAAGAGGAAACCGACACCAAGGACGATGCCATAGCCCCAAGCCTGTCCCAGAGGGGAAGCTGAGGGCCCAATAGGTGTACCACCACCAGCCATGCCGAGCTATGTTGTGGAGAATGAGAATTGAGGTCCAAGACACTTTTTGAGTTTTTGTTCCCTCGGTGGGCGATCGAGGCCATCTATATTTCCATCATGTCGACATCGGCACTAAGTATCCGTAGAAAAAATCCATTAGTACCAAACGGTGCTATCTCCAGCATCTCCAGACACACACATAAATGATTCACGTTCATAGATTCAATACACGGACATCATTGGCCAAAGATTAGACATCCAGCAGCTGGGGTAAGACTAAGAGCTGTGCTTGTGCTGCAAACCATTCTAGGCGGTACCCCCAACTTCGCAGCTTGGTTCGTCGACTCATCGCCTTATCGCGGAGTACCTTCCCCTCAGCTTCTGAGCTGGTTGGGGTTTTCTTGCGGGATGGCTTCGCTTATGCTGATAAGAGAACGGGCCCAGGTAACTGTACTGTCACTAACCCAGGACCCCACTCCAGCGGCGGCCTGAGCCCTACCATTGCGAGCCGGAATTTTTTCTCATCTCAACGCTTAGTGGCTGACATGTGCAAAACGGTCGCGTGGGGATCGTCATATGTATGCATATGGGTGCTGGGCGTGGAGATTTTTGGCGCATCGAGATGGAGATGGTGTTGGAGGTTTCGATGAGGTAAACATAGGATGCGAGATAAGCTGGGGTTGGGGATCCAATGGCATGGCGCCGACAGTGGGCCCCGAAGTCGGCCGTGCAGGTCGTGTACCCTAGCTACCGCATTTCTCCACGGCATGCATGGACCTGCATCGTACTCGTAGATTGTTACTCGATCGCTTTGACAAAGATGTGTATCGTGTGCATTTTGAAGTGTGGTTGTTTTTTTAAGTATTCCAGTGGGAGGTTGTGTTGGCGTATTATGTGCACAAGGAAAGAGAGAGACTGTAGGCCGGATTTGGAGATCAAGTCCGTCAGGGAAAGATTAACATAAGAGCCGGTAAAGATCAGCATAGAATCAATGGTTATGCATTTGTCGATGCTCGGGTGCACATAAGGTTGTGTCAAATATTATCCAATCGGCCCGCCAGTAAGCAAGACTCTTGGGCTTCGTTACTGGGCATTCTCCAAATGCTCTTGCGACTGGGAGGAAGGATGACCGAATTACGGTGGAGGCCTCGTAATCTGTCGTCGTGATGATATGTATAAGTGTTAGTACGCTATGTTAGCAAAGAGACGCAAAACGGTCGTGCCGATCTACTTTCAGGCACCGGTTATGCTACATATAACCGATTGTTCCAATCCACAGTCACAGTCTACCTGCCCAGCTGAAATTGACAAGTAGCCATGGATCTTTTATCATTGAAGGGTCAGTCTTTTCATATACTACAACTCTGTTCGGCGATACTACTCAGTTGAGATGTGCATGGGCCTGTCAGCACCTCACAAGATCGACCACGACTCCGTAAGCTTCTCACGTTTCTCATCGACCAAAGCTTATTACAAATAGACACATAAGACAAACATTGCTCTCCAGGTATACTTGAAATCTCTAGGCCAAAGTTTTACGTGTGGTCGTTTACGTTCAACGCGCTCCACGGTCCTCCATGTCCATAACCAACACTAGCATGTAGAATGACGAGATGTTTCAGAAGAGGCGAAACTTGTGCTACTTGAAGAGAGATCTGGCGGCTCGATCCGCTTTACTCCATTTCTGCGGCAAAGACGATCCCGAGCCTCGCTTATGGGGGCTTTGTTACTGCATCCGGGCTGTCCGCTTGGTGTCTCCACTGGATATGGCTGAAGCATCATACAATTTCGGACGAATGCAGGTATACGGCAGGAGCTGAGTGAGAAAGACAGCTTCTGAAATCTCGTACGACTACGATCCGGCTAAGCCGATCAAAATTCCATATACGCGGCCTGTTATGCGTAATCCCAGGGGCGTATGCAGGACTCTCAGCCTCTTTCCTAACCAGCTATATATTGGCTCGCCAGTCGAAAAAACATGTATTGAAACACACAACCACACACTTTCTGCTGTACTCTCTTGAACCAACATGGTGATTCTCAGCGCAGTTCTTACAAGCGCATTCGCGCTTCTGGCATCCGCTCGTTACAGTCCCGACGGATGTCCGCGGAAGATTGGCGCAGAGGGTGTACACGCTCGCATCCCGCCATTTTTTGATACCACAAGTCAGCAGCATCACGGCAAACCATGGTGCCCACCGCCTGCGGACTTTTACTTCAAGCCATGGTGGATGATTCTCGCCACCAATCCCCAGTATGCCGCAATGCGCAATATACAGTACGACCCAACTCCAGTCGACCCCTCGAACCTGACGGGTTTGGTGAACGACCTCTTTTCGTTCCAGCGTCCAGGCAATAACACCATATTCACTACGTACGGCATTGATACTCCAGTCCCGCATTTACCAGCTGTACTAGACTTTGCAGCAACTGGGATTCTCAAGGGTGCTACCAGTCGATATGCCATCTTGGTTTGGGGATGCGATGCCAACAGAGCGCCTTACTATGCGAGCTACTCAACAGCGACCAATCTCACACAGACACCACCAGGTATCGATTTGTTGAGTACGAGTAATAAAGGGCCGGATCAGGCAACCATCGATGCGATTCTGAAGGCGCTCAAAGATTTGGACACTCCAGAAATTACAAAATATGTAGACAAGTTGAACCGAACGGCGCAGGATGGTGCACGGAACAACTTGCCTAGGGTTAGTATCTGATTGAGACTGGGCATGACAGCTGCTGACAAGACGACCTAGATTACCTGTGATGATTATTGCAAGACGAACCAAGGTTTGATTGGATCGATAGGTTGAACACGTGACTAGTTGGTGGGCGGGTTCAATGAACCACCAGCTGGGCAAATCATTTGCTGGTGGGGATGCGACGATGCGTGTTATTTTTGCGATCCAACAAATATGCTGTAATATAATGAACTTGTGTGTCGGGCATGACAAGTAGTGTTTCTGAATTGAATGCGTGCAAGTGAAGAATGTCTACAAGTGTCGGCGCCGGGCAATGCTATGGCTTCTCCGCGGTGGGGCTTGCCAAGCCAATCGCCCATGTTAGCGTCAAAAAAGTTAGAAGTTGCCCTTCAGATTGCGCGCACAACTTGGACGACACAACATCGACATCGCCATTGCAAAGCGCAGGTTCTTGCGACATATTTCAGAATGGCAAAGCGAAAGTTGAACGAGCATGATGTGCCAGAAGAAACGTCATGTGACGAATCACACTCTGAGCGCAGCACTTCACCCGAACCTTCGCAACCTGCAGCGACCGCGACCGAACCTGTGACGACCACCGCGACGCCGAAGAACAAGAAATCCACAAAAGCTGCTAAGGCGGCAGAGCCAGAGCCTGTCGCATCTTTCGCCGAACTTCAGCTAGAACCCCGCTTGTTACGAGCAATCCGCGATTTGAAATGGGCATCTCCCACGGCAGTGCAGTCACAGGCCATACCGCTGGCGCTAGAGGGCCGTGATATTCTGGCTAGATCAGGCACGGGAACAGGAAAGACAGCTGCCTACCTTCTTCCCATCCTACACAAAACACTGCAACGGAAGCAGACATCGCTCATCCTGGCTCCAACGAGAGAGTTGTGCCAGCAGATTGCGACCGTCGCCAAATCCCTCGCACAACACTGCAATCAGGAAATTAGGGTACGGAATATTGCGGGCAAGGAGTCGGACGCTGTCGTGAAGGCAGCGCTCGCCGATAAGCCAGAAGTGGTTGTGGCTACACCAGCGAGGGCGTGGACCAACATCAATAACTCCACATTGGCCGTCAACGACCTTGGTACGCTGGTTGTGGACGAAGGCGATTTGATAAACGGCTATGGTTTCGCCGAGGATATGACCAACATCGCTCGTGAGATACCCGTTGGCGTCCAAAAGTTTGTTCTCTCAGCTACTCTCTCCACCGACGTTGAGGCTCTCGGTAGCTTGTTGTGTACCGATCCCGTCATTCTCAAACTTGCCGACCTTGACAAAGACTCGAAAAGGGTAAGTCATATTCGCATATCCAGCTTGAAAATGCATACTGACAAATCGCAGGTGAAGCAATATGTTCTGAAGGTTGCCGAAGATGAAAAGTTTCTCTTGATCTACGCCATGTTCAAATTGCAGCTGATCAAGGGCAAGACGATTGTCTTCGTTGGTGATGTCGACCGGTCATATCGCGTTAAGCTCTTCCTCGAACAATTCGGAATTAAGAGCGCTGTGCTCAATTCGGAACTTCCGCTTGCGTCACGCACTCACATCGTGGAGGAATTCAACAAAAACGTGTATAATATTCTCATCGCGAGCGACGAGAACGACGTGGTCGGAGTCCAAGACGAGGACTCGAAGCCAAAGAAGAAGAAAGCAAAGAGGAATAACGACAGCAAAGACTCAGGTGTTTCTCGAGGTATTGACTTCTTGAATGTTGCCTGTGTCCTCAATTTTGACTTCCCTGGCAACTACAAGTCCTATTTTCACAGGATAGGAAGGACTGCGCGAGCAGGAAAGTCTGGAACGGCCATCTCGTTCATTATTCCCAAGGAAAAGTACAGGAAACACAAGCCCACAAGCTTCGCCGGATGTGAGAACGACGAGGAAGTTCTCAAGAAGGTCGAGAAGCACCAGCAAGAAGGCCAAAAGCTAGAAAACTACAACTTTGACATGAAGCGCCTAGAGCCATTCCGATACCGCTTTGCAGACGCGCTCAAGTCAGTCACGCGAATCGCTATCCGAGAAGCCCGCATCAAAGAAATCCACTCAGAGCTCGCCAAATCACAGAAGCTCTCGCGATACGTAAGTTCATCCCTTGCTTCCCATCCATTCTGCTGAGCCACGCTAACACTAATCTTAGTTCGAAGAAAACCCCGAAGCTCTCGCCCATCTCCGCCACGACCAGACTCTCAACCACCCCCTCAGGATACAACCGCATCTCAAGCACGTACCGGACTACCTGTTACCCGGTGGTAAAAAGCCAGAGGATGTTGGGTTCGTCGGACTCAATCTTCCGAAACCCGATCGTAAGAGGTTTGTCAAGGGTAGGGGGAGGAAAGTGGTTAAGCGAAATGGCAAGGTGGATCCGTTGAAAACATTTAATGCACGGGGGAAGGGCAAGAAATAGATATAGTTATGTCGAGGTTTTATGGAGGAACTGGTGTAGCATTTAAAGAAGGGAAAACAGCATCAGTTTGGTAGTGTCGATATATGAATACAATGACATACCTGTCTTAGCTGGACACTTTGAGTGTCTGCTGCGACTAACCCATTGTGTTATTGGAGTAGAAGAAGTGATAATGGCAATGCTCACTTGCGTTACGGTCCATGTCAAAATTTCCGATGTGCCATCTTGGTTTTCTGTTTCCCTGTTGCATGTAGTGATTAATGTTAGCATCTGGGTAAGCCAAAGGGAATGCAATAATGGTGCATGGAGTAGAAGAGCGGAAAACGTGACTGGTGGTTAGTTACTAAACGGATCAAAAACGACTTCGAAAGTGTGAGAATAATGAGGTTGATTCGTATATGAAGATGAGGAGAAAGGATAGTGCAGTGTTGTCGGTGAGTCCAGTAGTCTTGGGTCTATGGGTGAAGATGGGTATGAGAGGTTTAAGAAGGTCTTGTGCTGGAGAGGTAGGATGTTTTCAAGTATCTTTGTGTTTAGAGGGTTCGTTAAGAAAAGAGATTGGGCGAATCGATGTGTAGGATTGTTCTCTGCCGGGTTGGGATGGACGAAGGGGTTGTGTGATATGAGGGCGGCGGTAGACTTGATGGCAATGAGCTGGGTGGCGAGTTTGGGTTTAGAGAATTTATGGTTTGGGGTTGCATGGTGTTGATATCTTTGGAAGTATGTCTTAATGAGGTTTGAAGCATCATATGATATCGAGTTTTGTCTCTGCTCCCTTGAGAAATGTGTCACTTCATTTCTTTTTGATGGAGTCGAATTGGAGGTATGTATTTTCCGGACATGCACCGATTCTCCGAAAAATGTAAAACGGCATTGACATATCACGTGTATGGTCTCTCCAAGTCGAGGTTTTGATTTCTATACCCTATTCAAGCATGTACGAAATCAGATAGGAATCACGTGTAAAAACCAGATTACTATTCTCAAGCCAAATCTCAATAAAGAAGCAACTCCTCTTCATGGCTGATGATATCATGATACCGAAATGGTGATGCTTAGGTGAGAGAACTGAAAGGCAAGTTGTTTACCAACACGCATTTGTGTAACCCACCACGAGTAGCCATCCTATCCCGTCCCGTCGGGTATTGGCTTAAGACGGCCGGTGACACAACATGATCAGCAGGACTATCTCTCGCTTGCGAGTGAGTACTGGAGTACCGGTAGACCCAGAAAACAAGGCAAACACTCTCGTCGGTCCGATAGAACCACTGGAGGAAGATGCCGAGTTCTACGAGGCGTCTATCGGTTATGCTTGACCATTCTCCGGCCGCGTGGTTGACACCCCTAAACGGAAGGATTGGGACAAGTACTCAATCAGGCCTCGCCAAGTGTCTTATCTGTGAACGAGCTCAAGCCACAAATTTACGTTCTCTTGAAGATGAATGTCATCAGTAGCCCACGTAATTTCTTCAGCTCTCATCTCCGGGACACAAAAACTGCGCAGTGTGGTGAATTCAGAAAGTCAGAATGACAAGGCTGGTGTACAAAGGCTGGTTGCACATGCTGTGTAGCCTAAGAAGTGGAGTCTCAGCGGCCCGCATTCAACCCCACTTAGTAACCCGCGCCTAGCTTCCGTGGGACTGGCACCTTATCTGGATGTTCCCTACGCAAAGCCGTGGATTCTTTGAAGCTAAGAAGAAAGGTCGTTGATTAGATGGCTTCCTGTACGATAATCAACGCCGACAGTGCGACTTCTCGAGCGTGACCGCGTGCACTGCGCTTACGCACTTCTCATTTGCGCCATGTGCACGTCAGATGTTGTCCTGTGAAACCGCATTCGTCGGGCTCCGAAATGCCTTTTTGCCTTTTCGCGGTATTTGATTGTTGCCGACAATTAAGGACGGCTCATTCAAATGAGACCGGACTTATCATTCCGCACCGTAGTAACATCTACCTGGTGGTCCACCAATCATCTTGTTCAGATGGTGACATTTCTCCTGGCCGGTCCTCCCGGGATACCAAGCCTTGTTAGGAAACTGTGACATGTTTCAGTGCCCAGCAATACGTTGTGCTGCTTTAGAGAAGGCTGGTTGGTGCTTTCCCCCCCCCAGCCTCGTTCGTATCAAGCCTCAAGGGTAAGTTTGAGTGAGCGTAACGCGCGTCGTCTACCAGCTGTAGCCATTAAGAGGTGCACAATGTCTGAACTTTGACGTGGGATACGCGCCATGCTAGCAGCATGTACAACGGTCATTCGCTTTTGTTCCTATCTTTGCCACACGTGCATGGAGCTGACTGTGAACGTTGATAATTGCGGCCACCAATAGACGGACGTAAATATTACTGTGTACTGACCCCGACATACGTACGATTGATCCTTGTCCGCGGAACCATGAGAACGACAGTATCAGGCGACTTCGCCATGGGCGCTGTGCAGCGAAGCGTCAACTGACACGTCTATCGTTATTTCTGAGCAATGAGAGTTTTGCAGTGCCATTAGGTAGGCTTCTATTAGGCCTCCCGTGTGAGATGTGCCGGCCGACGGGCCGCTTCTGAACGGTTGACCGATACAATGGACATGCAACGCGGCTGCGGACTATGTTATGACAGGGGACTGGGTATGTATTTGATTGGTGAGATTGTATCTAGAGCCTGTTGGTGATATCATGCGGGACCGTCTTTGTTTCTCTGTGGCCATGTTGCAAGGTGGGCGCTTCTAGCAAGGCGGGGTAATTTGAAGGGAGGAAAGGCACGCTGGAGGACCTGGTCGTCTAAACTCACTTGATCAACCGCGGTTCCCAGCCACGTGGTCCCCAGACCCACACACATACGGAGAGTAGACAACAAAGCTCTTGCTAAGAAAGGCATGTGCAAGGAATCAATCGGCTATGGCTGGCGTTACGGCAAGCTGGTCAAAAGACAAGGACATTCGAGCAAGCCCACATGTTTCACGTGGCTTTGCGATTGTCGTATACCCCCGTGTTGCCTTGTACTTAGCAGGCGGCCGGGACCGCTCTTTACGTGCCCTGTAACTCAGTGATGGGGCAGAGCGATCCCCAGGATGGCTCCCGATACCATATAGTCTGATGGGCATCAAATATCACGATATGCAATGTGCATTAAATATATACCCTGACTAAAAAGGATATTTGATACGTCATATTCATTAGATACAATTTGAGCGGCCGTTACGTCGCGGAGAACATTAGGAGATCGTGATCCAATCTGATATAGTGTGTGCAGATAATGAACGGATGGTAACATGGTGCGAGTTGCCAAGGTAACGTATTGTGGATAGGAAGGAAAGAAGGCCCTCAATTCTCGGGTACGAGGCGACAGACGGGAGCAGCGTGTCGCATGTGGGCGTTAGTGGCAGTGACGCGAGGGTGGTGGTACGTGTCTTAGTCGCTGGGCGAGTAGTTTTGTGTGTTCCAATAACCCAAGAGCTTGTGAATGTGATCAGGGTGAACGTCACCAATATCCTTGACCTTGACATTGTGCTGAGTTGGGTGGTGGATACCGAAGAAAATTCGTGATGCTTGAGATAGCGGTGATACTCCTGGCGCCATCATGATGCCTGATCCAGTCTTCAGTGTTAGAATCTTTTCTCAACGGGATTAGTGCTTAGGTGACTTGCAGATAGGCTCCTTGTCAAGTGAGCTTTCGCCTTCCAACAGTGAAGGCGTATAGTTAAGGGAGTAGGCAATCGCATGTGCACTGGGCAAAACACCGTGCTTTTTCGTACCCTGGCCACCGTACGTGAAGATGGGACTAAACGTGTCAAAGAAATGCGCAAAATTGATGGACCACGTCACTTACACGGCGTAGCAGAACCCATGCCTGGGCCCGACTACGATGAAACGTCGGATCTGGCTATGTACATACTCTCCGTACTTCACAATGGAGATGGAGTTGTTGTATGCAGTTGCTGTCGAGCCAGCGGCTTCAGTGAACAAGACCGAGAAGACCTAGCATGTCATGAATAAGAAGTTCACTTCACGTATAAGTAGTCCACTTTACCTTGCCAACAGTAAAGAAACTGCTGGGTCTGACATAATAAGCTGCAAACAATTAGCATTATTCAATTTACAAGGGGGATTGCACTATACAAGAGTCCAACAATTCCACATGGCTGTTTGGTGCGGACTGATTGTAGTTGTAAGTGCCTCTGATCTCTGCTCCTTCTACAGCCGGGGTAGAAGCCGGCCCTGCTCGAACATCATGCGGTGAATCGGCGCGAGTGAGTTGACCTTGAGGCGGAAGCCAATCAAAGAATACCCAGTCCCCTCCTAGATGTAGTTGTAGCGTTAGCCTCTAAAAGAGCAAATGTATAAGAGCAAAGAGGTAGAACGAATGAAGGTTCACAGACCTACAAAGTGAGTTCTGAAGTAGCGCCCGTGCTGTTCGTCCCAGTGCGTGCGCAGATACCTCTTGTGTTCATGGTCCCAAACTGGTTCAGTCATGTTTCAAAAAGTACGTGGTACCAATTGATATTCGTCGATTGCGTGACGATTTATATTCCATGTCGCGCAAACTCCCCCTTTTAAGTCCAAAGAAACAGCGAAAGGAGCCATCAAATGCAGCAGAGCCTCATTGCACATGTGCGAATGAGTTGCCGAATTCATCGATCAATATAGGGACGTTGCCGACGCAGTATGGTTCTCGGCGCTCCAGGCTGAGGATGCGTGAGGAGCACTGATCGGAGCCGAGGGGTGGCTGAAATCAGGCCGGGTGATGATCGGTAACACCTGCGTCCACAGCAGCTTGTATGCATGATAAGCGTGGTGGCGTGTTAAAGGCAGCGACAAATTGCTATTCCATATCAGTCTTAGTCAAAACAGGGGGGGCTCGCTCTGTGGGCATAGGATATCATCCCTCGGAAGGGTTCAAGAAACGCTACTAACATCGACCTGTCGCTCTAGATGGCTTCGCGATCACGGAGCCGCCTAGACAACGTGTCGTTTGCTTTTCGGCCAAAGCGCAAAAAACTCGGTGTGCAAACAAAGAAACTACACGTGGAACAAGAGCACTAATAGGTATCTAGCGAAATGGCTTCAGTCCCTTTATCCTTGGATCAGCCCTCGTGGCAAAGCGACAGATCTCATGAATGACACTAGCAGTGGAGAGGAAGACGTTGCCTCGATCGAAATCCAAACTCCCACTGATAACCATCCACATATCAGTATGCGCACACATGAACGAGGAGATGACCCACCTGTACGGCCTTCAGACATGGGTCGCTATGCCAACCTCCCACCTCCTCCACCGCCCCCTCAATCCGCTATTTCACCCCAGATACTGGACGCGATGCCAACAAGGAAACCTGACGTTCCGACTGAAGGAATCCCGTCACGTGAATTCTCCGAAATCGAAAGACAACATGGAGAGCTGGTGATAGAAAGGGAGGATCTTATGGGTTCTCGATTCCAGATGCAGATGGATAGAAAGAAGATTTCTGAGACACGTGAGAAAACCGGTATTCAAGAAGGATTAGTGATGGATCAGTTGCGTATCTTCTTACATAAGCAAGCAATCTCCTTGCCCCAAGATATAGCAGAAGCACTTGAGCTGGTTGATGCTTTTCGAGACCAGCTAGGTTCACTGGAGGTAGAATATGATGACACGGAACAAAAATACACGCTGAAGGAATTGAAGTACTCTAGGAAAGAGTTGGAGTTCATCGAAAAGTTGAAAAGCGTTCACTCAAACAGCTCTCCTGTTTCTGGAACTGAGAGAACTCCGGCAGATCAGGGTGCCTTGCAAGCAACTCCCCCAACTGCGGATAGCTGGGAAATCGTCAACCCGAACAACCAAATCACCAATTCGACTACACGGGAGAAGGCTCCACAACTAGCGTTGCAGCGTCAAGTGAACTACAATATCCAAGAGGACGTCGGCTCGTACACGGCAGACTTTAGTCTACTTTCAAATAATGAACGCTTGAACACGTGGTTCGTTGATATTTTGTTTCAACCCAATCTACCGATGAACTACCCTCAAGACGAGGAACCCATTAGCGGTCCAACACACGGGTCTCCGCTGAAGGATGTTCCCGAAGGCTGGCGCTGTATTTTCGCCTTTGGGGCGCAATTCGAAAACAAGAATTCGAAGGGTACTCATGACAAATCTCAAGAGCAAGACATTACTGGGTCTAGTCCTGTCTCTCTCACACCTGATTTTATCGCAATGAGTCAAGGGGAGATGCTTTCCGAAAGATTGCTGGTGGATTCGACAGAGTTTCAAGGGGAACAAAACATTGTTCAGAAGGTGCCGCATCGGAAATTCCCGTACAGGAAAGATAGCGAAGCCTACGGTGGCACAGATCTCGAAATATATGGATCGTTCATTAGCGAGAGAAGTCACCTACAAAGGAGCTTCAGTAGCCTCTCGGCACCGACTAGGCTGCAAATCTTACGAACACGCCAGTCATGTCACAGTCTTCCTCGCAAAGTGGAATTCCAGGATCGCCGCGACTCCAAAGCCAGTTCCCAGGAAACCTCAAAGGACGAGACTAGGCCATTGAGACTTTATCATACGATAGACGCATTTCCGGCCAAGTCGCCTTGGGGGACCATCAAGACTCTGATCGGACCTTAAATCTCACATAGCTCCAATCACGGAGATGGATATTTCAGACGAGAGATGCATTTTTCTCGTCAATTCCCCCAGGACAACGGCGGGTAGAATCACCAGGAGACACTCAATTCGAGCCAAGGAATATCACCTGTCTGCTATCAAAGGGCTTCTGGTACTATACACAGAGATGTTCAGGTTTCGACCCGAACAGCTCCCCATTTCGGATTTTCGTTGCACACGTCGCCTCGCATAGGCTTGTACTTTCTTTATTTGGGTAGCGTTCTCATTGCTCGCTTTTCTTTTAATTGGACAGCGTTAGCCGGCTAACATGAAAACAGGGCATGTGTTTTCCATAAGAGATGTGTTGTCATAATATTTGTTTTCTATACTGTATCATAGAATCAATTTTCCTTACCCAGATCCCAACAACGCGGCTTGGCCATACTACAAGTGTAGAGTTTTGGTTCGACCACGTTACCACCTGCTACTGCATGGGTCACCGTGGAACAAGCTTATCTTTCCCAACAAGTGCCATCACTGCACTGTGTCTGAAGGCACTCCCGTGATACCGGGTCTTGACTATTTGGAATGAGACGTTATCTTAGTTTCAGCCTGCACAGAAGTGAGGCATCTGTGGCCTTGTAAGAATGCCCCTTCAACCCCTTTTCCGATGTAACTCTGCGTATCACACTGTGCAAGGATAAGTTTCAGAACAAGGACACCGATTTCCTCCTAGTCACTACATTTACACTTGCACAACCTTGAATCAGGCCGATTATCTGGTTTCTGACACACGCACCTACTGCCCGGCCTCTTCGAACGAGTCAAGTATGGCCTATGGGCAGAGTCATGACACTGTGGATGAGTGATTGATCGAATGATTGGATAAATGGACAACGGGCTTGCAGAGGGCTAGACGTGCTATATGTCAATCATGGATTGTCATTCACCGTCTTCTTCAGCTTCTCCGCATGAAAATGAAGAGGCTTGCGACCATTCAATCAGGCTAAGGGATCTGGCCAAGCCGGATGCAACTAGTGAGCTAGTCTTATCCCAAGTACACGTTTGTTTTTTATCAACTGCATGGCCACGTCCTGAAACTTTTATGGCTCTTAGCTGATTGTCTTCGGCTACCTCATTTTCACTCCGTAGCCCGATGATAAATTTCAGAGCATAAATGATGGAATGATGTCGACTTAAGGTTCTCTGACAGTGGCAAAAAACGACAATTCGAGTCTAGTTTGCTGCAATGTTATCCACTTCCAGATCTTTTGGTGATGCCTGAGGCCACCGGTGAAGACACGCTAGGAGTGGAAGGAAAAAGCAGATGGTTAACCGGGTGTGGGTATGGGAAGCCCCTGTTCACCTGCAGCCGTGACCCGCAGGTTGTGATCCGCGAATCACAGGTGTGTGTACGATCCAATCCTCTCATTGGCCCAGGAGACGATGAGAGTATCGTGAAATCACCCCCTTAATCATGACTTTATCGAGCTGGTCCCATGACAATTTCGTTCGTTTGAGTGCACATTTGCACGGAACCAACTATTAGAGCAAGAGTCCCTCTTTCAACGCATTTTCAGGCTTATCTAGCGTTGCGTACACCTCCATGGAGTGTCAGCTGCAGTATCTCGCTCACTGGCCAATAGGAAGCCCGTACCACACCTACAGAAGGGCATGACATGACGCAAAGCTAAAGGAAGAAGTAATGATTACAACAGTTCTTGGTGTACTAGAGCTTTGAACGAAGAGAGCCAGTAAAATTGTCTTCTATGTAAAAGCGGCGGTTGCGGACGAGCGCCTATGTCGCAAGTGCAAGTTTTTGCTTTCCAAGTTGCATCACGTAGCGCCACTGCGATCTTTTGATTGGTTTGAACAGCTCATCTTGCGTCTTGCCGACTCAGCCTTGCATCTCAGCTTGTTGCCCAAGAGGTCTGCACCACCGGGTCACAAGGTTGAGAGTGTATCGGAATGCCGTGCCGTTGGTATCGATTGACATGTATGATTGGGTTGGCTTTCCGAGTAATCAATTCATTGGACACGGGTAACAGTCAGTGTATGCTAAACCCATATTCCATATGACTAGAAGTCTCAAATACCAATCGCAAATGCGCAATTCAAAAGCGACGTTGCTGCGCTTACATTGCGTTTTGCCACTGCTACCTGCATAACTTCATGTATGCACCGTTTTCAGTGCCTACTCCGGGACTCGTCACGATAACATATTTCGCATTCGATCTTGGAGTAATCCCTGTCGTTACGGTATCGCTTTAAAACGACAACAGCGTCTGGATGCGGGAGTGGTGTGCAGTCTCCACATTAATGTACCCCACGTGGTAAAACGTCAACCCGTTATTCTATCTGTAGAAGCCTGGAGTGATGCGTGGAATCATGAGACTGGTGCATATATAAAGATGTGGATTAGCTGATCGGTAAAGTGTGTACCAACCACGGAAGGCGTGTCAGGTAGAGTAGGTGACTTTAGGCAGTACTCTACATAGTTGCCTTTCGACCGACCGGCTGAGTACAGTGTAGAAACACCATCAAAAATAACTTTTGTGCTTTCTATCGTTGTTATAAGAAACAACAGTGTGGAGATACTCCATATTTTGAACGGCTATCGTTTCTGTACCGGGGTGGGCATGTACGCCATAAGTCTCGGGAAGTTTGCTAAGCGCACTGCTTTTGATGGATCCGAGAAGATTAGTCGAATGTAGTGCGAGGTTGACAATAGCGAATGAAGGACTCAGAATCTAAGACTCTTGCGCAACTGTGTAAGTGTACTCTTACGCCAGGTTGGGTCACACGCCTCTCATCTTGTTATGCATATTGCATATGCATGCGCGGTTTATCCCTAATTTGGGAAATGGATAAGTCACTGGGAATCTAGACTTACTAGCGAATCTCATAAGTCAATATACCGAGCAGAGCCTCAATTGTTCGAGGTCCGGCCGTCAATTATGACTCAATTTGATGAGTTATCTTGTATGAGACTTGAGTTGCTGTTGACTCGCACATTTGTCCTCAGTCAAGGGATTCATTTCTTGTCTCAAATTGTTGGGTTTGACTGGCACTATCAATGAAACCCCAAACTCGTTTTCTCAGTATATAGCAGGTATGAGAAAAGGCGGAACCAGATGAGCGACCAATAATAGCTGTTTCCAAGTTCAATACTGTTTATGAGCAACAATAGTCCCATAATTTGGCTTTTGTAGAGAATATGGCATCCTCAACTTCTTCCATCTTGATATGATTCCAATCACCTACGAACTGTAGTTGGTATAAGTCCGTAGCGAGTTATCACATTGATATATCCTCCTATTTGATGCACAGTGTCTTGTTGTCGAACGAACATGCACTGTTCACCACACGATCAGAACTATTTACAAAAAATGTTTCAAGCTACATTGTGGTAATGACTCTTTTGTATGGTATTGAGGGATATCACTACTTACAAATATGTCGGTGTAATTGCTCATAGTGACACTAAAATGCAACATAAAATATGATAGTTAGTCAATACACTATATTGAAGTCAATCCGCAGTGTAACTCCTGCCAGTAACTTATCGTAAAGCAGTTGCATTATTAAAAAGACCTTGTTCTAAAACCTTGTGATTCAGTTGTCTGTTCACTTCCTATTCTTGAATGAGGCTCAATGGTAAGTTCAAGCAAATAGCTTATAAAACACCCAAACTATTTGATAGACTTTTGGTAGAGGGATATATTCAAAATGCTACAGGATTAACTATCGATAGTCTATTGAGATTTGATAGCAGTTCCTTACGAGAGAACCTCTAGGAGTACGAGCGGAGCCAGGTAAAGGTCGAAGTTTCACCGATAGTATTTTCCCATCCAGTGGATGAATTGTACACCGATCAGTAAGGATAGTAGAAACAAAAAGTTCGTCTAGTTTTCGTTTCCTGCTGCATTTCCTTCGGTCAAATATTTCTTTGATGGACCAAATTCCGTGGACTCGAACTAGTCGGATAGTGAGTAGCAGTTTTGAATCCTGCAAACCAAAAATTTCACACGATACTTGAAGTGGGAATCTCGGGATATCTTCAAGCTTCCCTGTTAGTATCTTGAAATCTTGATTTTTTCCAACTCGTGTTAGCGCGGACAGTTTGTTGCCACCTTTCGCATCCCATGCTTCTACACCGAACAAATCACTGTGAAAAGAAAAAATGGCTTCGATGAGATCTTCATTCTCTATTTCACCCGGTCCTGGACAAATGAGTAGTTTTGTCTGTCGGAGTCGAGACACGAGGCCCCCAAGATAAGGCAAAACAGCCGGGAGGGCTTGTAAGCGGATGCATGCATCCACGCCAGACTGTCGTTGCAACAGGAGACAAAATGCACCCTGCGGATACTTTTTCAGAGTATGATTGAGTACCGCTACATGGGTTACACCGACTGGTGGTGTCGCTCCATCCAAAATTTCCAGCCTGCTGGAAACATCTTCATAGGCCAACAGCGGAAGCACGGTGGATATTTCATTACGGAACGTGGTAACAGTTGTCATGATTTGTTCGTGTGCTTGCGTGCTCCACCTCTCAGATGCAACAATATCGCAGTATCGAAAACTCGAGGGTGGATTCCGACTTTCTCGGGAGGAACAAAGAGAGCAATCCAGTTTGTTACAGAAGCTTGTCGGCGAACTGGCCAATAGAGGTTGGTCATATTTATGTTGGCTATAGCGAAATAAGAACATCGAGTGGTCGGCTGTAGCATTGTAGATAACTTCTTGGAGCCTGAAGAAGGCTTTCTCCCGCCCTTCTCCATATAGAAGTGGCATGTTGACGTCAAATAAACCCAGGAGCGAATATGCCTCATCTTCTTCTCTAGTGACATTCCGATGGGAGGCCCATGACAATCTATCCGCCGCACTGAAAGAATCAACAGGGTGAACACGAAGAAGAACATCTGGGTCGATTGAGGTAATGTCTGCAATCTCTTTGTAACGTTCGAATTTTGTACCGATGGCAGCCCAATTCTCCGCAAAGAACTCGACACATACTGGGGCAATCAGCTCCTGCAACGTCCAACCACGTGTGAACCATTCGCTTATAGCAAATATCGGACTCCACCCGAGGCTTGCATCGGGAACATCTGCTAGATAAACGTAGCAGATATTTGACTCTGCGTAGTACCTCCACATGGAGTTGATCGCCTCTTGCAACTCAGCCGAACTAGATTTGTCGATGCAACAACTGTCAATCCAGATCCAAGCGTATCCATCCTTTAGGGCTAGTTTGCAAGCTCCTTGTATTTTCGCGAAGCCTTTTTTCGTCCGCATCTGGCTTTGAGGGTGTAGAATGGGTGCGCTGCTTATATCTGCAAATGTGACCTCTTCAGTGCTCCACCGGTGAGAAAGAATTGCGTAGTCTGGAACCTCGCTCGGTACATAGGGACGACTAAGCTCAAGAGTCTCTGTGTTCAAAAGCCTCATAGTGAGATTAAGTTGCTTGGCTTTTGGTTGGCCAGGGTTACGAAAACAGTCAGGATATGAAGAGTTGACAGGACCGAGTAAGCTGGGAACACGGCAATGTTTTGGTTGATTGGTGAAGCATCCTGCTTTTCTGGCGACGGGGCAGTGCACGGCACAGCTACTGCCTAGTAGTACATGGTGCGGCCGCCAGGTGTCCTGGTTCCAGCTGTAGCATATTGCATCACGCTAAAGTGAATATGGCAGGATCTCGGACCAGCATAGTAGGAGACGCTGAAGTGTATATTATAGAAAACGAACTATTTGAGTATTCTCAAAGAACAGCCCAGCAGTTTGTTTAATTGATAGCAAGTCTCACTAGTATTGCAGTGTGATATCTACATGTAACTAGGGATAACTAGTAGAAAGACCATTTACGTCGAGTCAAGACGGGATATTACAGTAACCAAACTCATTGCTATATTGAAACCGAACAACAATCGTTTTCGGAATACAAAGATCCTGTATACCAGGTTATTAGGTATGGTATTACACGAGTCCATCATACTTGACGTTTGGTCTGAGAAACTAAGATTTCGCAGTGACGACAGGTATCATTTGGAACATTACACCATTGCTGTCCCAAGTCTCCTCGATTGCCGAGAAGCATTTAAAAGGCCTTTATTGCTCAGTGATAATGGCAGTATTGGATGCCAAGTACCATGCTAGCCGAAACCCTTCTCGCCGTATGAAAAGAGGGGGACACCTTTGATTGCATATTCAATTCCGTTAACTCAAGCACTTGACGAAACAGCAACTGGATTCACAGATTTTCATTCTCCATTTTCCATTCTATAGGCCGCCATATCTAGCTCGACATATCGATCAAGCAAACTCGAAATCTAGATCTATCGAAGCAGCAACAAGTCAATTTGAAGTCAATACTATCCCCAGGAAGCAAGACTGTCCCCCTCCCGTCTCCATCAAGCCGCCAAGTCAACCCAAGCCTTAACAACCCTCTGCTTCGCCGCTTCAAACGGCCTCTCCCCATCAAACTCCAGCGTCTGACACTCAAACTCACTTACCACCGTCCCCTTAAACGGCATCTGCACACCCTCCGTCCAAACATGAATCACCTTATCCGCCATCGCCTCAATCTGAATCCCTCGGAACCCCATCAGTGCCGCCTCACGCTGCAGCCACCGCGCACCAGCCCCCATGATACCCCGCCCTTCATAGTCGCCCCGCGTAGAGGTCGCATTGCGCATGAGCACCTGGCGCGGCGCAGTAGGCTTCCAAGACGCGGGATCCCGCTGATCCCGCTGTTCGAGCGCGCCGTAGAGAATGGGGAATTCCGGCCAACCGGTGAGTATAGGTTTCATTTTCTCAGGGTCAAGCGGCTTGAAGCCGTCGTAGCTGAGCATTATGCTCACGAGCGGAAAGTCCATTTGCTCTAGCAACCGCTTCCCTTCTGCCGCGCGGCCTTGCGTTTTTTCTACACTCTGTGTGGCGAGTTCGTCGACGTCCCAGAGGAGGGCGCCGCCGATGGCGCGGGCAGAGTCGGTTTTGAAGACATATTCTGTGTCGAAGACGCCGAAGGAGAGGCCGGAGTCGAGTTGGTGGCGGACTAGGTATTCGAAGTTGAGAGAGTTTTCGACGACCCAGCGGCCGAGGTTGCGGTCGGGCCAGATTTTCTGCCAGACATTCGAGTGGAAGCCGTGGCTGTGCGTGAGGATGGCGGTGGCCCAGGGGAGGTGGACCGGCTTCAGTTTTCGGATTTCGTAGCGTGGGGCCAGATTTGAGGGGTTGGAGGGTGTGGGCACACGAGTGTTGGTTAATTCTGACATTTCTAGCAGATTTTTATTTTTGCTTTTATTTGTATTTCAATAAGTACGTTGGTGACAATGGCGAGATGCTGGCAGTGAGTAGAGCAATGTTGGTTGACAACCCTCTCTAGCGGTGTACCTGAAAATTAAGAGAAAAAATGATTTCAGATGGATATAGATAGCCGATGAACTTGGTTACACAATATGAGCGACTTGGTAAGTCATCGTTGACTGGGCTTGCATAGATCCTGCATGCTAAGGAAAAAAGATTAACGGGGCTCCTCCCGTTGATCTTCTCTATCGTGGACCAATAAGTACTACCAAAACATGGCACGAGAGAACGATCGAGGGAAGATGATTATGTGAGAATAAGACCTAATTATCGTTCGCTGAGCAAATCTTTTCGGCTCATAGCACTTAACTGATACTATGCTCTTACTGCTGATGTTCAGTCAGACCTACCTATGCATGTGATGTCATGAACTGAAGCGTAATTGGAAAGCATCTCCTAGCCTACATGCACTATAGAGTACTACTGCACCAGTACCCCTGCCATTGCGCCAAAACGGGATCCATATTCCGACAGGGCGCCGGATGGGACAGAGATATAGATTGTCGTTACAGCACTAAACATTTCGATGATGACTGTCGCGTCGTCTTGCATTTTGAGTTTTCCTCATTGAGTTCCAAGCCCTACATAACTGGTCGCTCTTCCTGGCATGTCAAAGAGTTTGCCTAGTACCATTATGGCGATCCTTGATGAAAACGGCAATTAAATGGCCTAGAACGATGCGAGACGGTCAATGCAACATCAAATGCTCTTAATTCAATCCTTGGCCCTCTTGCAGCAGCGCAATACCTTGTTCCTTAAGCTTGAATTTTTGAATCTTGCCGCTCGCCGTCTTGGGATAATTGTCTACCCAAAAGACATATTTTGGAACTTCCCATATTAGCTTGCTATGCCGTCTTTAGTGTTGGTATCTACTCACCCAAATGATGGCTTAACCTTTCCCTGACCCAAGTCCTCACCTCATCGGCTGTTACTTTTCCATCCTCTCCAGCGTGTTTTACGATAAAAGCTGCAACAACCTCGCCGTACCTCTCATCCGGTAGCCCGATGACGCTAACTTCACTGACGGCTGGATGGGCGAAAAGACAATTCTCAACTTCAAGTGGATGAATATTCTCTCCGCCCTTGATAATGAGGTCCTTAATTCTTCCAGTGATTTTGATGTACCCTTCCTCGTCCATGGAGGCCTCATCGCCAGTGTGCATCCACATGACACCGTCCTCGTCTGGTTGAAGAACTTCTTCCGTGCGCGCCGTGTCGCCCCAATAGCCTTTCATAAGGAGATATCCTGAGACGGCTAGTTCACCACGCTGGCCTATGTTGAGCGTTTGCGACCAGTCTGAAGCGTTGACCACTTTTGCGCGAACATGTGGGAGAAGCTGGCCCACAGTATTGATGCGCTTCTCAATAGGATCATCTGTGGTTGTCATGGCTGAGACTGGGCTTGTTTCCGTCATTCCATAGCAAATGGTTAGTTCTGTCAGATTCAGTATTTTATGGAGCTTGCGCATCAGCTCGGCAGGAATGGATGAGCCGGCTGCGATTCCAGTGCGTAGGTGTTGGAAGCCTTCGTATGGCACTGCACCATTGGCGAGGAGTTCGAGCTCCGCCACGAACATGGTGGGAACTCCATATAGGGCAGTACATTTGTGTTCTCTGACGGCCTCGAGAGTGGCAAGCGCGTTGAAAGCCTCAGTGGGGAAGACTATAGCGCTTCCATGAGTTGCTGTGGCCATGTATCCGAGGATGCATCCGAAGCAGCTGTATAGAGTCAGGAGTTGTGTAATCCAACCTGTACGCGATGACTCACTGGAACAACGGAGGTGGGCAACAGACAATGTCGTTCTCTGTCAGCAGCATCCTATCACCGATACTGTTGCCATTATTCAAAATACTCCTATGAGTCAAGCACGCAGCTTTTGGCATACTGGTTGTACCGGAAGTGAACTGGATGTTGACAATATCATGAGGGTCGAGTCCTTGATCCTGCAATGCTAAACCTTGGCCACCATTCTCAATTACATTCTCGTATCTTCCCAGGCACTTGTACTCGTCCAAATTTATCCTCCCTTGGGCATTGTCCACCACCACAACCTTCTTTAACGAAGGAACGAGCTCCGACTCGACTTTTGAACCGGTAATATTGGGTATCAAGTGTGTAAGTAACGAGATGTTGGGGCGCGGGTCTTTTCGTGGAAGGTTTGTCTCGGCTCCAATTATAAGGTGGGAAGCGTCTAAGTGATTGATGGCGTTTAGGACTTGCGGTGCGTTAAAAGAAGGATTGAGGGGTACCTATAGGTCAATTGGTTTATGAAAAATCTTTCATACCCCCAGCCGCATACATACCAGTATTGCTCCCAGTTTGAAAAGCGCATACGTAATCTTTGTAGTCGTCAGCCGCCGTCTCTCATACAATCCCAAACAACATACAGTAGCAAATTCAATATTGTTTCCCAAGCTCACCGCAACCCTATCTCCTTTCTTTACTCCCAGATTCTGCAATCCTCTTGCTAATCTGTTCGAGTCGCGATCCAGCGCATCGTACGTCAGCCGTATGCGTTGATGGTGTGAGATGACCCTATACGAAGCTTAGCCGGGACAAAGTCGATGTTCATCGAGGTACACGTACGCATCACGGTCACCATACTGTCTCACAACACCTGCAAAGTGCTGGGGAACAGTTTGTTCGAGCAGTGGAGGCTGTGTTAGGTCATTAGCAAAGCCGAGAGCTAATACATAGAGCTACAGGAACAGGGTTCAATTGACGTAGTACATACCTCGGTAGGACCAATGCTATATGCTTGCGTGAGAAGCCCTCTTTGCGCAATTCGCACAGGCTTAGGGCATCTTGTAACGCGACCAACGAGCTTCCGAAGCATCTTCAATTGAAGAGGGCATCAAAAGGCTAGACAAAAGAATGACAGGCATGGCTGGCATCGGCCTTAAGTGGAGAAGAGATGGATGTGTCTAGTCAGTGCTGCTCTTCGGAACTGAGCCGCGGTCCACACTCCCGGGCGGACATGCGGGGTAGCTTCCGAGCTGTGGCTTCCCCTCTTGTTGGACCAAAATCCCTGGAGAAGATCGCCTACACGCCCGCATTGTCGAGTTATAAATTTTCTTCCTCTAGTAGATTAGTCTTTGTAGAAAATTTCTAGAACTTTACTATATAAAACCCCTGTATCCGAATGCATGGTGGTGAAGGCGGCTAATCGCAAACAGGGCCACCAAGAGGCTTCCCATATCAAAGATCAACATTCCCAGCAACAACACAGCAGGATATGAAAAGATTCAAACACAAATAAGGCCTTCTCTCTAACACTCCAGTTGAAACTATTACAGGTTGAAGATTTCGGGTTACACTCTTCTACAGAACAATAACAGCACTCGCATTCTGCTCTCCACCATGATATGAACAAAACCAGACTTCATGCCCTCACAACACACCAGAACATCTACCCATCTCACCTGTCAAAGAAACAAAACACCCAAACACCCCAAACATAAAATCCTCTACAGTCTAACCCCTCCAATCAAACGAACCGCCGTGCCTCCAACCCGCATCACACGTACATAGCCGCCCCATCTCCCCCAATCACCACCACACCAACACGCGACGCACAACCCACACCTCTCCTATCTCATACTTATCTGCTTCCCCATCTCTCCTCACAAACCTTAATCTCACAAACTCCCTCACGAACCTCTATCTCAAAAAAAAAATGCTACCCGCCCCCGTCATCCTCGCCACAACCCTCCCCTCCTTCCTCCCCTCCCCCGCAGCCCCCCTAACAAACTTCTTCCACAAAATCGCCTTCGACCTCGACACCATCGGGCGCACGCGCCAAACAGCCTTGATCGAAGAGACTGCGCGCGTAGCCTACGCTGCAGCGGGGATACCCGTCAATATCGTAGTCTGGAATATGCATATACCCGAGACGCATCATTTTGAGCGCATACTGGAGAGTGGGTTGCAGCCTATGGGGTTGGGTGGCGGGTTTAGGGTGGTGGTTTTTCAGGGGAAGGGGTGGTTGAGGAATCAGGGGGCGCTAGGGGATGCGGAGTGGAGGTGGAGTGGGAAGGGAGTGGTTGCTAAGGGGGATTTGGTGGTGTTTAGGGATGTGGATGCGTGGGGGTGGGGGGTCATGGATGGGATGGGGGATTGGGTTCAGAGGATTTTGTGGTAGAGGTGAGAATGTCTTGAGTAGTTTTTTTTGGTAGTGGAAGGTCATTGATGGGAAGAGAGTAAGATCAAGAGATCAAAAGTTGAGCGTTAGATAGCAAAATGTGGTAGACTGTGCGATATATAAAAAAAACTCCCAATGACACCTCCAAATGCTCAAACCGTCAACGAGAAATTCGTTTCGTGAAGTGTTTGTTATCGCTCAAACTCAAGTACCTTTTTGCTAGCATCGCTCCCTGTTCGATCTCTCGGCTTCATTTCTTCCTCTCCTGTGCCAGTCGGTGATAGCAAGTCAGGTGGAACCTCACCCTTTGATGCACCTACGCCAGCCGTCTCAGCACCTTCAAGCAGATCAAGATCCTTGGCATCTACGTCTTCCTCCTCCTCTTCGTCATCCTTGCCATGTCGTGCTTCCTTGTCAAGCTCCTTTTGAGCCTCGTCATACCTTCTTCTGACCTCTGTGGCAACTCGCATGCCATCATTGACAATATTGTCAAGCATGCCTCGAAGCCCCTTGCCAGGTGGTACAACACCGACGCCAGCTCCACCAACAACACCACCTAAGCCGGCAGCACCACCTTGCTTTCCGGCATTAGCAAAGGTTGTAAGGTTATGGAAGCTAGACGCCGAAGGAAGCGTCTCATCAGCAAGGCGGAACGATGAAGAGAAACCAACCTCAAAGAAGTTTAGTAACGCTTCATCTGCGAGAATGACCATACGGAAGGTGGGTAGCGTGATATGGAGAGGTTTGTTAGGGTCCAGCGCCAGATTTGCTGACTTTGCTTTCTCGCTTCGTCCTTCCAGGTCAGAATCCATAGTACGGTTCGAGGGTGTGGGCGACAATGGATTATATTCCGACTTTTCCAGTTTTGCTGGTTTTGCTTTTGGAGTGCCAGGCTCAGAGCCAAAGTCTATCAGGTCGTCTTCGTCGCTATCGCCAATGGCAAAGTTGTCAACGTCATCCTTGATCTGATCCATATCTCGGCCTGCTTGGTTCGAGGGGTGATCAGGGTCAGCATATTCGAAGCAATTGCGAATAAATGCAGACACGCTGCTCAAAAACTGCTCGTCACGGCCAGCGCGCTCCGAACCAGACCCAGAACTAACGTCGAGCGATGAAGCAGCAGGACTTGGGTCATGTATGCCGCGTCGTGATAAGAACAAGAGAGCCTCTGAGATCCTCAGAATGCCCTCGCGATCTACTTTGCCATCGCCGTCATCGTCGTAAAGCTCAAAGAAGTAGCTAATATTGGACATGATGTCTTTAGTTCCCTTAACATTGGCAAAGCCAGTGACAACATTTTGCAGTGACAAAGAGTCTGTCATGTCGACATCCCAACGTCGGAACAGGCGGCGCATAAATTCGTGGTCTGCAGGCTCTGGTCCTGAGCCCCATGGAGACATGGGCGGTCGTTTTCTCATACTATTTCCAAAATATGAATGTGTATTTTGGTTACTGCTGGCTTCAGGCGGAGACGTTGGTGAGTCGGTAATGGCCCATTTCGCAATGCCTGACTAGGTTGTTAGCAGAGGTTGCCAAATATTTCTCAAAATTGCCAGACAGCTCACCAGCAAGAAATTCTCTAAAGGCATCGTAATCCATCTGTGTTGGACTGGGCCCGAGCGCTACTCGACCCTTCTCCGTACTGCCGGAAATACCCGTGACGACTTCAGTCGCTTTCATCCTGCTAGCCTTTGCTTTGCGCTCAGCTTCTTGCTGCATAATCTCGGCTCGTTGTTGTCGCTCATAGAGTACGGCGTAGAATCTATCGTACAGGAATCCAAGATCGTTTAAACTCAACTTTTTGCTGTCTGGACCGAGGTTTCTTATTGATGTGCGTTTGGCAAAACTCTCTATATTCTCTAGTACAGCGTCTTTATGTTTGGCGCGCTGCTCTGAAATGGTGTTTTGCGTGATGCCAGCAAATTCCTTAAAGGCCACAACCATGAGTTCCTGGAATCGCGTGACAGCTCGCAGCTTAGGGTTTTCCGACTTTGGATGTGCGGATTCGTCAAGTCGAGAGAAGTAAGACTTCAAGACGGAGATGAAAGAGCCATCGTCTGCGGCATCAAGTAATTCTTCACCGTTTATACGGAGGATAGCGAGGCCGATTTGAAAGAGAACCTTTGGGCCTTCGAGGAAGAAGACGTCTAGAACACGGAAAGCAAAGATCAGAGGCATAGAGTTGATATAGAGCGAAAGAAACCATGGTAAGGAAACAACGGATAGCTGTACGTCGGATTTGACGAGATGATCCCAGAGTATGGGCATGGTCTTCTCCACAAGGGATTCGAAAACCTTTTGGTCGAGGAGGGTGCCGTACATGGTTTGCGAGTAGTAGCCTGGAAGAAGGCGATCACACAGCACAGAAAGAAGGAAGAATGCCTGTGATTCGGACATGTATCTTTATTGGTTAGAATCAAGAAGCTGCACATCGAGGGGCACACATACATCAATAACGCTGCGACTACAATGTTCATCGCCTGGCAGTAGCCGACTTCTTCGTTTGTCCAGCTGTATGCCGTCAACACCCTTCGGAGTCTGCCAATACCCTCTTCACTCTGAAAGCCTGGGTACTCGGGCAAACTCCTGTTTAGATCCTTCTCAATCTCATCTATAGCCAGCGACTCTCGCCCAGAGTATTTTTGTAATGTTTCGGTATATAGGTTCGGATTCTGCAGGCGTAGAAAAAAGGCTCCCGACGTGAGTTCCCACATTTCACCTCTTAAACGATTGGGCAGACCGACGCGGATGAGTTTATGGAAGGTGGGCTGTCGGATCAGGGTTGCGCTTCGGCCGTTGTCTGTTATACATTAGTAGTGCTTTTGTGCGTGAACTGAATTCAGCTTGCCTTTCAAGTATTCACGCCAGAGGCGAATCTTTGTCGCATCTCTGAGTTTCCTTGCATTTCCAGGGTATCTGAATATCATGCCCAAGCCTGTATCTGGATGTTCCCTCCCCGGCTTGCCATCCGCGCCCGGCTTCTTTCCCTCATCATCGGTGAGCAGATACTCGGAGTAGCACTGAGCAACCACCTTGCGTAGATTCTCTACCTCCTTGACACCTTCCCTCAAGCCCTTCTTAAGGCCATCGCAAAACCGCTCGCATGCCTGCCGTGAGCCAGCAAGCTGAATTGTAAGCTTCTGCCCAGCAGGTGCTTGTGACTTAGAGTCTGGTGTGCCGTTCCATGTGGTAATTGCGAGGGCAAACATGTAGCTCTGACTGTGCAGGCGCTCTACGCGCCGTATACCGCATAGTGGTAGGGTGAAACCGTTGCCCGCCGGTCCCGCGCCGTGGGTTTGGCCTGTGAAGCTGCTCGAGGAGCTCAAGCTCGCAGTGTTGATGAAGCTCGAGCCCTGCGTCGAGAAGCAGAGATACTGCTCGCTAAGATGTAGTTTGCCGACATAATGGTTGCCCTGGCCGCGGTCCTTGTCGGATGTGACGTCGCCGTTACCCCTCGTGGAGTGGTGGGGTTGGAGTGTAAGCTCAGCGGTGATCTCCTGGAGGGGATTCTGCGAGTCGGGAAGTCGGAACTGGTAGCGAAAAAGGGTGGCTTTGGAGGGCCGTCGGTCTGTGGATGCGGGAGCGGCGATGGTGTTGAGCGTGGGTTCAATGTACTGTTGGGCCTTCTGCACCAGGTTCGAGATGTTGAACATGGCTTCGGCCCAGCCGCGGGTCAGAGACAGAGGAAAGTCGGTATAAAGCGGACGCAAGTCACTGCTTGTGCTTCATTGCGCGACAGGAGACGCCCTTGTTGGTCGGCTTGCAGAGGGCCCTAGAGCTTATGCAGGGCGGGAAATGGGTGGGTGGAGTGTTGCACCTGCCACAGCGCACGGCCACAGCGAGGCTGAAATCCGGCCATGACTAAGACACAGTGCGCCCATCTTGTCTAGGATGACCTGGCCGCCATCAACCATCTGTGGGGAACTGGGTTTGGGGCTACGATGGAGAGACACAAGCACACAGCAGATCAAGTCACGGGCGCAATTGTGGGTAACAAAGAGGTGAAGAGGTTCATCATTGCCGTCTATCTGTAACCACCTGGGCGTAATTGGGCGCATACGCATTTCAACGCCACAATGAACACGGCAAAGTATCTGCAGTCTACTATTCTCTATCACATGCGCTTACGTGCAGGTGTAAGCACCGTCAACCCGGAGATCCGCGCCCTACATCAACTGATTAGCAGCTGCTTGTTAACTGCATCTAGGCACTACTCACCGTAACGTATAAGCTGGCATCGCTGGACAAGAAAGTGACAGCGCCCATCAGGTCCTCGGGACGACCCATCTTGCCGACAGGAATCAGCGATGTCCACTGCTTCTGGAGTTCTGGGTTGTCGTCAAGAATCTTCTTGGTCCTGCAGTGCCGTTAGCATCGTTTTGGTTGGGGACAAAGGATTCACGTACAATGCAGTAAGCATGTATCCAGGGGAAATGCAGTTCACGCGGATTCCTGCACCGGCCCACTCAACGGCTAAACTAGCTGCCAAGTGTCGCACTGCTGCCTTTGCAGCATTGTAGGGGGCTTGTGGCTGCGGGACATTGACAATGGAGCCAGACATGCTGCCAATCATGACGATGCTTCCAGGCGCCTTCCTCTCCATGAGGTGCTTTGCTACTGCCACGGCGTACAGGTATGTGCCGTCGACGTTGACGCCCCATAGCTTCTGCATGCGGTCATGGGGGTATGAGATGGCATCGTAGTTCTCGGTGAAGCCAGCAGATGTGACGAGGTTGTCGACCTTGCCATGGCGCTTCAAGATCTCGGCAAAGGACTGGTTGACGGAGGTTGGACTCGAGACATCGCAAAAGTGAGCTGTGACCTTTGGTGTCCTGTGTCTTGAGTTAGTTGGAGTGGGATGTGGAGACGAAGAATTTCCAACCTTCTCGACCCGGGGTTCTCTTTCTTGTAGACATCAACGAGCCCCTGTGCGGATCGCTCTCCTTCTTCTTTATTCATGTCAACAATGGCAACGTCGGCACCAGATGTAACCAGTGCCTGTGCCATGACCAGGCCCAGACCTCGAGCTCCACCAGTGACGATGGCTACCTTCCCCTCCATGGAAAAGGAGGCCAGTGTGCGCTTCGAGTGCTCGCCTCCACGGCCTACGACGGGATTCGAAGGTGGCAGGTCCTTCTCTTCTGGGTACTCTACGACAATGTCGTCTCGAGTTCGCGCGTACTGGCCTTCGTGGTCGCCACTCTCGCCAGGCTCGCCTGACGTCGTCGCTGCATTGACTGAGTCTTCATTCTGAGAATCCTTATTCAAACGACTGGGAGAAGAGGTGAAGTGACGAATTGAAGAAATGGCTGGCTGTGCCGGTCGGAAGGCTGCTCGAGGAGCCTGTACCGTAGCCACGCGGGCAATGTGCCGAAGTACCTGAGACCTGAACATGGCAATTGCAATTGCAATACAAATATGCAGCGGTTAGAGAGTTGTAGAAGCGGACCTCACAGAAAAAGAGCTGCCAATGACAAGATACAATGAAAGCAATACCGTGTATGGGTATGCAGGAGTGTATGGATTCAAGGCAAGGCGAGGCAGCCCAAAGTCGGTGAAGCCACCCAAAGGTCGAGCAGAAATTGGGCAGAGGCAGTGGAAGCAGGCGGAAAGTTCACGATGTACACAGCAATCGACACGAGGTATGAAATCATTCGGTCCTTTGCACAGCTTGAGCTTCGTGGCCCGCCGTGCTGCTGTTGGTTGAACGCCTCTGACGACAGAACATGCAGGGTCAGCTTAAGCGAGCCCCAATCGAGTATCCCGCGAAGTCTATCCCATCTACACGCGTTCAATGGCATTCTCCGCTCCATCACCGTCTCCATCTTTATTACACACCGACAAGGCCAAGAGTGGATTTGCCCTGGCTGTGCCCGCCCTTCTCCACACACACACCCTTGGTCCGGAGGAGCTCCAGCAAATGCTGACCGCTGGCCACCCCCACGTTCCAAGAAGTAAATAATCATAGGAAGGCCCCTGTAGCCCGGCCAGAGCGGGGCAGTCTATGCGGCCCAGCACTACGATTCTGCATACAAGCACTCCGCTTATCCGTATTGTCGCCGCCAGCTAAATACACCCCAGAGTGCGCACCACGACACGCCATGCTGGAGCTGTACCTCGTCACCTTCAATGCGGCGCGCAATCTCGTCGACCCGCAGGCCCTGGCGCCGTCCTTCTTTGACGCGCTCCCCAAGGAAACGCCCGTGCCAGACATTGTCGCCATTTCGCTGCAGGAAATTGCCCCCATTGCCTATTCATTTCTCGGTGGATCCTATTTGAAGCCCTATTTCGACCGCGTGACCACGACTGTCCAGCTTGCTGCCGACCTCCACAGCCAGGGCAGCGGCTCCCTCGAGCATGTGGCCACGCGTAGCCTGGGCATGACAGCCCTGATGCTATTTGCAAAGCCAGCTATCCTCGAGAGGATACAATGGATACAGTCTGCAGGTGCAGGCGTCGGCTTTTCCAACATGGGCAACAAGGGGGCTGTTGCGATGCGCATCGGCCTGGCCTGTCCCGGCGCCGACGACACCCTCGATCTCACCTTTGCTGCAGCACATCTTGCGCCCATGGAAAGGAACGTGGAAGCGCGCAACAAGGACTGGGAGAATCTGGTGCGCAACTTGGTCTTTGTCAATGGCGACGAGACCGCCTACAGCTCGAGCGAACAAAGACCCCTTCTAGCTGCTCCTCCAGATGCTCCCGCTGATCACAACGGTCTTTTTACGCCTGGAAACCACGTCTTCTTTTACGGCGACCTAAACTATCGCACTAGCGACAGCCCGCCAGATGGTGACGCTCCCAAGTCCTACCCTCAGCCTACCGAGTCAGAGTCATCATCCAGACACTTTTCACATTTGCTAAAACAGGACCAATTGATTCGAGAGAAAGACGCCAAGCGTACACTGCATGGTTTCGAGGAGCTTCCCATAACCTTCCCGCCTACATACAAGTACTCCACTTCCAAACACTCTCTAGCCGGTGAGGTTGAATCGTGGCACTGGTCAAAGCACCGATATCCCTCGTGGTGTGACCGAATTCTCTTTCTACGCGCCGGGTCTGCGTCAGACCTAGAACCCCAGATCTACACCGCTCTCCCCATCCAGCCCACGTCAGATCACCGTCCTGTTGCTCTCTCCCTGCGCGTCGACGAAAAGCCCATCAAAATGGGCATCAACGATGTCTTTTCCCGTGCGCCCTTTGAAATCAATCCCCAGTGGAAGGCCAGGCGGGATGCCGCACGGCGCTGGGAAGTCATTATAGGCGTCATGTCCTACCTCGTCTTGACCGGCAAGGGCCAGATCATCCTCATCACCTTGCTGGGTGTGGTAGCTGGCGGTCTGTTTTTGGCTGGGGCTTTGACTAGATGAGGCTGCTCTTGACTTGTTGCCACTCGCCAGCATTTTTCCTCCAGCTCCACTGCTCAGCAAGATATTTTATCGTTGCCGTTATTGGTATGCCCATGGTGTTCACCTCATCTAGAAATTCTATCATCTTGAAATGTGCCATCTCATCGCTCAACAGCACTGCAAACTTGTGCACAGCATGCACTGCTTTCCATGGTGCCGATACGCAGTCGGTATTGCATCGAGCAATGGCCACCATTTCTTTCAGTCCCCTAAGTATTTCGTCTTGTATGGATGCAACAACGCCATCTCCATGGGGGTACGCAAATTCGGTGTCGAGGTAACTAGCTGCTAGTGCAATGCGACATATCCGCAAGTGTTGGTTTGCATCAGCTTAAGCCTTGTTAGTCATGAAGATAGCGGGCTAGTTGCTATCCAAACTTACCATAGCAAGGACTTGAGAACCATAGTTCTGGAAAGTATCCCGTAGCGTACGAGTCCTCTTTATGAAAGAACGCATCGAAAGTTGCTGGCCGCATCAATTCCCATTCATCAACAAGATTGCTCAAGTACTGCCGCTCGTCTGCTGTGCGATTATCTGTCGCCATCCACTGCAGGATACGCGCATTCAACCATACTATTCTATTACCCCACGAAGCTTCATCCTCTGGTAGTGCCAATGCAGGTAGAATGGAGTTTCCATAATCGATACGCAAACTAGGGCGATTGAGAAGCGCTTGGCACACTTCGGAATTTACGTGAATCATAAGACAAGCCTGCACGACCGGACTAGACATATCGAGCAACCAGCCCTCGGGGCCGTAGAAAAGCTCGTATGTAGAGAGGTGGGTTTGACCCTGCGTACCCGCTGATTGTTCGTCAGCCAAACATTTCACTTTCTTTGCTTTGTCACTACACACCGTGAAACTCTTCAAATGTTCTGAGAAGCATCGCCGTTACCAGCGTTGCCTCGTCCTCGATCCTGCCTTTCTCCGCTAGGTACGGAATGAGGTCCTGTAGGATCCTATCATGATACACATAAGGCCCGGCAGGAAAGTGCGGGTCATGGCGCAGGACATGTTGGGCAGATGTCATGAGAATTGCATTCATAAGCATCGCATTCTCAAAAGCAAGTCTTGGAACTACTTTTTTGAACACGGCTACTGGACTGGTCATGTCGAGTGATACTGCAGCCTTTTCGATCCAGAAGCGAAATAAATACGCCTCCATTGGATCAGACAGGGGCCAAGCTACGTCAGCAACTGAATTCGCTACAGGGTGTGGACGTGGTGAAGGGCCGTCAGACTGTGAGTCTGCAGGCGACGGCTCATCGAGACTGGAATAATTGGAGACCGAGCCTGGAGCCGGACTTGTGTGACGTCGGACATGCCATGGAGGATGAACATGCCTCTGGCCGTCCGCAGATGTTTGCGCTTGATTATCCCAAGTCCCGCTTCGCAGAGGCAGACGTCGCTCTCTTGTCCGGGGACTTGTGGTTGCAAAGCCTGACAATCTCCCTGATGTCCGTGAACGATTTACATGTTTCGATGTCCTTCTCTCGCCTGAAGATCCTGGATTTTCGCATTCTTCAGCTACAAGTCTCGACTCGTCGATAAAATCCACTGCGGTGCTGTGTCAGTGCTTGCATAATGCTTATCAGTCGCTCAGAAGCGACTCAACCGGTGGCTTGAACATACATTTACCCTCGGTACCAACCCATCTCTGCCCGGCAGCGAAAAAATAATCGTACTTTTTGATATCTGCTCGGGTTGCTTGACCTTCTGCATCCGGAAACACGCCATGTCGAAAGCGGACCCTGTAATTGGTCTTCTTTGGCTGGGCGCCTGGTGACAAAGACACACTCATCCTGCGTTGCAGTATAAGAAAACAATGCGAATAAACTGCCGTACTTCCCAAACAAGGCAAATCAAGACGATTTGGAAAGAAGACCAGCAATCTTGCCAAGAAGTCAAAACCAAGACAAGCAAAAGGTGCTGACGGTGCTCAATGTATTCAACCAGCAACCAAGCAAGAGTTCGCCGCCTCAGCTGGTATTATGTACTGTGTCTGTCTGTCGCAAGCTACGCCACATCGGTAACCATGATGCACGGTGAATGGAAGAAACGGCACATGCGTATGCGACAAGAAATGCACAGCACATACACTTTCTTCTCGCTTCTCATATCAGAAGGATTTGATCATCTCCCCTTTCCCCTTTGGGCCTAAGGGCGCGGATTGCTCTTCTCATCTGCAACCTTGGTCGCGATGATTCAGCACAATGGCGGTGCAGATTGGATGACGGCCCGATGTGTGCTCCCCCCATTTTGTAGCGCGGACCGTTCCCGTCAGAGTGGAAGGCTTGTCGATGCTTGTGTCCGACTCTGAGCGCTATCTGGTCAACAAGATGGGAATCACATATGCTGCTCTCGAGTCCGCCTCTTCGACGGGTTTATATGAAGCCCAGAACGCGGATTTTACTGTTGTCCTTGGGATTATGTGACCAATCTAGCACACGATTCACCGATCCACCTCTGGGCGGCCAATACAGCCTATGTTGCTGCCTACCCTTTGAACCAATTGCCTGTATGCCTCAAGGACAGGGAGAGGCAACGCGACGTCATACGACAACGGGTAGGGCTGATGCACCCCACGTCCGTCTTTCTCTCTTCCAGAAAAGCGCCACACGCGCCCTGCGCGCCTTTGACCAAAATCTGACATGTGTGAATAAGCAAAAGTGATTAAAAATGCGGATTCCATCACCAAAAGGAGCCCTTATCACGCGGACATAGGTGTACCCATTGCTGGGCGAGGGGACAGGCTCGTCCAGCCTTGTTGCATTATTAATCCAATACCATAGAGTTGCGTCTCTTGTTATCTTTGAGCTCCGGTTCCGGGGTACGTACATACGCATCTATAGACGTGCGTGTATTGGCTGTCCACATTCCCATATCGCCACGTGACGTATTATCAGCCTTGCTGACACCTCGACAGCGAAGCAGCCACCAGTATCAATGACCACATTGGGACACCGCTTCCCTTATTCCCGCTGACAGCAGCTCAAATCTCATTTTTTAGAGCCTCAAGCTCCCCTGTTCTCTAGTCCCGTCAGCACAGCGAAAAAAAGGTACCTGTTTGTCAGCTCTAAATACAGCTCTCCCCCGCGGAAATACCCCGCAAAACCACTAATCGCACGAAAAGGATAGGGCATGGCATTTAGGAAAATGGTTCTGCGCTATCTTTAGCAGAGGGTAAGGGAGGTGGTGACTAAGTCTGTTACCTCCCCTGGCATACATATGAAGTGTACACCCTATACTATCCGAATATCGGTCGGCACAGTCTAAAGCCATGGCAAACCGCACACCGCGGCATTCGCGCTTTTTTTTCCTCCCTGCCGCCCAAACGTACATTTCTATGTGAAGCGAGGGCAGTAGGAGGAATCATGTGCGACGCCTCTCTATCGAAGACGTGGTGGCGGGAGGGGAGTGTGGCGCCCAAGAGAGGGCAAGCGGCTTGCTTAGAAAGCGTTGGTGGGCCGAGAGATACCCGAAGGCTGCGATATGCGCGAGCGTGCGTGTGCGGTTTGGGGTGATTGGGATTGGTTGGAGGTAAATTCGACGTGTAAGTCTGTTGTAATAGTAGATGGGTATACCGAGGGTATGGTTTCATGATTAGTGACTGTATGATTAGCTACTGGAGGGTTGAGAGTGAGTATCGTTGGTGACAGGGATTCGGCAAAGAAGAGGTAGGATTACATGTTTCATTTTGGAGAAAGGTAAGCAATGTGTGTGTTATCAGTATGCTAACTTTTTGTGAAATCTGGGGGTTGGTCAATCACAAGGAAATGTATTTCTTGTTCAAGGAAGCTAATATTTTTTGTCATGTATAGTGAGCAGGGGTCTGTACTCTATTTCTGCCAAGGAACATCTCACGGTCAGCCACAGCAATACTTTTCTTATGCGCAACTATCTTACACATGCTGAAAGCTGCAAATACTCAACAGCATATTGCATGCACGCATAAATGCATAGCTATGCAGCCCTTCCCAACCCACCTAGTCCTCAAGCCCCAGCCCCACTATTTCCTTCACCTCGGCTCATCAACCCGTTTGTCCCACATTCATACGTAGTCCTAAGAACTACTCTTAAGCCATTACATCGCCCATCCCCACAATGCATAAGCCCCCCTCTTTTTAGACTCTCTCCATCTCCACCACAAGAGAGAGTCTAGATTCATTTCCAGTCCTCGGAGTGACGTCACCAACACTTTCGACGATCCCCTTAGCGCCTTCACCAAGACTAACTCCCTGACTAGTGTGTATGTAGTCTCGGGAAAAGGACAAGCCGGCAAATGGCACAAACACCAAGCCAACCAAGCCAACTGCGAGTCAGTTGTATAACAAATATAGCTTTCATAACTATCGATATCAATAGATTACAGAGGCTTTTCACGCTAATGCATCTTAGAAGGCTGGAGTCAAAAAATGCATTATACTCAAAACAAATAGAACGTATGTCACGAATGATTGGACTACTCATCCCGCTTCTCCTCAGCGGCATTCGCCGGTTAAGCCTAGGAGACACCCATCATGACCTCCTTGGCTTTTTCGTCACCCCAATCTGGCTGCGCCCGGTAGTGGATGTTTTCGATTGAACACTCCGCCACCAGACCATTCTTACTTGAATCAGTCAAGAATCCATCAACGGCGCGCACAATGGTTGAGTGAGGCGTCAAGATCTTGGCTATGGCGTCCGTCATCGGGCTGCTAGATATATTGGTAGCAACTGCGCCTAGCGCTTTTTGTTAAAACCATATCTTATTGAATTAAAAAGATTATTTGCGTCCAACATACCTGGGCATATACAGTTGATGGTAATAGGTTCCCCAAGCGCTTCGAGCCTCTGGGCTAGGCATCTAGTTATGCCGACAACCTAGAAGGAAGATTGTCAGTACCCTTTGGAAGCAAAATACTACTCGTGTGTTGGTCCCGTGGAGACTTACACCATGTTTCGCAGATGTATATACTGGAAGGCCGAGTGAGGGATAGAGGCCTGCCATACTCGCCGTCGAAACGAGCTTCCCAGCTTTATCGGGATTCTTGCGGAAGTAGTGCAGTGCGAGATATGCCGAGTAGACTACAGCAGTCAGACAGATGTCAAGGACAGAGGTATCCGGCTTCACGGGCGCGCCATCTTCGCGTTCCTCAGCCGGCTTGTAGAAGTCGGTCCTGTCGACAATGCCCTTGGGTTCCCGTCAGCAAAAAAACGACATGAGTCACAACAGAGAAAGACAAAAAGCAGTGCTCACCGCATTGGCAAACACGAAGTCGAGCCGCGACCATTGTTTCCACGTCGCGACGAAGGCTTTGGCTTGATGGTCGTAATCCGAAACATCCGCATTCGTAAAGAGCACCTTGTCTCCAAGCTCACGTGCTACTTTCTGCCCGCTCTCTTCGTTGTAGTCGACTATCATCACGTTCCAGCCTTGCTCGACCAGGTGCTTTACGACAGACAATCCCATGCCCGAGGCACCGCCCGTGACGAGCGCCACTTGGGCAGATGATACCTGTCCAGTTGAAGTCATTGCTTCACTACTGAGGGAGGGTGGGTCTTATAGAGGGGAAGAATCAAGCGAAATGAGCCTCTTGTGAAAGAGGAGGAGAAGACGAAGAAGGAAACAACGAGCTTCTTTGCCAAAATAACACGGATATGTATACAATCCGTACGCCATCATCATCCCTCATATTTACTCACACTCAACCCCAAACGTTTCCCTCTCGGGCCTTTTTTCCCCACACCACTATACTACTTTAGCTTGACGTCCGCTTTTACTAGTCCGTCTTCCTTTCTACATTCTTTTACTACATCGTACCCACGTCCAAGGTAATCCGTGGTATAGCTAGCAACGATAACCCAAATCCATCGCAACTTTTATGTTGGAAAAGAAATGATCAGTAGTAGTACTGGTAGGTGCTAGTAGGCTCTCTTCTTCCCACCTTTCCCTCTGCATCTCTTGGAACCATCATCAAATCCGAAGAAATCACATACCATAAAAGGTGCCGTGAGAAGTGCAGGGATGAGAAAAGGGGATAAGTAGCGTGTGTAGTAGAACAAAAAAAATAAAAGCTCATTGGTGCTCGAGACGAATATATATTTCGCCAAGAAAGCGAGAGAACGAGATAGCTAGGGCTTTTCTCACTCTAGCGAAAAAAAAAAGGACCTAGCCTAGTCAGGATAGTTACTTGGGTTTCCGTGAAATGCCGACGGACCAAAAACATATCGCTCTTACAAGGAGTAACTACCAAAAATTTGTGAGTTTGTTTACTCTAAGATTTTTCCTCGTTTACTCCTTATCTACAGTCTTTTGAATTCTTTTTCTCTTTCTTTAAAGCATTCTTGGAATGAATAACTTTGGGATATGTAGAAGGATGATGCGTGTGCAATACTCTTCTTCTTGTTCTTATTATTACAATACTGTAGCGATCTTTTATCAAAGCTTCCGAGTTTCCTCTCCTCTTCTATCGCACTATCGGTTTTCGGTAGGACACTTTTTACCCATTTATCGTAGCTGGGAATTCCGTTTACCAGGTAAGATGCAGTATACTCCGTAAGATACCGTAAAAAATTCTACTTTAAAAGGTAAGATACGAGTCCTATGTAGAGCCTCCATCTCTCTTCCAACACCGCTACCCATCTACTCCCACTGAATTTCACTGAACAGCATCTTCTTCTTTCCCAAAGAACATACTTGCCCTATTTTCTTTCATTCTAATTCAAAAGAGAAAGAAAAAATAACTTGAACATGAAATGTCACCTGGCTAATAAGTACTTACTCCCCCTTCCTCTATGCACGAAAAGAAATACGCAAGTCAGAAAGTCGTGACCCAGACGAAGAAAAGCGGATCAGGTGACGTTTGGGTAACGGCAACTAGTGTAGATGGGAGAAGGGGGGAACGGAACGCGGCGGGAGAATCGGGAAACGTTACGGCAGTCCCACCTCCCTCCCTCACTCTTCAAGATTGATGAAAAAATATTTTTGTATGTATGAATTCAATGCCAGGTGGAAGAAACCGTCACTAGCTGGGTGCGTTCGGTTTCCGAATATAAACAAAGTATACACGTTTTACGCGTTTGTGGGGTTGGTCGCCCGCTGGGGAAGGTGAGACTAGAGAGTTTATTTGCCAAGCAAAAGTGTGTGGGTGAGGAACTTTGTGTAGGAACGCGGTGACCGGGGGCGGGGGAAGGAGGAGTGCGTGATGTGGGGAGTTTTTTTTTGTCACGATGAACTACACGTATACGCGATGAAACGCACCGGGAAGCTGCAAGGTGCATGGTGAGTTTTGAGGGGTGGTTGTACTACAGCTTGTATGCGGCGCGTGTGCGTCTACATGCTTGCGTTGGGCGTTGGGCTCTTTGGTCGCTCATCACGAGGAGGGGAGATGCATGTGTTGTACACATGTAATGTAGCGCGTTAGGCCAACCGGGGGGCATGCACCCGTGTAGTATTGGGTTGTTCGGTCTCTCTTCCCATGGTACATCTGTACGCCGGCGTGCAAGTTGACATGGCAACTTTGTTTGCGCTGCCGGCCGGATTTACTGTAAGGCGGATCTGCAATGCGCGGTAGGGAGAGAGACAGGACGTATGGGCAGGTGTGCATAAGCTTTGGGCAGGGAGAGTGAAGAGCACGTACTACATACACACTACATACACTGCCGGACAGGGACGACCGTGACTATTGTTGCCAAGGCACCTTTGCGACAGAGTAGAGCGGTGGTATGACTAAAGATTTGCGGCATCAGTTGCCGTGGCTTGATTATTCCCTCTTCACAATGCCGCCATTGTTTTTGCAATACCAAGATTCAGGCCTTTGTCGCTTGGCCAAGGGCGCTTGTGCGCATGGTTATGGCGTCGGCTCATCCCAAAGCGGACCAGACAACTTGCGGTGCCGAGGCGGCGACACCTTCGGAAAACCCCCTCCCCCTAGAGAACACCGACAACACAATCTCTAGTACTATTTTCTTCCGTAATCAGCCTCGTAAAACCTTCTATGTCTTTTGACTATACTCTACATACGAAATAACGCAAATCACCACGAAACAATCTCCAAGCCAGACTTGACTATCTCTATGCACTACGTATGCGTATTTTACTTCCCTTCACACAGAGCACGCAACTTGGGCTACTACTTTACGCAAAGACCAGCCACAGACGTCACCCTGCAGCGGGCGACCAACTGTTGCGCTGCACCGCGCCCAACCTACTCCGTTCAAGAAAACCCACCTTGCATGCAACACGTTCTAGCCCCCTGTGATTGCGCCCTCCCTGTGACCTACTCCGCGGCCACCCACGTTGGGAGGAGGAGACGCGATCGCCAGCCAAAACTGCGATCGCGGCGCTTGTCTAGACCACATGCCTCCCCCCAGCCAGGCCCTCTGATGTTGCATCTCATTGTCGATCTACTTGTCTGGACTCTGTGTCTCTTGTCTGTTTTTTTCTTGTTGGCTGGCTGGCCCTGCTCTTTCATGCTTTCTCTATGTGGAGTCTTTCTTATGCTCTGGGTTCCTGAGGGGAACAAAGCCGACGGCGGAACCGCAGTTCTCTTTTTCTTCTCGCCTCCCTCTATCTAACGTTGGTTCCCGGCACAGAGAGAGGGGACGGCACGCTAGTTTAGGGAATTAGTGTCAAAGTGATGGGCGCTGCGGAACTACTTTTGGATACGGATGCTACGTAGTCCGTTCGGCGTCGCTTTTGGGTTTTGCTCGTAAAAACGTGTCATGCCGTGATTATACCGTTTTGTTCTCCGCAAAGGCGAAAGAAAAAGGGAGGGTAATCGCTCGGGGATTTTACAAAAGGGAGAAAGGAGTGATAAAGGGAAAAAAGGAGAGTGAGGCGAGCGGTTCGGGGACCTCGTGTTCTAGGCGAGGCTGTGGGGACGGAATCCTGGCCTCTATCCTTTTTTTTCTTTCTTTGCATACATGGTCTTACGTATGGCTTCGTTTTTTGCTCGCTTCTTTGCCATCCCCGCAAAAAAATGAGCACGCAGGGGAAAAATAAACGAGGCTGAATATTGGGGTGAGAGGGTCTCTGCTGCAAGTCATGCGTCACGCATAGCGGGAATAAAGTGCAGAAAAAACTTGGTCAGGTGAGGTGGGTTTGAAAACGTTGGAGTGCATTTGGTGTGATTGTGTTTCACTGCAAGTGCAATAGAGAAAGAGATAGCTCGCGCTTCGGTTTCCAAACCGACCCAATCATGGGTATATGCCAAGTTTTCCTCCAAGAGTAGCCTGTGCTGGAGGCGGATGGGTGCATGGCCCCAATCGACGCCACATCATGCACACCCTGTCTGCCCAAAACGCCTGCAACCGAGTCTTCCCGACGAGAAGAAAGAACAAGAAAAACAAACATGTGAATAGAAAGTGTAGCGGTGTATGAATACAAAGTTTATAGAGAGAAAAGAAAGAGAGAAGAAAACGTCCAGAAAATCTCGCATGCCCGTGTAAATGCTAACCAAGTGCGCTGTCCCGCGCCGGTAATCCCCTAAGATAGGCCAAAGCCAAAAGTCGGCCCAAAAGGTGGGAGAAGGAAGTGTTGCCAGAACACCTGTCATCAAAATCGCTAATGTCTGAATAAAACTCGTATTGTCGTGAAAGGATGATGGAGTTGCATATTGCTTCGCAAGCGGACTATTGTGTCCTTGTTGATGTCGACGAGTTGTTGAGTTGAGATAGAGACGCGAACGAGTTTGTCATTGCCGAGTAGGCAGCTGATGGCAGTGCGTTGGTTGAAGATGTGGACGAGGCGCTGTTGCTTCGGACTTGAAGGTTGAGAGTGTGGCAGCTGTCGCATCGATCGTTGAGGCGGTTGCAACGGCCTCGGCAGCCTCGCTCGTAGTTGGCGCAGGAGAACATTGTGATTTGAGAGGGTTGAGGTGTTGGTGAGTGTAGTGATGGATAGTGGTAGCAGTGGTGATGATGACGATGTGATGTTGTAGTAGTAGTAGTAGCGTGGAGTGGCTGCGTTTATGTATTGCTCGGAGTTGATAGCGTGTTGTTGGCCTTTTGGGAATCCTTCAAGCCGAGGGCGAGACTTCGTAATATATGGGGCAGACGATAGCGAACGCCCGATGATGTAGACAGGCAGTTGCAGATATGCAGGGTAATTATTGCGTACTTGGGCCGAAAAAGTAGCCGTAATCGATGGTGTCAGTTGGCGTCGCTTGGGTGCATGCAGAACGGGCCCAATATAGTGCCTTAGTTGCCGGATCTAGCCAGGGAGGAGATGGATAGTCGGGCTGACAAAGTCAAGAGATGGGATGGATGATGTGTGGACAAGATGTGTGTGTGTGTGTGTGTGTGTGTGTGTGTGTGTGTGTGTGTGTGTGTATGTGGACGGGCGGCTTATATCTTGAGCTTGCAGATTAGGAGGAACCTGCGGGTCTGGAAGCTAGTAGTGCTATCTCTTATATCCAAACTTGACGTATATGAAGGCAAAACCTTCCGTAACGCTGGAGGCTGCAAGAGGCTCATGACAGTTGACGCGTCCAAGGGAAGAGTGTGTCATCGTAGATTATACAGTGGAGAGACCCGCGGCCAGACTGCACTTGGCTCGTGCGTTCTCACTCGCCAGCCCAGGGTCTCGGCGGAGACCCTGGCCTCGTTGCCCATCGACCCAACCAAGCGCCCAAATCTTGATTTCTGCCAAAGCCGTGACTTCCGGCAATCATCATCGTGTGGCTTGCACCAAGCCATTCTTTCACCGGACATGGACGGTGTACAAACCTACCTACGTACCCAACACCCACCCCGCCGCAAACACTGACGTTTCCCGCCATTTGGTGACTCTGACATTGTGCTGGCAGCCTGGAGGGTACGTGCCATAGCTAGCGACTGTTTCAAGCGACGATGTGCTACAGGGACCGGGCTGGTAAGCCATGTTTCGCTCAATTTCTCTCAGGCGGCCTTACGGGGCTGAGGGCTTACTCTGTGTACTTGCCCACCGCAGAAACGTGCATCTGCCTTCGTCCTCAGCTTCGTCCAGACGTGCCAGAAGCCTCTAGAGGAGACCTAAGCCCTTTGCGATTACGCAGTGCCGCAGTCTGGGCGTCTTACCCTTCACATGTCCCTCGTCCGCCATGACCTCTCCTGACCCTATTTACCCGGCCTGCAGCTCGCAAAGTCAACCATTGCCGTCAAAGGCACCAAATTTCGGACTTTGATAACGATTCCATGTCCGATTTCTGCCGCGTGGGTGCGGATGCGGACTGCGGACCCTCTACCGCTCTTCGCCACCTCAGCACCTCCCGTTCGCGGCTCGAGGCATTAATATGAGGATCAGCGTTTCCACCTATAGAACCACACTTTCGCCTTGCGGCCTTAGCTACGTCCGACACACATCCTCCGCACAATCTGGCCAGATTCTGTGGAGCGTGCAATCTTTCTGCTGCCGTGGAAATTTGGTCCACGCTAATACCTGCTTCGCCTGGATCCGTAGCCACGCAACCAGTACCATATTCTTGCTTGTTGGCCAGCCAGCCCCGTTATTTCCGCGCGGCCATATGCACCTTTTGTTCCTTTTCCCATGGGAAAGTCGCCTTGGGGTCGGCGTGAGCGACCCGATAAGCTGGGCGAGACTAGTGCTGGCAATCAACCGTTTGATATCCTGTCACGTGAGTAGGCCGACCAGTTTGTATCCACGCCACACCCTCGCCACATGTTTCTAGTGGCCTCTGGTTTCATCCTAAAAATACCAATTGCGGTAAAGCCGATGAAAGCATGCCACACATCATGCGTGTTGTTTGACCTTGCCCTCTGAGCTTGGTGACTAGCCTTGGCCACTAAGATTCACCAGTAAGAGTGTAATTCTCTTTGACTTTGATACGTACGACATCTCGTACGACATCCCCTATCGACCCTTGGAGGTAAAAGCAGAATTTGCACATGCTTGGAAAGTGATCGGGAAGCTTCTGAGTTCTCGTTATGTTGACTACTGTCGTCTACTACGTTAGGGCTATTTCGAGCTCCTCGGCCTTATGAGAAAACCAGCTAAAAAAGATGATGTTACCATTGCAACGGTGCAACTACCGACAATCAACATGACACAACTTGACAATATTGTTTGCTTACTTCTCTCACATGTAAGCCGGCAAATGCGTACAGTTTTGCGCAACTGCTTACAGCCTTCTTTTTATGATGATTGACTTACAACTAGTGCGATGCTTAGAGTGCATGGATCCACTTGAACATGTTCGCATCCCATAAACTCGCACGCACATATGAATGGTCACATGTGTAAGTTTGGCTGTAGGGTTAAACCCAGCGATTGAACTACAGGTTGCGTTCGGGGCGAGATAAGGTTCCGTCAAGAAGGTAAGAGCACATAGCGGTATTGCGTAAATCTATCGATTGCTCCGTAACAAAATTCAAGGCGTCAATCCGAGAGTATTCTACTATCAGCCTATGGAGGCGTTGGAGTGGCCATCACCGGTGTCCGCCAGTAGGCATGGGCTTCCATAGCAGGGGCGGCTGTCGAAGTGTTGTCATCAAGGCATCTGCCAAACCATCCTTTAGTAGTGCACGTCGTCGTGGTTGTCTCACTCGATGTAGTCGTAATAGTAGCAGTGGCCGTAGTGGTTGCCGTTGTTGTTACGTCTTTGCAACCAAACCAGCCAGGCTGTACAAGTTAGCAATGTTTGCAAGATTGATCAACCGGGAAAACATACAGTCTGACAAGTGCTTGTACTTGTTATAGTAGTCGATGAGCTAGACAATGTTGTCGACATCATGGTAGTTGTCGCATCCCGACATCCCCACCATCCAGGCGTCTGGCATGTTTCTGTCCGGGTCCTTGAGTAGGTGGTGCTTGTTGCTGTTGTTGCGCTCGTTGTCGGCTGCTTATGTGTGCCGTTTTCGAACTTCCACAAGTAACAATCAACACATCCTACATCCTCTTCTAGACATGTTGCTGCTTCGTCGTATTTCATATAAACGTTCTCGATGGCGTACCTCAAGCTGTGCGTCTGTGTGCTTTGTCTCCAGCCCCAATCTTTAACCACGTCGTATGCACACTTCCTTCCGGCATGGCAAAGTGTTTCGAATGCATAGCCGCCGATTGAGCAAAAGCTTGTAGCTCCATTACAAGTTCCCATATACACCGGGTCAGCCGTATGTCCAAAATGAAAGACCCCCGTGTCTTTGCTGGGCGGCGCAACGTCACTAGCTGCTGGTAGTCCTAAGCGCTTCGCTGCCAGAGCCTGGGGATAAGCCTCAAATGTCACAGCAGGAATGCCATGTTGGAGACTGATCAAAGACGCAAGTACTCCACCTAAGCTATGTCCGGTTGTCATTACGTGGGAATTCGGGTAGAGCTTCATCACTTCTTGATAGAGCTCGAGAGTTGCGACATAGTACCGGTTTGGCTTCCGCAACTCGTCCTTAACACATTGTTCATCGCAGGTATAGGTACCCGTTTGACAGTCACACACTTTGCGCCATAGATAGGTACCACCCTGACCGCAGCAACAGGATCCGTAAAGATTGTCGTTTTCCTTGTCGTGCACAGAGGTTCCGTTGCCTTCGAACATGGCTACCGTAGTTCCTTTAACGGCAAGAATGATGGTGGAGTTGGTGTCATCGCTGAATACATGGCCGCGGATGCCGCTATCATCCCAACCGAAGGGAACGGAAGTGTCATAGTCTTCATCCACATCCATCCACCCGGGATCATCGCGTCCAACCTTGTACGCATCCTCCGACATATTTGCAAAACTGATGATGGTTTCCTTATCTTTAATATCCGGACCCGGGATGTCTTCAGCCATCCAAATGGGAGACATGGGTATTTGGCTATCATAGCTGTTGAATGATGGCCTTTGGATCTTTACTGGTGCTGTCTTGATGGCGAAGGGTCCGACATGAGAATCGACACCGGCAGCTGCAAAGTGCTCCGGTGTGACATCAAACCTTCTTGCACGCGGTCCAGGTTGGCCGACACCGTGATTTATGACATGTCGCAATCTGAAGCTGTTTGGCCTCGGTGATGAATTGGTAGTTGCCGCGTCCGCTAAAGCCGTGGACCCACGGGAGTGGCCAAAGTTGGTATAGGCCCCAAAGATACCCGCTATCAGAGCGAACTGCACAAGGATACCAACGGCAAGGAGAGAACGCGAGGGCCTGCCTCGAGTATTATGAGATGAAGTGTGAAATGACATGATATGGGAGCACTACAGGAGAGATGAAGGGGCGAGTGCTGAGGTGTTATGATAAGCGCGTCGACGACGGCCAAGTCGCCGCCTTCCGCACGGTCGTGGCTCGTGATCGAGACGCTACGACAAAACAGGTTAGTAAGCTTTCCACGTCATCTGCTTTCACCCACGCGCACCGCTCATCTGCTGCCTGGAGATTCTGTCATCTCATGTACGATCAAGCTCAACACTTGCGGACGGTAAAGGAGCCTTCCGCTGTCAAGAGTTGCAGCGTTGCACTGGCGTGGCGGTCTGGGCGTCCCGAAAGCGTAAGAAATAGATGCAAGCTAATGCATCGTGTCTGTCTCCAGCCTAAAAAATAAGCTAAGAATGTTCGACCGTTATTCAGTTGTGCTTTTGATTGTTCAAACATGTGGGGGGTTTAGTTATGAAAGGCAAGTCCAGACTGTGAAATGATGAGGTCCAGTCTGTGTGAGCAAAGCACTCATGCAGCTCGGAAAGCAGTGTTTGCAGAAGAGCAAAAACACCCAGCTATTTTGCTGATGCTGTTGAGCTATGTTGCGAAGTTCTGTAGGGAAAAAGCAACGATTGTGGGGTTACAATATGTCGAGGTTTCGTAGGAATTGCTATATGGGTGGTTCATATACTCCTGGCTATATCACTCTCCGTTTTGCGCGCTCTTTTCGGTGCAGGTACTATCTCTCTTCTCAAAGTAAATACAGGTTCCTCTTATCATTCATCTTCGAACAGCAGATCAGATTGGGATATTCCACGCTGAGATATAGATGGTTTAAATCTCCGACTATTGTTGAAGGTCCTCTGATCAATTACTCGACCCCACTAGTGAAACGTATAGGACATATCGAGCGATGGAGGAAGGTGTTTTTGGTATAGAGGAATCTGAAGAACCGCCTTAACAGGCATGATTTCCCTTGGTACAGCATCTGATGTTGTTCTGCCGCTTGTGGTGGCTCCGTGTTATGGTATCGTAGACCCGAAATCTTTACTTTGACGAACCGTTTCAACTGTCCGTCAGCGATGGTTGGGGGACGACGATGAGTAGGTAGCTTCCGAAACCGGCGAAGCCTAGTACAGGATGCCGAACTGCTGAGGTTTACTTGGATACAGCGGCGCCATTGATTGTACCTTCTGATCCTTAGTGCATTACTGTTTGCTGTGAAGCTTCCACCCTTACATACTCATACTTTGACCCCTATACGTCGTTTCTGCTTCCGAATCCTCAGCGTCCGCACAAGATTGACGATGATCATGACCGCCATGATGGCCGTGATAACAAGGATACACGCGAGCGGCGCCAGAATAGAGAAAACCGAAAAGACGAAAGATGCCATACTAAAGGAGTGGTTGTCTCCGAGGGACTGTGTGGAGAGCCCGACCTGCATCGCTGAGAGAACAATCGTCGTATATGCGAACCAAGTGATGAGGCTGTTGATATTCTCGCGCATGAACGACCCATACGTGGTACAACCGCTAAGATACCCGCGTATCTCGCCCATGACCAAGCGGGATATCCAGTTCAGCCGCCCAAGACGTAGCTCGCCATATATGAAGCGTTTGTTGACACCTATGTGGCCTTCCATGACATCTACCGATGGAGCGAGAGCTGAGTTGAAAGGTGCTGCTTGAGGGAGGGTGCAGATAATGTCACTCACAAGCGCCAACCACCCAGCCCAGGTTATCTCTTTGGGAATGAGCCCATGGAAGACAGCCAGGTTGTAGTCGACCTCTCGTTCGATGAGCGCAACATACGACAACAGGAAGCCAAGTGCTGTCTCGTACACATGTTGACGCGGGCATATTTCCGTTTGCCAGAATACTGGGCAAAAAAGGAAGCGAGGTAATGGCTTGATAAGTATGGAAGAGGATTTGGAAGAGGACCAGATGAGATGTAGATCCAGTTGCTCCGTCACCATAATCTCCCTTCCTTTGACGATCTGGTAATGGAGTGGCCGGGGTGCTGTTGGGAGCCCGACAAGCCATAGCCAGTTATGGATCTCGTTCAACCTGCTGACATTGAGTTCGATGTCAAGAAATGCGCCAATATCGGCGTTGACAGGCTCGACCTTATAGTTTTTGCGGAACGTTGCTGGTAGTAAAGGCACCTCTGGCTGTACGATGCCATCAGGATTTGAGGTTTTCAGGTGCGCTATGCGAAATGGCACAGGTAGCCGTTCACTCGCAGCTTGCGAATACATTTTTTCGAGCGACATTCAATCCAGGAGCAATCGATGGTCTTGCTAGAAGAGAGCATAGTAGCACTGAAGAGAGCGACACGGCGCAATCATGTAGAAAACCGTAGCGCGCCGCGGATACCCACACTGCCACAACGGCGGCATGGTGCGGTAGATTTCTCGCCTAGCCCTGTCGCGTAAAGCTAGGGTTTTTCCAAATTGCCGAGCTTTATTGATATTGTTATACCAAAAAGGTGCGCGCCAGTGCTGACAAACTGAGTGACGTCTTTCTCCTTTGGGAAATTTCGCCCCCAAAATCTTTCCGCCCCCAACATCAGGGCGTATATGCCAAGGCTTGGGGCCAGCATGGCAGAGCCTCCAAAGATTGCAGTCACGCATTTTTTCTACGGCAGATAACGAACAAAAAGCGATCTTTGCTTCTCAGTTCATACTGCAAATTCGTGGATCAAGTGTTCTCGATGGCTTCGGCCGCGAAGGCTCAGCATTCGAAGTTCGATGCCCAGGTTAGTAGTGCCAACATTTCTCTATGCATTTGCTGAAGAAATAGTCTTTCAACCCTGGATTGAATGTTGTATATCCAAATGATGAACAGTCGTCGGTCAAGTTGTCGGCCAAGGTCGAGTATGTCACTGTGCATGCTATTTTGAACCTGAATAACAAATGCTGGCAGAATCATTGCCATCCCTGGCCTTGGAGCGGACCCTGAATACACATGGAAGAAAGACAAGGTGCATTGGCTGCGAGATGCCAATATGCTGCCAAAAAAGATTCCACATGCTAAGATTAGCGTCTTTCAGTACCAATCACAATGGTTTGGAAAGGGATCTGTCGACGAACGGATAGACAATGTGGCAAACAAGCTGCTTCACAGTCTAGATCGCTCAAGAGTAGTGGGTGTTGAATGCCATCCCATCTGATTCCGTGCTAATATCCACCAAGAACGAAGCAAAGACGCCTATCATCTTCATTGCTCATTGTCTGGGTGGCATCATCTTAGAAAAAGCTCTACTTATGGCACGATCACGGCAACGAGACTTCCCAAATGTCTACCCCTGGGTTGCCGGCTGCTTCTTCCTAGGGACTCCATTTCATGGCACATCCAGTCAGTCAAAAGCACTGGTTTTAGCATCCATGGCCGAGCTTGCTGGCTGGGGTACTCCATCATCCCTTCTCAAAGTCCTTGAGAAAGACTCAGAGATCCTGCGAAGTATGCTTACCGAGTTTTCTTTCATGGCGAGAGACGCTCAGATTCGGCTACTCTGCTTCTGGGAAGAGAACGACAGTGATCTCGTCAACTATATGGTAAAAGGTATCTCGTGGCTCAAAAAGAAGGAGCGCATTGTTGATCAAGATTCTGCAACCATTGAGTCATTTGAGAGCCTCTCTCTCATGTCGGATCACTTCCAACTGAACAAGTATCCCGGACCAAAGGATGGAAACTTCACTGCTGTATCTGATGAGATCAGAGAAATAGCAAACAAAGCAGATAGTATCATCAAAACGCGCCAAAATATGCTGCGACAATCGCAGGTAGATGACCGCACGTACCATAGTATGATAGACGCTTTGGGAAAAGGATTTATGGATATTGAAGCAGCCATGAAGGGCTCTTACCGGGAAGCGAAAAGCACCAAACTCTCATCGATCTTGGAACTTGCTAATTTCCAGCAATGGAGAACCTCGAATACCAATCATGTCTTCTGGATTCATGGAAAGGCCGGAACAGGTCAAGGTGCTATAGCATCTTCGGCTCTAGAGTACCTGAACCAAGGTGCTGACCACAACTCATTAGTTGCATCTTTTTACTGTGACCAAAGTGACAGAATGAGGCGCACTCTGAAGGGTTTGTTACAAATAATTGTTCGTCAGCTATTGGATATCGACCAAGACCTTGCACGCCACCTTCTCCTAGACTCTCGAGGCAGCAGAGATGTCGGGACCCAAATCTTTGACCCGGAAGAAATGTTGAAGATACCTGCACTGTGGACAGCCCTGCAAAAGATGGCTGAGGATATCCGAAACTCAAGGATATATATCATTGTGTATGGCGTAGAGCAACTGGCGGAAGATTCATTGGAACACTTCCTTGCATACATGGGAGGAGCGATTGAGCCCACAACCGCGACCCACAACGACGGAGATTTTCGGCCTATCAAATGGCTCCTGCTTAACCGCAGTGGTCGCCCGAGTATTGAGAAATGTTTGAAGGGCAAGGTGCCAGAGATTGATCTTAACGATGCAGACAACTCTGCTCAAGTTAGCGACGACCTCAAAGCACACATATCTGTGCGTGTGGATGAACTTGCTCTTCCAGCTTCTTTGGCGTATTTTGTGAAACGCCACATCTACCTTCGCGCCGAGGACAACTGGATCTATGTCAGTCTTGTCGTACGAGAATTGAAGAACGCATGGAAACCAGGACGTACGCACTATGCCGAGATTAGGAAACTGCTAGAGTCATTCCCATATGGTCTCACCGACATGTTTGAACACATTCGAAAGCGGATTCTTAGCCCGCAAGCCGAAGGATACGAATATACAAAGGAGATACTGCGTTGCCGAGTCCTATCATACATAGCTCCAACGATGCGAGAGCTTGCTGTCATGGCTGGATTACCTCATGACGACCTAGAAGATCTTGAAAAGCTGAAAGAATACATAGTACGATGTGGAGCGTTCCTTACCTTGAGAGGCAACGACTGGGATCTGGACAACAGTACTGTTGAATGGATTGATATATCTGCTGCAGAACACCTTGCGGTATATGCCAAATATGATCTCTCGCTGGACCTTGACGATGTGCAGCACGGTATTATTGCTCTACGCTCATTAGAGTACATTTACCAGGCCATCGAAGTACAGGATGTATCCGTCGACGATACCGAGCAGGAAGAGACCGAGGCCGCTGCTGACGCAGAGAACATACCATATGGAGCAGATACTGACTCTGATGAGTCCGGCTCTGATGACATGAGCGATGCATCCTCATCTCAGGGCGATGACGAGACTGAAGACCTTCTTGATGTTGACCTCAGATACCCTGTTCGTTATTGGGTAGAACATGCGAAACGGGCGCCGCCCGATGTTCTTGAGGAATTCAACTTTAGCCATCCGTTTTGGCAGAAGGACTCCAAAGATCGTCAGAAATGGTGGAATACTATCCGGGAAGTACACGGTATGGAAGGTCAAGAAGACATTTCCTCTCTTCACGTAGCAGTGATTCTCGAATTTCCTGCTTTGGTCGACCACCTCATGAACCTCAATGGAACCCCCAACGTACATGAGCAAGACTCTTTAGGCTTTCAACCCCTCTACTATGCTTGCGAAAATGGAAATGAAGAGATCATCAACATTTTGCTTGGCGCAGGTGCAGATGCTGATTTCGTAAGCTCCGATGGAAGCCCAACAGCATTGCATGCTGCCTGCAGAAATGGCCGCTACGACATTGTCAAAATTTTACTGGACCGCAACGCTAACGTAAACTCTCCCTCTCCTGAGTATGGCACGGCGCTTTACGCAGCTGTTAGTAGTCTTGATAACCGCATTGTTGAGCTTTTGCTGGATCATAACGCCGAGGTAAACATTCCTGGTGGACCGCACCGACGAGCACTGAATCTCGCTGCCTTTTCTGGAAATCTGGATGCCGTGCGTATTTTGATTGAACGGGGTGCAGATATTGACCCCAATGAGGAGTATTGGTACGTAACGTTCAAATCTGAGCCAACACTGGAGCGCATACTGACTAGAGTTGCCAATGTACAGGTATGGCTCTGCACTTGGTGCAGCTGTGCGGCGCGGACATGCTGGTGTTGTCCGTTATCTTCTTTCAAAATCGTGGAACCCCCAACTTCACATCAAAACCTACCGAAGTTTCCTGAGCGCTGCAGCCACCTACAATCACTTGGAGGTTTTTGAGATATTGTTGAAGGATGAAAACCGAGTTTTGATTCTAGAACAAGCCCTGAAGGCAGCTGCTCAGAAAGGCTATGCTTCAATCGTGGCTGCAATATTGAACAGGGATTCAGAGCTCTCATCTTGCTCGCTGAGACACCAAAGGTCATTCTCACTAGCAGCTTTCTACGGTAGAACGGAAGTCTTGAGACTACTGTATCCCCGAGGGATCGACCAAGCACAGCTCGATGAGGCCTTGTACGAAGCTACCGACAACAAACATTTGGAGACCGTTAAGCTTCTTCTGGATTTCGGTGCGGACCCAAACGTCGAGGGTCCTATGTAAGTGTGCCAAGCACACATTGTAATCAAACGCTGATCAATTTCAAGTTACGGATTTGCATTAGCAGCTAGCGCGTAAGTATAGCTATCTTTGAGACTTTCGAGGATGATGGATGATTTCTTCATATATCCCTCCAGCGAGCTTCCTGCGAGGGTTTACATTCCAAACCTTCACTTTTGCTAGGCTACCTACTTTTTTCCACCACCTCAGCAGAATGTTTGAACTTACGACTGGCCATTGAAATCATGCTGACTATAATCCAGGTACGATGGCACGATGGAGATCATGAAAGCCCTGCTAGACAAAGGAGCTGATGTCAATAAACGGGGAGGGGACTATGGTACAGCTCTTCAGGTATATCTTGCGATCGACGTAGCAGTCTTTGGATGCTGACTCTCCAGGCGGCTGCATGGTTCGGTGATGCCGACAACGTGAAGTTATTACTGGATCGTGGAGCCAAAACCAACACCGAACCTATTGGTTACTATGGCCACGAACTACAAGGTAAACACTCTTCTGTTGTACTAGTGCTTCTGGCTAACTTGTGATACTCAGCTGCCGTGCATACAGGTAATGAAGCCACCATTCGACTTCTTATTGAACATGGAGCGGATGTCAATGCCTTTGGGGGCCACTTTTCATACGCCATCATTGCAGCAGTTGAACAAGGTGATAGCACTGCGACCAGGATTCTGCTCGAACACGGCGCTCATGTGAACGTGCGTGGCGGCGAAGACAACTGGCCCGTGATTTCGCTCGCTGCCTCAACTCTACTCACCGAAGATCTGGAGCTTATCATGAAGAACGTCTCAGATATAGATGCAGCCTGTGCTAGGGGAACGACTGCCCTGATCAACTGCGCGGATGCATGCGATATCGAAGGCTTGAGATTTCTGTTGGCGCACGGCGCTGATGTACAAATCTCAAGCGAAAAATATGGCACTGCACTTCACGCAGCCGCGTAAGTATCTCATCTCATAGCCTGAGCATCGCTGACAAGATTATAGAGCCGAGGGCGATGAAGATTGCTGTGAAGTCTTGCTCGAAACAGGCGCCAATGTCAACGCTATCGGAGGCCCATATGGAACAGCCCTGCAGGCCGCTGCCTGGGCCGGAGACATCGAGACTATACATGTCCTTGTTAAGGCAGGTGCCGACATCACAATCACTGAACCCATTTCTGGCACATATGGAACGGCTCTCCAAGCCGCATGTGCTGCTGGCTGGTTGAACGTTGTGCAGGAACTCTTGAAGCACAATGCTGCAGTTAACGTCCGACCAGCTAATGGCATGTTTGGAGGGGCATTGTCTGCAGCTGCAGCTGGTGGGCATAGAAAAATTGTGAAGCTTCTCATCAAACATCATGCTGATGTAAATGCCAGTGGAGGCCTTCACGGCTTCCCGATCCTTGCTGCTGCCCAGTCTGGTGTTTTATCCGTTGTTGAGTATTTGCTCAACAACGGTGCAAATGCTACAGCCTCGGGAGGCCTGCTTGGATCAACTGTGGCGGCTGCTGTCAAAGGTAACAACATTGACGTTGTCAGAAAGTTAATAGAACACGGAGCGGATGTCCATGCAAAGGGAGGGAAATACGGCGACGCTCTTCAGACCGCTGCTATGAAAGCCGAACTGCCTTTGATTGACGAGATTCTCGATATGGCAATCGAGCTCGTTAATCATAAAGATGGCAAGTATCATACAGCTCTGATAGCAGCTTCTTATTTCAACCGCATGGATGTTGTCAACAAGTTGCTGGACGCTGGAGCGGATTTCCGTGTTCAGGGAGGGGTTTATCGGAGTGCCATCGCTGCTGCTTCCATCCGTGGAAACAAAGCTGTCCTGGACCGATACCTGACTATGAAACCTCCAGATCATCTGCTCGATGAAGCACTCGTCGAAGCTTGTGCCTATCGCCAAGCTGCTTGCGTGGATGCATTGCTTAAAGCAGGTGCTAATGTATACGCTCGCCATCAAACTCGGGGCTCCGCATCTGACGCTATCGATGCGCCCGAGGAAAAAGATTACAATTCTGATCTCGAGGAAGATAACTTGGATTCAGATGCTACACTAGAACATAATGAGGACGAGAACGAAAACGAAAACGAAGACAAGGAGGAAGAGAAATGGGTAGGTGACAACGTCTCGGTGTCCGGTCAGACGGATGAGGGCAGCGTAACAGACTTGCAACTGGAAGAAGATGTTTCCGAAGAGGCGAAAATACGGAAGTTGTTGAAGGAGGCTCAAGACCGCTGTAAGCGCAATCCAACCGTCAAGCGGTTCAGAACAGTGAAATATGGCCACACTCCACCGAGTTTGAATGTAGGGTCACATTCCCATTCGTCGGTACCACCACTGCCATCAAATGCGAGGTATGGTACACATGAAGCAGCAGATTCTGCAGACCGCTACGGAGTTCCATACGGCCAGCACTCGCAAAGTTCATCGAGCCTACCTTATCATATACGATCAAGAACTACAGAGACCATAACTGAGGTCGAACACGAACCACCATATCCTTCAATGGGCGCAAGGGGAGGTACATTTCCGCTTGAAAATTCCGCTTGTCCGGATTTTGACGTACAACCGCCAGGTCCTTTGCGCACAAAAACCCCGGAAACCGTTGTCTCGCGACGAGAATCTGCTCCGTTGCCTAATTCGCAGCGACCAAACCCACTGACAGGCACATCTGTTGCGCCTCAACCCAATACACAACCCTCAAAGAAAGGCAGTGTCGATCATGGGCTTAAGAGGCAGAGCAAAGTTGTCAACCGGAAGTCTATTGCGAACCTGGAAGCGCTCACTCGGTATCAGCAGCAACAGCGACAGTCAAGCTACTCGATGGATAGGCCACCCTTACATTCTTCAATCTCTGAACAAGGTCATGCAGCGGACAGCCAGCCTTCTCGTCCACCACCACACCATATGTCAGGTTCCTATGATTCACAAATCACTCCCATCGCCATAAGAAACGAGTCATATCCTCCACGAATTCCGCATCGGCAATCCCAGCAATTCGCTCAATTCCAGCCATATGGATACCCAGGGCTCTCACAACCGACGCAGGGACCATATTGCCCTTATCCACAAGCCTCTTCAGCACAGCAACCGTATGTACCTTATGCCCAACATGCTGAGGTTTCGTCTCCAGCATCGACCCAAGGTAGCCAGTACACAGGAAACAGTAGCCAGTACCAACCCTGGGACACCCCTCCCTCCAGCGTAAGCGGCTTCACCAGTACGCAAAACACGAAAGAAACGAGAGGAAATCGGTGGGCGAGCGGAGGATACGATGGTGAAGGATACGACGGCGAAGGATACGACTGAGTGATCAACAAGAACATTGTGAGTCCGCACAAATAGCTTTTTCCCTTACTTAATCTTGTACATCAATGAAACAGATACCCCCTCTTCAACCCTTCCTTTTGCCATTCGCGATGCGTCCCAAACCTAAATAGCCACAAGAAGCGCCTAAGCAAGCTTCCCCTCCCTAATAAGCCAACTCAACGTCTCATTCCCCACCGTCCACTCCTTAAACTCCCCCGCATACTTCTCCACCAACAAATCACTCACCATCCGCCCGAATACGACCTCGCCCCACGGATTCAAATGCGTGCGATCCCTCGCCGTGCTCCCGTTTCCCACCCAATTATACGTGTCAGCGCCTGCTTGTCCAATCGCGTTGACGTACGCCGTCGACGCCTTGTTGAGATCGATGAAGTGCAAGTTGCTTGACGTAGCGACGTCAATTGTGAGTGCGCTTTCTCTAGCGAGGTTTTCGATGACGCGGTTGGTGGTTGTGTTGAAGGTGCGGCGTGTGAGGGGCGTGACGAGGATGGGTGTTGCGCCCGAGTTCTTAACTTCCGAGGCGAATGTTGCGAGGTTGGTGCGGTATTGGGTTGGGGAGACGCCTGAGGTTTCTTTTTGGTCGTTGTGGCCGAACTTTGTTACTTTTAGCTTCGAGCTTTCCCACTGTTTTTTTTAGAAAGCGGCGAGGGTGGTTACCTGGATTGTGACGTAAACTTTGTAGTCTTGCTTGTGGGTTGATATGTCTTTGATTACTCGGCCCCAGTCGCCGGCAGCACGGAAGGATGCTGTTGTTGCACCGCTGTGCCCGTAGTTTTTGCCGGAAGATCCTGGCGCGACGGTCTTGGAAAGGAATGCATCGCCCCATCCGCCCCCGGTGGCTGTTGTTGAGTCGCCGGCTAGGAGCCAATATATGGGTTTGGCGGCGGCATCGCGTACTAAGCTGCTTGGTGCTGCGAGAGAAAGAGGAAGTAGGGATAATAGAGTAAAACGCATGGCTGCGGCTGCGATATATTTCTTCTTGTTTGGAAATCCGACAATCAACAAAATATATCTATTATTTAGAGTAGTAAGAAAGGCCCTGCTTGCGACAGTACGTCTTTACATCTGTAGTCCTCTCATATTTATACCGCTGACGACGGAAATAGTAGTAGGCATCTTCCATCATGTATTTAATTTATGGGTTTCATACTAGATCATCACTATACTCTCAGTAGTATAAGAGCCGGTTCGGTTGTCGGCAGTTCTTCCTAAAGTTGTCGTAGAGATACTACTAAATAATTCGTGCAATTACTTTGGCGGGGGAAACATTGCGGGGGTGCATTGCCGATCGCCAGGAACCTCGCGGTAATTTGATCCGAGAGATTCGTCTTTGAGAATAGGTCCTCATAGTGCAATGTAGGTACGCTATTTGCTGATGATATGGACTGGAGAGTTTCTAATCAGAAGACTAGATGGCTACTGCGTGAATGTGATTAATCAGCTATTTGACAGCTCACGGAACAAAGACGCCTTAGGAGCTACAGGAAGGTGTTGCCGTATACATCCACGCAAAAGACACGATAAGTAATCAAATCGCTCTCATCTTCAAGGTAGTAGCAATACCCCTTGTCTCCTAATGATGTATCTAAGTAGGGATAGTACTACACGGCACGGAAGCTAGTTGAGACGCGATATCCGATCCGCCTCTGGCTCGCCAGGCAGCAACACAACTCAAAATCATTTAGCAAGCCCTCTCAAGTAAACCGCAACTTCCCAGTCGATCCATTCGATATTTTTAAAGAAATTCTTAGGTGGCGATATGTTGCTTACCACCGCAGCATCGGCCATTCTTCCACCGGTCCACTTATTCGCTTACTCCGCTTTGATTGGGACGGAACTGTATCAGACCTTCGTAGTAACGAAGATTACTTACAGGGCTTTACCTAGGCCGGCATTTGTGGGTTTGCAAAAGAAACTCTTCCCAGCCTATTTCAATGCCCAATACCTGCTCTTGCTCGCCGTCGCGCTGACACGCCCACCTTATGGACCATTCTCATCGTTCAGAGAAACGGCCAGCTTCATTTCTTTTGCAGTAGCTGGAATGACTGCAGGATTGAACTTGACCCTGTATGGGCCTCGGTCTAGGGCTTTGATGATTGAGAGGGCAACTCAAGGTACGTGGAGCTCCAGAGTGATTCGTTGCTCGAGACCGCAACAGGGTCTTTGAGGCGAAATTCCAGTGGGCTGTTTGTACTGCATAGAGCTAATACAAGGAATAGCAGCACGCGATCCAAAGGGTGAGGAAATGCTAGTGTTAAACAAGGCGTTTTCTCGTGCGCATGCGATGAGCATTCATCTAAATCTGATAACAATTGGCGCAACGCTTTGGTATGGTTGGCAGCTGGCTTCAAAGCTGCAATTTTAGGGCTACTATGATCTTTGAAAATAGACGAGTGGAATAATTAATGGGTTTGTCAATTCAGAATAAGGAGTGCGAATATCAGGGACTCAGAAGTGGTCAACAGGTCATTGTCGAAGGCCTCCTACCATGTATCATAAGAGATCACATTGTTTGCTTGTCTTGCAGATCGAAACAACAGAAGAACCGGTAGATGTTGACTTGGCCACGGTGTCTCTGGTGATCCTCGCATCGTCTTAGTGGAGATGGAATTGTGTAACTGTTAAGGCAACCACGGGTCCCCGCGACTCCGCTCCCAGCCCAAAGCAGTTAGACTGGTCGAGGAACGGGCAGGAATGTTTTCTCCGTTCCGTGTCGGGCTGAACACTCTCCCCGACCCCCTACTATTGCTGCAACTTCCACACGAATAATTTTGAATGCGGGAAAACGAGGGGCATTCCGCTGCAAAAGCGGAGCAGACAAGGACTCTACAAGCGTGTCAACGCTGTCGGAATCTGAAAACCATATGTTTGCCGAGCAGCCAATCCGGTCGATGCCAGAGGTATTGCTTGCTCGACTGTAGCCATGGGCGCTAAAGTTCTTCAAAGAAGACCCAATTATGTCAGAAATGTGCTAAAACAATTATAGATGTTCCAATTCTGGAAACGAGTGCGTCTGGGCTGACGCGCCCCGACGAGCAAGAAAGCTACGTGCCCCTTCGTAAGTCGGCGTCTGCCATCAGCATCTCCTGGGTCTTACTCCATTCAGACGCATTGCTCAAGTTGAACAAAAGATTGATGGGCTTGTAGCCAAGCTCGTTTGTGCATCTGGAAATGAAGTCACGGCTAGCTCAGCGTCCATTCCACCTACTGTTCCACCAAAGACGACAAGACCAGTTGTCACAGGAGGTTGGATGTCCGTTGAATCCCAATCAGAAGCACGCTTAGGGAAAACTTCAGACGATGCTGAAGTTGACCGCCAATACCTCGAAGAAATCCGAAGTATACATGGTTTCGATGATCGACAAACTACCGGTCAACCTTCTGAAGGTCCGTTTAGGCCGACAAAACGACTCGAAGACCCCATAGATGATGAGTTTGTCCGGAGTCTGCTTGTTTCAGGCGAAGCAGAATCTTTGATGAAGGAATATCGTTCTATGTCGGTTACGTTTCCATTTGTTGTTATATCTCAACAACTTTCCAGCACCGACCTGCATACAGAGAGGCCAATGCTTTTCCTTGCGATAATGACAGCAGCGTCGTGGAAGGATTACTCGCAACAGAGGAGGCTTGACACAATATACCGCACGGAACTCGCTCATCGCACAATGGTCCGTCCTCGGAAGACGCTCGGGCTAGTACAGAGCGTCCTTGTTTATCTATCCTGGTATTTATCCTCTACGTGAATAGCTTACGATATGCTGAACACAAAAGGTACCATTTTGTTTTCAGCCACAAGACGCAACAGATCTTCTTCCTACACCACCTTGTGATTGGACTGGCACTTGACATTGGTCTTCATCAGGATTACCAACCAATCGATTTTACCCCTCCGCTACGGGGTAGGCCCCCACCGCCATCTGGAAAAGATTTACGAGAAAGGCAAAGAGCATTCCTTGGTTGCTACTACATTTCGTCCATGTATGTTCTTCTTAATGAGTATTTGGTACTTTGTTGACATTATGCAGGGTAGGTGGTGCTTTTCAAAAGCCGAATCTACTCAAGCATACACATTTCATGACCGAAGCGGCTGAAAGCTTGGGGAAAGAACTAGAGTATGAGTCCGATGAAGTCATTAGCCACTTGATCTCCCTGCGACAGATTGAGGAACAAATACAAGACATTCTATTTACGGCCGATACTGCGCAACTGTCACTATCTGATGGACGTATGCTTATGCATTTGCGTTCTATAGAAGGCCAACTTGATGCATGGAAATCACGATCCTGTTGCTCTGCATCTCCAAGACGTAAGTACCTTTCTACGTCTAAGGAACTACCTGGGCTTCGCTGATAGCACACAGTGCTTGAGCTTTCCTTCTCTTTCAGTAAGACACTGTTGCACAGCATCTCCCTTCGCCCACATGCACTGAACGTTTCCCCGCCGCCGCAATCGGCACAGCTCAACTCTTTGTTCTCTGCACTGGAAGCTGGGAAGAAATTCTTGGATACTCTTCTATCTTTTCCAGCTAACGAGTATCATTTTATATCATTCTCTGAGTGGATGCGTTTGCCATCGGTCATCATGACGGTAGCCAGGCTGTGTATGCCTAATGATGACCATGCTGCCTGCGGCTGGGATGCACAAGCAGCTCAAGAGCGAGTGCGTCTTGAGCTATGTCTCGAATCTCTTTGCTTCCGAATGCAAAAATTATCGACGTACGACGAGGTGAAGCAGCCCCACAGCGACTTCTGGCGAGCGATGTGTTTCATGATGGACTTGACGAAAACTTGGTATATCCGTAGGATCCGACCGAAAGCACCAATGCAGAAACCTATGCAACCTCCACCAAAGGCGATGACGGAGACAGGTACGGCCGAAGCCTCGTGTCCAATCTCTGCCATGTCAACTGCATGCCCCATGCATGGATCAGAGGCGCAGTACCCCGCACTGGCCGATGCGAACTTCACGTGCGAAGGCAGTGCGGAGATGGATGGCGCTGCCAATGGGAGCAGTGACCCGTTTGCGCTAATGAGAAGTGCAGATTTCGACATCGATCAGTTCTTCGATATGGCCGGAGGCATCTGGGGTGACCAATGCTATGACAGCTACTCAGACATGGCTTTTGGTAGTGGTGCGTCATTCTAGCATTTGGTAGGCAAGATCAGATGATTAGCCTAGCGCTACACACTGGGAAAAGAAATCACTTACTAGCCTCGGCGTTTGTTGCGCAACTCTTTTCGTCAATGGATCCAGGACAGCCCTATACCACGTGTTGTCAGCCCCAGCAACCACACCTCTCAATGTAACCCAAAGACACCAACTTGGTGCACCCATGACAGAGCATCACCACGGGGCAATGGTGAGATGGACCAAGTGAGAAGAGAAAATAGTCATACACCACTGGAGCTTTACGCTTGGGCCTACTCGCATACCAAGATGAAATATGATTGCTTCGGACGACTCGACCACATTCGTGCAAGTTCTCAGTGGCTTACAGCGTGACCGAAGCATACCACAATCAAAGATCCAGATGCCGGCGATCAGTGCCAGCTTTTGTCCACAGAAGAACGCTACTGATGGAGCTTGGAAAGCATAGGTATGGAAAATCTTCACGTTACACATCCCTATTTGTTAGCCTAAGAGCTTGGGATAGCTTAGGTAGTAGGGGTGCGAATAGGGTAGTTCTGGCTTCCCGGCAGTATATGTGGCATGGGTGATCACTCTTACGCTAAGGCAGTTCACGAGATGTCAGGTTGGACACTAAAAACGCAACGCTCTGGCTCGCGCCCCAACCGCAAAAACGTCTCTGGGCGCTTCGTGCGCATGGCTTGAGCACTAAATGCTAGCATGTGAGACCTTTTTACGAAGGTCACGTGCTTGGAGCCCTACATGGACAGTAGTTCCCGTACTGCTGCTTACCATTCTTCATCGCTCTATGCTGACAGCTAGTAGGCTCTATCCAATACCAGCTCGCAGCCTCTCCATGGCGCAATCAATGCCACCACCCCGCAAGTCAGCATTGCCAGGCACGAGTGCATCTCCCGTGCTTCTTTGACATGGGCCTTCCCGATCGGGCCGCAAGATGGTGGTGATGGTTTCCGCGCTGTGGTTGGCTGCCACGATTTAACTGCCATTGCTGACTCTTGGCGAGCAGGCGCCGACCGCTAACCGGTTTACCAACCCCGGCAGGGCCATCGCATTGTGACATCAGCTGGACCCTTGTATTCACGCCTTGAATTCCACGTTGTTGACGACGCGTTTTGCTGTCATCCATGTATAAATCTCTTTGTTATTTCCATGCATTACGCGTCTAAGCATTGACTTTACCTCGAAGCATCCTTCGCATTGTCGGCTTCTTCTTTTCTCTCTTCGCCTTTTCAAGAACAGCGCCCTCGATATACTTGTCCTTATTATTATTTTTTGCTTCTACACCTGTTATCCTAGGAATTGACAGTCATCCAACATGAAGGCGTTCAAGAGTTTCTTGAACAAGCGTCGCCAGAGCTTCCAGAACCGCAAATCGAAACCGGCAGAACAACCTTCCGCCCCTGCCAAAGCCGACAGTCTCATCGAGACGCCAGCACCAGCGCCAGCGCCAGCGTCCCAGGCTAATGGTGACCAACAACAAGTATTGGCTGAATCTGCCCCTGGAACCCTTCAGCTCGCACTCCAGAACAAGTCTAGCTCCAGCACAGTATATGCATACATCACAGGTCTCGCCCTCGAGCGGGGAAACACGCCGATTTTTATCCAGTCAGACGGCCAGACTGTGTACTATCCCGTAGGGCCCAGTGAAATCCTGCAACCACTCCAGGCTGACGTCGCCATTCCGCTCGGTAACCCCGGGAATACTGTTAACGTCAGAATACCAAAGATTGCTGGTGGTCGCATCTGGTTCAGCATCGGTGCGAAGCTCACCTTCCGGCTCAATCCTGGCCCTGCTGTCGTCGAGCCCAGCGTAACCAACCCCAGTGATCCGAACTTCAACATTGACTGGACCTTCTGCGAATTCACCTACAACGATGCACAGCTTTTTGCTAACATCAGTTATGTCGACTTTGTCAGCATCCCAGTTGCGATGAGCCTCACCAACACCCAAGGTCAGACGCAGAGCGTACCAGGCATGGGTCCTGATGGACCGAAGGTGTTGCAGGACAGACTACGCGCCCAAGCAAAAAGTGATGGGCGCCCTTGGGACAAGTTGATTTACGAGAATAACGGCCGTGCGTTGCGAGTTCTGAGTCCGAACAACCTACTTGTCGGCAATGCGGATGCGTGGGGTAACTACTGGGATGGCTACGTCCAAGCGGTGTGGAACAAGTTCCGCAATGAAGACATGATCATCAACACACAAGCTGCTGCTGGTAATCTACGAGGTCGCGTCCAGGGCAACGAGCTTCAGCTTGGCGAGGCGGGTTCTTTCACTGCGCCAACAGCAAGAGACATTTTTACGTGCAGCACTGGACCTTTCCAAACCGGTTCCAACCAGGCTCGCAATGCAGTCATTCCTCGTCTCGCAGCTGCCTTCAACAGGAGTATTCTGCTCAACACACCTGGCAATCAATTTCCTAATGGCAGTAACCCGAGCCAATACTACAAGGACCCGACGACAAACCACTACTCACGCATCTTGCACGAGATTCAGAAGGATGGACGCGGTTACGCTTTCCCCTACGATGATGTAGTCCCAGACGGTGGACAGGATGTTGCCGGAACCATCTTCGACGGAAGCCCCCAGCTGTTTACAATTGCTGTAGGCGGTAACCAGTAGTGTGATTGCTGCATTGCAAGGTGTTGTTCATGTTTGTCATGGTACAAAGAATGGGAGTCTGTTGTTTGAGACAGCAGTTTTAGCAAGCATCCTTCATCACTATATATACCTCTTCATTGTACTTCTTCTTTGTCCTAGAATTTCACTATCTTTACATTGCGGCGTCGTTGCCTAGCTTATAGAATGTTAAAGCCTATTTGTATATATCAACCTGTCTGCTGCTCACTCATGCTAATACATATTTTCGTCGGCAAATGATCCATGCACCTTTCATGGTGCCCTCACTTGTACGTTAGAATATGACGACTGACACTCACTAAGGTGCACTGATCGAGTATTTTCACTGCCAAGAAAAGTTCCACATGGGTGGAATTCACAAAGAATTGCCGAAAGAGAGATTATGAAAGCACAGGATGTGATTCTCAATGGGCATGGATTCGACACTATGTTGCCAATAGCAGGCAGTGTCGCCTGTTCTCACCGGACAACCATGAATTCACTATGTCAACAAACCATTCATTGTACAGTGGTGGATATCCCACACTCACTAAGTTCTCATGGAACTTACGACTGTATATTTCGGTCACTTATTTCTCCTATATACAACATTCAACTACAACTACCAAGATCAGTATCACAACTCCAACAAAACTAATAACTCAAAAACAATCAACACATCAAACGCAATCCGCCATCATGTGCCAAGGTTGCATTAACTTCAACGTTGCGGAGCCTTCGCAGCTCCCAGAGCTTTGCCAACAAGCCCTGGCAAAACTCATCGAGCACGGCAAAAACCGCCTAAAACACTGCATCGAGATGGAGGACACCTACCGCTCCATGGGATATTGGTACCACACCTCGCAGCTCACTAGGCGCAAAGCAATGGCCGCCTGTCCCATCCACGGCCCTGAACTAACCATGCTCGAAGAAGCCTTCGACCTCGACGACCCCGAAGACTACCACGTCCTCTTCAAACCAATGGAGACCGGCATCACCCTATTGAAGGAAGTAATCTCGGATGCCGAGCACATCCCATCCAACACCCCCACCCCGCAACTCGCCAATATCCTAACCACGGAGCTGCAACCAAAACTTCACACCGGCCTCATCACGATTAATAACATGCGGAGGTACTTCAGCACCCTATACCTCCACACCAACACTATCCGCTCAATCGTCTGCGAGCCCAACGGCGCACACTCACTCAATACCCACCGCCATACCCCCTGGCACCACCGCACGTTTAATGTGAGCACTGGTCAGTGGGAGCTCGAGTCCATGGCGGAAGAATGGACCGATTATCTCAACTGGGTCACTTGTCTACCGGAGACGCAGGTGTGGGTGCAGAAGGGCGAGGATCCAACGGAGATTGCTCTGCGCTGGTTGAAGAATTTCGTAGTTGTGGATTCTGTGGTGAGTGATACTAACTAAGGGGTGTTGATGGAGAGGTTGTGGGGATTGGGGGAAAGGGGTTCTTTGTGTTGGTATTTTGGAGTTTGGGGATGGATAGAATGGTTGGGATGTTGTTTGGAAAAGGTATTTGGGCTTGCTTTGGAGTGGAGGTGCATTTATGGCAGGGAAGTTACTATAGGGAGGGTGCTTTGTTTGTTTCTAGGATATATATAGAGTTCATCTACTGGAGGGATATCAAGAATATAGTGGATTATTTCGAAGAAATTTTGAGTAAAAGAATTGATAACGTTGTGATCAATATGAGTTTGGCGGTGAATGCTGCTCGACTGGAGTATCTCCTTGAGGGATTGGACCGGATGTCTGTCCGACTCCCATCTTGGCTTTTACGTAACTTTTGAAACTTGGATGACCTTCCAACAAGAAATGATCAGGAATGCATAAGTGAATAACGCAATGTCCTACTTTGCCATTATTGAATCTCTTGAAGATAATGTAAAAAGATACTTGTTGTGAGTTGGGAGGGAAAAAAAGTAATGTTTTTTTTTTTCGGTCTCCTTAGTTGTCCTTCTACAACTACATCGGTTAAGTACTACCAACACGTTGTTTGAAGCCGGGTAGTGATTCGAGCATCGGAAGCTCGCATGCACAATGACGCATTCTCTCGGCTGAAGAAATGCCAAGCCCACCATTAACAGCCGCAAGCCGAAGCTACTGGACATCCGACGCGTCGGACGGCTACCACGATATCGACGGAAGTTCCGTCAACCACATTGCCTCTCGTCACCAACTACCCACAAACGCATTCCTGCTGTCATAGATTCACAATGTCCACACGACCAGATCAGCTGGTAACGCCGTCCGAAAAGCGACGTCGTTTTGACCGCGTCGCTGCAGCATGCGATTTGTGTAGAAGGAGAAAAGTTAAGTGCGATGGTGAATTACCATGTGAATACTGTGTACGCAAAGAGCGTGCAGCTACATGTACATTCAGCGGTTCAAATCCACGAAATCAAGCTCACTCGGTGGTGGAATCTCCCACCATACGCGCCCATACTGACAGCTCGTCTTTTCGTCACATTCTATCGGCTGGCCATACGCCAGAAAACCGAGAACACAATGTTCGTGAAAGCAACTCTCAGGGATCACGATACCAGCATGAAGCCGCCGAAATCACAACATCACTTTCACCTACACTGAGTAGAGACGACCAACAAGGCGATACCGCGGTCCCTCTGGAAGGCCGTATACTTCGTGACGCACAAGGCAAACTAATCTTCATCGGCGATTGCGCCCCACTGTCCTTTCTGCAAACGGTCAAACATCTCATCACATCCGAAGTCGATTCGGGAGTTTCGGTGCAGGCCGCGAGGGATCCCATTATCGAAATCACGCGTCCCCCATTGGCCGACCAACAACAATGTCCACCCATTGAGTTGCAACATGTAGATGCCCTGGCCCAAGAGTACATTGCAGCCAGCAGTGGTCTCGTACAGCTATTTCAACGCGAGGATCTATTACCAGAACTGAAAAACTGGGCGAGCAACCAGGCGTCTAGCCCAGACGATGTCGCCGCCGCTGTCTTCTATCTTGTGCTCGCCATCGGTGCTCAAGACAAGTATGAAGACAAGGCAGAAGCTTGGTTCAAACACGCGCTCAACATACTTTTAAAGTTCATGTGCAGTAATATGAATGTTTCCACCGTTCAGGGCTTCACGCTGGTAGCTATTTTCATGCTCCGCGCTTCCCAGCCAAATGGCGCATATTTGTACTTTTGTAAGTGTTCGTATGTACAAGTGTTCGTATGGTCACCTGCTTACGATGGCTAGCCTTAGCTGCACGTACTGCATACGCAATTGGTCTCCACAGAACCGAAGTCAACGCTTCTTTCGGTGAGAATATCAGATCAGTACGCGATCGTATCTGGAAGAGTTTGCGCGTCATCGATCAACTCATCAGGTGAGTCATTATGATTTCCCTCATTCATTAAGGCTTCTATAGTAAACATACACTGACATATGATGTTCGCCATCCAGCAATGTCCTAGGTCGACCACCCTCCACATCCGATGTGGACTGCACTGTCAAATACGCTAATCCTGAAAACATACGGTCTGATACCAGTGCCAACATACTGGATGCTAGTGTGCAAATCTTCATGATTGTCGAGCGTGTCGTTGTCGAAGTGTACTCTCGCAAGCGGATATCTCTACGGATCGCTGACTACGTCTCGAGGCAACTGAAAAACTGGGCGTCCAAATGGCTCGGAAATCTCTCAGAAATTACAGCTAGACAACCATCTCGTGAGGCAGTAGTTGGCGCCTGCTCCACTTTGTGCTCCTACTACTATGGCATAATGCTATTGACACGGCCATTTCTCATTTACGAACTTTACGAGTACATGGGCGCCTCACTCAAGAATGGAGGCACACCTGCTGATCATCAAGAGAAGCGCAAATATGCGGATGCTGCAATTGAAGCGGCTTCAGTACTGGTTGATACATTACAGGTTTTAATAAAAGCAGGTCAATTGCCACGCAGGATGCCCTTGGTAGTGTGAGTTACAACGCATATTAACACTGATATTTGCTAAATGACCCTAGATCTTGGCTCTTCACTGCCACACTGGTTCTAGCTGTCGGCATTCTCGGGAACTCTGGTCTCCTTTTAGAGGAAAGCTGTAAGGATGCAATCGCTTGCATGGACTATTTTGGTGCGGTTGATCATCATGCTCGTCAATACTCGCATGCTGCCCAGTCTCTGCTCAAAATCACAACTGCACATGCGAAGAAACGGGAACTGCATTTGCGCCGAAAGCGGAAGCAAGCTTCCTCTGAATTGTTTGGTCTGTTACCATCGGAGCAAACCCCTCGAGCCCATCCAATCGAAGGCCCTCAGCCACGACTGGAGCCCGGCTTGCCATCCTCCACACAAGCTGCTCTGCAAAACCCTCCTGCACAAGCTCCGCTTGACTGGACCATCTATGACGCCGACTTCTTCGCTTTCCCGTGGCCTAGTGAGAATGACCAAGGCCTACAGGATTTCCTTCAACCAGGCACCTATAATCTGGACGGTGCGTCTGTGGCGGATATACCCCTCTTCCCTATCCATAATCAACAGATGGGCAACAACTTCTTCCCGTAGTTCAATCGACCGTGTGTTTAGATCCAAAATATTCGCAAAAATTCCTACATCTGGACTTCAATGTACGACTTTTGTTTCGCTGGTTTCGTCTCTTGATGTCCGTAGGAATGGAATCAACTTGGTGCCTCCGGTACCAACCAGTTCTTGTGTCTTTGGCTTTTCTGCGACCATCTCAGTGGAGGCAGATGCAATGTCTCTCCTCTTGACATGGCTTGCCGGCTTTGCCGAATGACTTGGTATGATGATGTACCTCGTTACAAGAGCAATGTGTTTGTCGCGGAAGCCACTGAGTGCTGCAACAGCTGCATTGAACGCCGAAAGAAGCACGTCGTTCTCTTGATGTTCGTTTACATAGCTGCGAATGTTGGCAATGGCTTCAACATCATCCAGGAACCGGGCATGGGGGCCGGGCATGTATCCGCGCATCTCAGCGTGGAAACCACCACTTCTGGAATGGTCTACCGAAAGCACGGCATCGAAGAACTGGAGCAGAGAAGACTGGCCATTGGAGCCACCTCGGTACGCTCGCCATGTGCCCTTGCCATTGCCTTCATCATAGAAGACGCCATTTGGCAGACCAGCAGCCGCCATGTTCATGCTGCCGGCCAGAAATGGTCGGATGGTGTGGTAGAACACATGAGGATCGCATCGTTCATCCATACGTTCTAGAAGTTGTCCAATACTATCCACACCTCTCTTAAAGTACTGCAGAGCATGCACCACTGTCGCAACATCATCCTCTTCGACGGCTTCGATCGCACCGAGCATGGTCTCGATCAGTGGACCGGCCCTTGCCTCCATGGCATTTGAGATGATGAAGAACCACGATTCATCATCACTGCCAGTAGCTGTATACAGAGCAACCATGTTCTCCGGCTGAGTCAAGTCGGCATTGTTGGTTAATGGTCTCCAGTTCCATAGGTTCAGTGCTGCATATGTGGCGACGGGATGTACCTCAAGGTGCTCGGCAGTCCGAAGGAAGGGGATAGTAATTGCAGGAGGTAACCGCTGGGTATCTGGTTAGTACTCGTCTTCGTTTCAGTCAAGCAGGATGCTCTCTTTACCTCTGATGGTTCAGGTCCTGTCCAAATGTACCCTTGAGCCATGACAGCTAGCATTGAGTGGGCTCTTTGCCATTCTGCCTCATTGTCTAGTTGAGATACATCAAGGATCGGCAACTCATCTACAGACTGCCGTATCTGCTGAGTCTCGATAAGCAGAGGGAGTTTCTCGATGATCTGTTCCCATGGGCGGTAGTAGTCTTGTGGCAGTCGGGACAGCGGCGGCTCAGCAGGAAGAAAGCCGTTTTGAGATATACCATACTCCGGTAGTGCAGAAGTGCATGGTAGACTAAAGATTTTATGAGGGCTCATTGCGAAAAAACAAAGCAGAAGCAAGCCACAGTAATGTTTCACGGATTCTAGAAGGCTTTGAATATGCAAGGCGGCGAAGACCGCATTTATCATGAAACCACATTGGCCCACTTTCTTAGGCCAACCAAGTATCCAAACCTCGAAAGATTCCAAGGCGTCGGATCGGACGGCGGACGGAAGCGCGTCGGATGCGCGTCGGAAGACTAAAAGAAGAAGGTGCTGGCCTAATGCATATCTGCCAGACCAAGTGCCGGAGTCTAGAAGACGTAATCGAAGTAGCCAGCATATATTAAGTGCCCTTTTTCTCACTACGACCTCACACAGGTCTTTCAGTCGTCATCCGAACGCTGTATTACACTGCCATTTCGGTCGATCACCATGGACACCACCAGCGCTATCGAACAACTCCGCCAAGGCCAAAAGCCGCAATGGCCCACAAATGCCGAGTCATTCGACTTTGCCCGGACCCTTGATGAGAGTACCGAAATACCGCATACATTCCGCCCCGAATTTGTTGTCCCCAGCAAGGCGCAGCTCAAGCGAAAGACTCTCAAAGACGATGTACAAACCGCAAACCCAGCAGCGAGTGCAGAGGATGAGGCCATCTACTTTTGCGGCAACTCGCTAGGTCTCCAGCCAAAAGCTGTCGGCGAACACTTGAACGCATACCTCAAGACATGGGGCTCAATAGCCGTTGGCGGTCATTTCACCGCCCTTGAGGACTCGCCAATCACTCCTTACCAAGACATGGCCGCTGCATGTTCAAGAAAAATGGCCAACGTTGTCGGTGCATCGCCTTCTGAAATTGTTGCAATGAACACATTGACCATCAACTTGCACTTGATGATGGCGGCTTTCTACAAGCCAACTGAGAAGAAGCACAAGATAATGTGCGAGTGGCGGCCGTTTCCAAGCGACTGGTATGCGATTGAGTCACAAATCGAATGGCACGGACTAGACCCAAAGAAGTCGATGCTTCTGGTAGAGCCAGACGATGGATACACCATGACAACAAAGAACATCCTCAAACTCATTGATGAGAACGCTGATGAGCTTGCACTCATCATGCTACCTGGAATTCAATATTACAGCGGCCAACTCCTTGATATCCCAGTCATCACTGCGCATGCACGGAAACACAACATCACAATTGGCTGGGACCTTGCCCATGCCGCCGGCAATGTCGAACTCAAGCTCCACGAATGGGACGTCGATTTCGCATGCTGGTGTACATACAAGTACATGAATGCCGGAGCCGGTGCTATCGCAGGTGCCTTTATCCACGAGAAGCACGGCAACAACGACCACTACAAGGGACTCAAGGGCTGGTACGGCCACGACAAATCATCTCGCTTCCAGATGGACAATAAGTTTGTTCCTACACCAGGCGCGCAGGGCTTCCAGTGCTCAAATCCTTCGATTGTTGACCTCACCTGTTTATCCGGCGCTCTCAGCGTTTTCGAAAAGACATCCATGGCCAATCTGCGCTCAAGATCACTACTACTAACTGCCTACGCCGAACACCTCCTTTCGCAAATCGCCACACGAAACATTAAGAATGGCGAGTTCCCCTTCCAAATCATCACACCTACGGACCCGCGTTTCCGTGGCGCACAGCTCAGTGTCTTGCTGCCTGAAAACAAGTTTGACGAGGCTAGCGCGAGACTGGTGGACAACGGTATTGTGTGTGATAAGAGGAAACCGGGTATTATCCGTGTTGCGCCCGTGCCGCTGTACAATACTTTCGGTGATGTTTGGAGGTTCATGCAGGTCTTCGAGGAAGCGATAAGGACAGAGGAGAAGGAGCAGAGTCAGTCGCAGGCGGCACCGGTAGTAGAGGCGAGGCTATAGAGGGGTCCATGTTTGTTTTTTGAGCGAGTTTTTATGATTTATGTGATATCATTTACCATATAGCGAAGTGGTGTTGTCGGCATGGGTGGACATGTGGACGGTGTAGTGGTGTGAGAGGATTACGAAAAAGGTCACCAACATAACACTAGGATTCCAGTGATATAACAATTCTTAAAAAAAAGAGAGTGACGTTAATGATGAAAAAGAAAAGCAGAATATGAAGACCCCTTGCTCGTTTCCAACATATTCCCCACTTTGAACATAATCACGCGAAGCGGGAATGTAGTCTGTCGTTATGCACAGATTAAGTAAGCAGACTACACCTCCTACCATCCGATTACTTTCAATCAACTCACGCCTCAGGCACACGCTCTCCAGCGTTCTTCCTTACCCAAACAGCCCAAGATGCACACATGTAAGCAAAGCGGGGCAACCCCAGCACCCCTGTCCAACCCGCGCCGATCAACCCCCAAACGAGCTAGCGCCCTATGACGTATCTCCGTCTCACACTCGCTGCAACAGCAACCAAGAATACGTACGCTGGAGTCGCAGAACAGGGAGGGCCAGGGAATTAAAGGAGGTGTGTGTGTGGAGGGGGGAGGGGGGGACGGCAACTTCTAAGTACATTGACGTAAAAAAGAAACACAGCCAAGGTCTTATTTACATCAAACCCCCTCCCATTTCTCGCTTTTACTCTCTTCATTATCACTTGCGCTATCTACTGCAATACCAACGTCAACCGCCGAATTCGAATATCTGGATTAAGAAAAACCGCGACGAAGCACGCTGGATTAAGGAAAAAGAAAGAAAAAGGAGAGAAGCAGCCAAAGATGTCATCATCCCACCTCCCCCTCCTCTTCACCTTGCCCCCCTCCAACCGCCACGACTTCCTCCTCCTAGACACGAGCGCCAAACTCTCGCTGAAAGCGCTGAACAAGCAAATTACAAATACTATTGCTTCGAGTCCGAACTGTGCGGAATGTGCGTTTCGCCTTCTCTTTTCCCTTCCTTTTATTTCCCTTTTTCCATTCAATCCCACCACCCACCTTCCTTTACTTCCTTACCTCCCTCACTCACTCGCTCGCTCACTCGCCCACTCTCTCGCTAACACAAGTAAAAAGTCATGGCAAAGCACAAAGCTAAAGACGGCCCCGCCGAGCAAATCCAAGAATTCAAAATCCACTGGGACGTCAAGGGGCGCGAGAAGTTATGGCCTGAATATACTGTTTTGACGGAAGATAATATTAGTGCTGTAGTCGAGTTGCTCAAGGGAAACCCCGGGATGGGGGTTTTGGAGGTCAAGTTGGGGAAAGATGAGTGAAAGAGAATGAATAAGAAAAAAAAAAGTAGAATGTGTGTGAGAACGATAAAAATAATCCCATAGTAGTCCAGTGTTTATATATATATATATATATATTCATCACCTACCAATTCAAACCGAACCGAACCTACCGGCATTTTCAACATGGTGTTTTTTAACCCCCCAAACATCCAAAACGTTTCTGAGTTTGAATATCGATGAGGACCACACAACCCTACATACAGGTTTACATCAACAGAAAAGGAGAGAAAAAAAAGGTCCCATAGCAATGAGAGTCGTAGGTTACAATTGAACAGTAGAAAAAAGACAACCAGTTCCTCCAGCGCGTCGCGTCGCGCGAGTAAAAAAAAGAACAGGTCACAAAGTGGAGGGTATCCGTGTCGCGAGCGAGAAAAAAAAGATATGCAGACCACACCCCGAAAAACGAAAAAAAGAAAACGCCTGCCCATATGCCTATTTGCAATGGTGGCTTTGTTTTCACCAAAATACGCCCCAGTAGTTATAGTGTAAGGAAAAAGGAAAGAGGTGAGGGTCATGGTCTCGGTGACTTGTCCATAGGTTCGGATATCATCTGTTGCCAGTGTACGAGGTCTCGGCTCAAAAAGTCCATCATCTGGGTTGTGCTGAGGTCCTTGAACTTGGCCAGATCTGCGTCATCGTCTTTGCCATCGCCGTTGGTTGCGGCTGTTGTGAGTTGTACAGCAGGCGCAAGGCTAACGTGTTTTTCGGCTGTGGCCATCTCGACCTGTCGCTGCGCAATGTAGCTCTGCATAGCCCCCGCTGGCCTTCGTATGTCATTCCAAGAGAGCTTTTGCAGGCGCCAATTCTTCGTCTTGGTGGGTTTGTTGCCTGCCGCACCGTCGCTGCTATCATGGCCATTGCTCGCACCGTTTGTGGTGGTTGCCTGTGGCGACTGGGCCACATCGTTTTTGGGCGAAGTACCATTGGTGGCAGGGACGGTGTCTCGCGAATATTGGTTCCGCCCAAGCCGGCCACGGGCCTTTTGGGGAGGGCGACCACCTCTTCGTGGGGCAGGTGCAGGTTTAGGTTCAGCAGCAGGCGGCTCGGGCGGCGTAGCTTCGGTCGCTTGTGGAGGCATCGCAGGTTCTTCAGCGGCGGGTGTGGGTGTGGGCTCTGAATCTTCGGGTTCTATACACCTGTCAGCCAATGGATCATCTCGCCACGGGTTGCAACGTACCGTCGCCCTTTCTTCGCTCGGCGCGCCCTTTGCGCCTATTTGCAGCTTCGTTGCGTTGGTTTTCGCGCTCCTTGTCACGCTGTTCCTTTTCACGCTGGCTCTTTGCTGCAGCTCCGCGTGGCTTCTGTTTTGGCGCTGAGGCTTTTGTGCTGTCGTCTTCGGACTCAAGAACTGGCGAATTGCTTGGAGAGCGCGAGCCTGTGCGCTGTCGTTTGATTTCTGGCTTTGTTCTGTGGCAAAGCTTGTCAGCTGAAATGCCGGTGGTTTGTGAAGCAGCAATTGAAACGCACTCTTCGCTATCGTCGCGACTTCGCTTCTTCCGGTTTCCAGTCTCCGAAGTTGTGCCACCCTCATGTCTGCTTTCTTCGAGTACCTTTCGTAGCACCTCATCTTCGTCATACGCGGCTCGACTATTCATAGTCGACCTACGCTTCCCAAAAGAATCCACGCTCGCTCTGTTGTTGCGATCCTTGTCCTTGGCCGAGTTGCCTTCGGATTCTTTGGAGACTGACGACTTGCGATGCTTGCCATGTTGCTGGTCGTAGACGGGGAGGTAGCGGGAGTATTTTTGACTGTTGCGACGACTTCGTTAGCCATGCTTGCTTTGTCGCGAAAAATCGGCTAGTAACACGAGTCTCGACGCCGGGTCTCAAACATGCGGCAGAGAACAGATCAGACAAAATACGTACCCTTTCGGACTTGTCGAAACTTTGTGGAGGTCCTTTCTGCACTCCTCGCAAAAGTATTCATCTGGGCTGGCAGCTTCGTCCATGATGCCCACGCATCCGCCGTGTTGCCATACCTTGCAGACATCGCATTGGATGAAAAGACCACCGAGCTCATCAGCTTGCGCCTCTAAATCAGCTAGGGACATGCCAGCCTTTAGTGAATCGGATGGCAGGCCCGGATAATCTTGATAGCCACAGACGCATCGGGTGACTTCGTCTTCTTCTGCTATGTCGTCTTCGAGCTCGTCGTCGAGCTTGGTGGGCTCGTCCTCGTCATTGTCGTGTTCGCGTGTTCGGCGGCGTGTCAAGGGCGGCTCGGGCTGTGCATCGTGAGAGGGCTCGTCGGGCTCTTCCGAGGAGAGCGAGTGTGGAGTCGACGACTTTGGTGGTGACGTCTGTTTGGTGTTGGTTCGTGACGCACGCTCGGTACGCGCTGATGAGACGGAAGACGACGAGTTGCTGTGTGATGCGCCACTGGGCGGGGGCTGGGTGGTACGGGCCCGCGATGAGCGTCGCGGCGACATTGCGTGTCGGGCAGTGGTGCGTGTCTACGTGCGACTGGTGGAGGGTAGATGAGCGACGAGGGAGGTCGCGGGCGGGATGGGGTTGGGTGCGCCTGCGAGGGCGTGCGGCCGGGCGTGGTAGGAGGTGGGAACGGACGAGCAGATGGTCTGGGGGAGGACGATGGCGACGGGTGAGGGAGAGATGGGAGGACTTCAATGGCACGGCGGGTGGGATCGCGCAGCGGGCGCTCTCTCTGGTGGGCGTGGGTGGGCGTGGTTTGGAGCTGGGAGGGCGGGAGCGGGAGTGTCGAGAGCGGGCCAAAAGGTCGACGAGCTTCAGAGGGCGAGGATCAGATGAATGGAGGAGTACAAGACAAAGTCTGGCGGGGACACGACCATGGTCTGGGGCTCGGGCGGGTGTCTGGAGGGCTGTACCGGGGCAATGCAGTGGGAGAGGCCGAGTGCCAGGACGGACTCGATTTTACTCCTCACGCTCTAGCGGGCAACGCGATTTGGGGTCTGCTCGCTGCAACGAAGCGCCAGCCGTAGTCGCTCGTCACGTGACCCCACTTCGCCGGCGGCCCTGCAACAACCCTGCCATGGCAGCCAGCGTCCTCGCCGTCCAGGCCGGCACCTTCGGATTCGCCTGATAGCGGCAGTCGACGAGCTGCTTGCGGTCCGGCGCCCTCAGCGGCCATCAGCGCAAGGTTTGGGGCAGAGAAACAGAGAGGGGTACGAGGTGCTGGCGGGTTTCGATGGTGACAGAAGTGCGATCCGCTGCCGATGAGGCACCCGCGCTAGCTCCTTTTTGCCCGAGGGGTCCCGCTCTCTGCATCATCACGCCCTCGCCCGTCCATGCTCTGGTCTCCATGCATCATCCCACCACAGCTCCCTCCGATATCACCTACCACCCGTAAGCCCTAGGCCGTCGCATACTTTCGCTGCGCATTAGACAACGCTTACCGTGCGTGTCGCCAAGCAGTCATCTCACCTGCTTATGTACTTACTGTATACTTGCTGAAACTATCACAAGTCACGGGAACACGGCTCCCGCCCACGACCAGGATCAAGGGTCGCTGCGACAACCCGAGCCCACTTCCTTCGCGCACTGGAAACCCATGGCAGCGACGATTAATTACCAGAAGATTGTTTGTCGCCGTTATGACAAGGGGCGCTGGTTGTGCGCCATCACGTCGTCTCACATGTGCCCAGCCAGCGATTGTGTGGCTGGCGCTTCGCCATTTATTATGCAAAATGTGCAAACACTTCAAACATTCACCAACAACTAATACCAAAAACACTCGCAGTCCACCCGGCATGTCCCATCTACATATATACAGATTCACAACCCCTTGATCTTCTCTTCAAGAGCGCGCTTGATAGCTGGCCCGCCGTTAGCACATGTCTCATACCCAGAGTTTGCAGCTTGACTCACCATTGCAGCTGTCGTTGGCGTCGCCAAACAACATCTTCGTATTCTCCATGAAGAACATTGGATTCGGCACATCGGCATATCCACTGGCCATACCGCGCTTCATAATGACCACCTGCTTGCTCTTCCACGCGTGCAGAACCGGCATGCCTGCGATTGCGCTACCGGGCTCCAGCGCAATCGGATTGACCGTGTCGTTTGCACCAATCACGAGCGTAACATCCGTATCTGCAAAGTCGTCGTTGATCTCGTCCATCTCAAGCACAATATCGTAGGGCACGCTGGCCTCCGCTAGCAGAACGTTGCATTGGCCAGGCATCCGACCCGCGACTGGATGGATAGCAAAGCGCACATTGACTCCCTTTGCACGTAGCATACTCACAAACTCAGCAAGCCCATATTGCGCTTTGGCCACCGCCATTCCGTATCCTACTACAATGATGACGTTCTCTGCGTTGACTAGGGCTTCGGCTGTCTCGTCGGCCGTCGTCTTGGTTATCTCCCCTTCAACCTTGGACTGAGACTGCGCTGTTGGCGCTATACCACCAAACAAGACGTTTGTGAGGGACCTGTTCATGGCCACACACATGATGTACGAGAGAATAGAGCCGGAGACTCCAATGAGAGCGCCAATAGTCGTTAGCAGCGAGTTGTCCAGCATGAATCCTTCGGCAACGAGAGCGAACCCGGAATACGCATTCAACACAGTGATGACCACAGGCATGTCCGCCCCACCGATGGCAGCCGTTGTCGTGTAACCTTTGATGAAAGATAGGACGGCATTGCCCACAAGACATGCTGCACCTATCATAGGCGCGCCTGGTGCGTACGCCAAAAACGCACCCATGGTCGCAAAATTGGCACCCAACAGCGAGCTGTTGATGACATGACGTCCAGGCAGTGCCAATGGCCTCGAGCTCATCTTTGCGGCCAGCTTCAAAAAGGCTACAATCGACCCAGTGAATGTGACTCCACCAATGAGAACACCGAGGTATGCCGAGACCATGTGGAGGGTCGAAATGTCCCCAGTGTGCCCAAGAACACTACCGATACTAGTCAGGACTGCAGCAAGACCAACGACAGAGTGTAGCGCTGCCACTGTTTGGGGAAGAGATGTCGGAGTAATCCGCCGTCCAATTACGAGACCAGCAATGGTTCCGACCGTAGCCAATCCAGCAAACTGCGTGAGCACATCGGGTGTAAAGCCAACGGCCGCTAGCGAAGCAAGGATACCAGAGAAGACACCAAGTATACCCAGAATGTTCCCGCGGCGAGCTGTCGTTTGCGATGCAAGCCCTGATAATGAGGTCATGCACAAAAGGCTACTGACAAGGTAGCCTGCTTGCACAAGACCAGCCATACCAGTCGAAGCTGCCGCAATGTAGCCTCCGCCAAACAAGGCTGCTGGGATAGCATATAACCAGGGGTATTCTTTGGGGTCCGTGGGGCGCCTGAACATATCTAGCATCCTCTTGGAGATGACAAAACCGCCTGAGACATTAACAAATGCAAGTAGCACCGACAAAGCTCCGAGCGTTTGTGGAATTGTTTCCGGAAAGTAGCCGCCGCCCATGACGAACAGACCTCCTACACCTACCATTCCAGAGATTGCATTCGTAACGCTCATCAATGGAGAGTGCTAAGTGCAAATTGACAATGTCAGCGTTCTGTCTTCTACATGCTTTTGTGCAAAGATCGCTTACCAAAGCTGGTGCCACTCCCCATACAACGCGATAACCGATAAGACTGGCCAGAGCGAACGTGAAAGCATTGGACATGAAGAGTGGACCGGTAAGTTTTCCGAGGGCAAGCGCGCTGGTCATACCGGCTGTCACAGTTGCTACCTGTCTAGTCTGAGTCTGCCACGGCGTCAAAGCGACAGTATTGGCGACTTGCTCAGCGGGTGATGGGGCAGGCTTGGCCTGAGCTGGTGGAGGAGCAGGACGTGGCGCTGGGGGCAGGATTTGACCGTTGTAGGTGACAATGGCTCCACGAGTGACTTCATCGGTGAGATCAACGTCGTAGTACTTATCCTTCTTATCCTTTGGGGTTAGCGAAAGCAGAAATTTGGTCACATTGTTCGAGTAAAGAGTAGACGACTGAGTTGGCAAGCGGGATGGGAGATCAGTGTATCCTATGCATACAGTCAGCATCGAATGTCTTCAGCAAGCATCGTCACTCACCGATAACCTTGACTCCTTCATATTTGGTCAGCTCTCCGGGAACCGTGGCTTCACAATTGCCGCCAGCTTCGGCAGCTAGATCGACTACGACAGAACCGGGTTTCATTGCACCGAGCATTGCCTTTGTGATGAGCTTAGGGGCAGGCTTTCCGGGAATGAGGGCAGTGGTGATAACAATGTCGACCTCTCGACACTGTTCGTAAAAGAGTTTCATTTCGGCTTCGATGAATTCCTTGGACATGACTTTGGCATAACCGCCAGCACCAGATCCATCCTCTTTAATGTCGACTTCAATGAATTCAGCACCAAGAGACTGGACCTGCTCACGTGCCGCAGAGCGCGTGTCAAAACCGCGGACGATTGCGCCCATGCGGCGGGCCTGTTTTTTCCAGGTTAGTAGCCTTCTCCCTCAAGCTTACACCATACTTACAGTAGCGATAGCACTCAAACCTGCAACGCCAGCTCCAATGACAAGTACCTTGCAAGGAGGTATCTTTCCAGCAGCAGTGACTTGACCAGTGAGAAAGCGCCCAAAATGGTTTGAAGCCTCCAAGACAGCCTTGTATCCAGCAATGTTTGCCATGGAACTTAGCGCGTCAAAGACTTGAGCTCGAGAGATGCGAGGAATCATGTCCATTGCGAATGCAGTGGCCTTTCGAGAAGCCAGGCGCTCGACAGTCGGCCTATTCTGCACGGGGTAGAGCATGGAGATGACAGTGGCACCCTCTCGGATGGCATCGACCTCAGCATCCTTGCCCTCGATGCTGAGCGCCCGCACCTTGAGCAAGATGTCGCTTTGGGAGAAGACGCTTCGGCGGTCCACAGTCTGGGCACCAGCCTGCTCGTAAGCCTCATCTAAGAACTGGGCTTCTTGCCCCGCACCCCGCTCGACTAGAACGCGGGAAAAGCCCTTCTTGAGGAGGAGCTTGACATTCTGTGGCGTGATGGCCACACGCCTCTCGTTAGGAAAACTTTCTTTTGGCACGCCAATGGTCAAGTTAGAATAGGGGCCTGCTGTAAAAGGCGGTGACGTGGGCAGTTCCTCATCATGCGGCTCCGGTGCATGGGATGCATAGCGCGCAATGGCAGTGACCTGGGAGACGTGCTGCTGCAGGGACAGCGGGAGCGGACGGGTGAGGCTCCGTATGCCAGTGGTGCCAAACTGTATGCCAGTGTGTTTAGAACGGATGTCATGTCGAAACACAGGCGTTGATCTTGCAACTGACGGCTTCAAGGCAGCAAGCACACTGCCCCGCGGCGGACAAGCGGCTGTCCTGCACCCGGCAAGACAGGATGCTGAGGACCTCATGCTGTCTCGGAAGAAGGCGAGCAAAGAGAGAAGAAGCTCGGTGCCCGCATCTGCTGGCAGTTGATTTCGAAAACAATGGCAAGGCTCGTAGCTGTAGACTCCCGCAGCGCCGTGTAGGAGAGCACTGAAGGTGCCACGGTTTGCGAGCCAGTTTGAAGGTACATAAGGGGTGGTACCTTTGGGCCGCGTTCCGCGCATGCCTCCATCTGACCTTGTATCGAATCAGGAGAGACGGGGCGTGAGCTTCCCCGCACTTGGACAATCCCCCTCTATGCGTGACAAGTTACCCCACGTTTTAACCCCAGGTTTGTAGTACCCCTCCTGTCGTACCACAGTAGCCCTATGCTATCGACGACTGTCATTGCAAGTGCGCCAAAACAGATAAAAGGGCCGTGTCCAGCCCTCAGAGTTTCGCCGCCGACCTTTCCTCAGCTCTGGAAGCACGCTGATCTGTATGTACAGAAGTGGGGTGAACGCACCGTTCCCACGAGCCCGTGCCATGCGATCACGCGCTGTGGGGCGCGCATCCCGACACTCTGGATTCCTGCTCTCTTTGGGAATGCCACTCGGCCTTCTTCCCCCCGCCTTCCGTTCATCCAGACTCTGACGCAATCACCTTGCTGACATAATCGCTTCTTTCCACAAATGCGACACACAAAGGCCACCATCCTCGTTTCCAACACCAGAGCATCCATACAATTTGATCACACGTTCACAGCAAAAGCAAGAGAGGGGTAATTTTTTTGGTTTGCCAAATGCAATTATTGATACATTACGACTACAAGCTGTGCTATAAACGATTTTAAGGAGCGACTATGCGGCGGGCAGACAAGGGCCCAAAGTAAAGTCAAGCTGGTATATACATGGAAAGCAAATGCTGAAAACTCCGGAACCAAACATTAACTACTCATTAACATCCACCATATTCCATCAGGATTCCTGGTTCATGCGTCTTCACCATATCGGGAACATGAGTCGTTGCTGGTTGTTTTGAATGCTGGGGAGCATTTATCGGCCACCCCAGTTGAAGTTGGCGTTGACATCAAGGTCGAAGATGAAGGACTTCTGGCAGCCCCACTTCTTCTGGGTGTTGATGCTGATGTCGAGGTTAGCCTGGGCAGGAGTGAACTTCTTGGTGTAGAGACGGCAGTGGGTACCGAAGCCGACACCGTTCTTCTCAAGGTAGGCAGCCTGGAACTGGACGCAGCCACTCTTGCTGAAGCCGAAGAGGGACATCCACTGAGCGAGCCAGCCCTTCTTCCTGTTGACCTCGTTCTGCTTCTGGGCGTAGGCGGCGCAGAGGGCAGGGTCGAAAGGTCCGGGGATGGTGGTCTGGCCGATGCAGTAGGGCTGCTGGTTGATCAGGTGCTTACCGCAAGATTGGGGCTTGCTGCAAGAAGGAGGAGGAGGGGGAACGTAGTTCTTCTTGTTGTATCCGTTGGAAGCGACAATGACGACCTCGAAGCCGGCCTGGTACTGGCCGTTGTTGGTGGCAGACTCCTTGGTAACATCCTGACCCCAGAGAGTGCACTTGAAGCGGGTGACAGAGTCAGCCTCCTTGCAAGAGCACTGCTCAGGGTTCCACTTGGGGTCACGCTCGACGAAAACGTTGAAGCCAGTACAGGTCTCGGTGGCCTCGCACTTCTTGGCGCAGGTAAGAGGGTCGTAGCTGGTAAGTTCGAAGTATCCAAGGTATCCGCTGCCGGAGACGGAGGCACTCAAGTCGGTGAACGCCTTGTCCCAGCCGGAAGGAGTCTGGGCAGAGGTGGCCATCTTGTGGTAAACGTCGTTGTTCTTGAAAGCATCGACGGTGTCGGGGACAGTGGGAGGTCCATAGGCGTTGGGCTGAGCAGCGCAAGGGTCGAGAGGGTTGATGAATCCACAGTAGGTGCCGACCTCAATTTGAGTAGCACAGGCTGGGTCAGCAGTGAAGGCCCAGGTGTTGACCCAGTCGACTGGGGTGCAAGAAGAGGGAGCAAGGTTGGTCGATGACTCGCCAGGAGTAGGCAGAGCATTGCCAGGAGTAGGAGGCTGGGTGGGAGCAGGGCCACTTGGTTGGTTGCCACCAGCGGGAGGAGGAGTAGTAGGAAGAGCACCACCTGCTCCGTAAACAGGGTTGGGAGGAGGTGGTGGGTTGCTGCCGTACTGCTGGGGCTGAGGCTGGGGCTTGTTGTAGGTCTGGGCAGTTCCAGAGTTGAACCAGTTCCACCAGCCGAAGGTAGGGGAGCGAGCCTCGATATCTCTCTTGGCTGCTTGAGCAGCCGCAGGCTGGGAGCCAGCCTGAGCGGCGACAGTGAGAGCCTTATCCTGGTCGTATGTGCCGACCTCAGAAACAACACCCATCTTGGGGCCCTGGGCAACATTGTTGTCGACCTTAGGCTCATTGAAGTTTTGGGGAGCAGGCGAGGCCGCTACAAGGGCGGCGGTCGCCACAAGAAGGTGGTAAGAACGCATAGTGAGTGAGCGTGTGAAATAGTTGTAGCGAGAGTATCAAAAGGGTAGAAGCGATTGGAAGGTGGTGAAGACCGGTGCTGATGATGAGATGTTGTGCCGTGTGGCAGACGTTCTTATATACAACAAGGGCCTCGCTCAGTGCTCTCGTCTCGCTTCTCAACTACTGACTGATTCGAGGTCGATGTCATGGGAAGCGCCACAAGCATGGTCGGTTAGCTCGGTTCTTCTCGTGGCAGAATTTGGCGGCTGTACCTGAGGGCACTAGTCCACTAAACCTTATCTTAGCCCCGGATGAATTGTCATACCTGTAGTCGCCGGTCGTTTTTCAGGCACCTGCAGGTATCGAAGCATTATCGCCAATCAGAAGCTATGGACGTCACCATTTAGGTTATGCTCCGCCGTATACTAGCAATTGGTTCGTACACTTTTCTAGTTTCGAAGGAAAAGGGGACCTCATGGGCGTTGACAGGGAGCCTGGAAAGAGGCGCGCGATAAGAAAATTGTCAGAGCCAATAACCCTAGCACTGCATCGCAAAACAACCTGGTTCCCCACCACCGCCTGCTGTCATCCCTGGTGTTTACAGAGGTGTTTCTCCTGATTCCCTCGCGACGTGGACCAATCGAGTCATTGAGCGAAAAAGCTAGCTATTTTTGACCGTCGGGCTGGCTTTTTGGGAGTGCAGCTTAGCCCAGAAGGACTAGCTTACAGCCCGCTGTTTACTACTTCGATAGTCTCCTCCAGGGGTACAAACATGTACTTGCCTACGACGGGTGCTCGACCAGCCCTTTACGGATACAGCGTTCGCACTAACGTTTGAGCAATGATAAGCCTTTTAGACTGGCCTGGGCCAGCCGTCTTCTCACTCGCCTATCCCCACCTCGCCAAAGACAATGTCGCAAGAGCATGGCCACAGTGATGTGCAAAATACGATACAATACGGGCGAAGGAAGCGGAGCGTTTCATTCCCCACAATGTTTACTTCGCCCAAGCCTCATACTGGGCGATGATGCACGGCAAAGCCGAGGGACCCTGCGACGCCGAGCCGCGATTTACACCTGGGTGTGACGGGAGGGAATAGTGAACTTGAACCTTTTTCGATCACATGGTAGGGCGGCCTCGCTGCTAAACACTAGACTGTTTCTCCGACTGTGGCAATGCAGGAACCCGGAGCGAAAGCGAAGTGGCTGGAGCGAAGAACTCCCAAGACAGTGTCCGTGTGTGAAGAGTAGAGCAGGCTGGCCCTTCGTTAATTCTAGTCGCAGCAAATCCTGAGCATCCGAGGCACTCCGAACAACGTCCCTAACGGGGCGTTGCAAAGTCATGCATGGACGTCAGCGTGTACCATGGTTCTCTTCCAGATCCGGTGCTCTTGTGGATAATTGGCATTGCCGAGCCGATGTTGAGTGCCGAGTCGTACCTCGGATTCGGGTGCGATGTAAGAGCTACTCTTCTCGATTGGGGTCCAGTCTTACCGATGATGCGGCAGATCAACCGCACAAAGTCCCCGATCGAAGCATCATCGTGCGTTCACAAGGCCACCGGTGAGCGGTCTTCTCACCACCGTCGGTCAAGGTCCGTCCCAAAGGGGCGGCGAGGAAATCATCAGTGGGTCAGTTGGGTCTCTCGTAAGTCGGACGCTAACGGCTCGGTCGATCCCACTAGGCAGCGCTAGCCCCACATGGCATGCTTCAGCCTCATGGCCCCCCTTTATCACCATCACCACGACAATGACAACGGCTTCCCTCTTGTCGTCCTCGTCGGCTAACGGACATCCGCCTGTCCATGCTTTATTGTCTATGAGTGTCTTCCTCGCCTATGCTCTCTGTGGCTTGTGGCTGTATGTCAGTCTACATCTACGCGCCAGCCACACTTCCAAATATCCCATATGCACTACCATCTTGCACAGTCAAAGTTCACACCCACACTCACTCAAAGTGCTCCTATCTGTATGAACTATTCGTTCGCGTCGTGGCACCACCTTGGCACCACCTTATGGGAGAGACATGCAAAACTCGAACTAACAATTGCTGCAAAAAACCTCGCAAGAAAGTCCGAGGCCGAAGTAGTAGTGCACCTTACCCAAACCAGCGGTTCATGATCAGAAATACGAAAAGCACAATGAGGCATAGCTCCAGGAGTAAAAAGTCGTAAGAGATTTTTTCCTGTTCCAAGTCACGTCAGTAGGCGAGTACTCGTCCGACCGGCCGAGATCCGCCTAGGCCACCCCCCTTGACCAAGACTTTTTGTCTCTCCAACGTACATGCAAGACATACTTGCTCAGCCTCGTCAACCCACACACCCAGAGACAGCGTATCACCGGAACTGATTTCAAATCGCGTCTATGTCCACTTGCGCCCGATCCCCCTGACCCCCTGGTTGTTCTGGGCCCCTGCATCTCTCCCGTCCCAGATCGCGATTCCACGTGTGGAGAGCGCTCAGATGACGCATGGACGCCTCTCCACTAGGAGACTTTTCTGGTACCACTTGGCTTGCAAAGGGGGAGGGCGCGCCTTGTGGTATTCGCGGCTTACCTATGTGGCTACCTGTGTGGCTTGCTGTGGAGACTATGATGTGTGTCTCCAAGCGCTGTTCTACTTTACATCTACATTACCAAAGCCAGCTGAAGAAAATCAGAGTTCGATCGTGTGTACGCTGGACCTTTGGAGACTAAACTCCACCTCCGGTATCCTTGGCGCCGCCGTCGACGACGTTGTCGTCAGCATTGAGTCATTGATATCTTTTTGTCGACCCCAAACTCAGTCCGCCCATACGAATATCGCGTTGAGCATGGCCAGTACTCGCCAGGCGACTGGGTCTGTCATCTTTTCGCGCGTTATTTGGTACACGTCTGTTCGAAGGCACTCGCCCGTACTAGTACTACCCGTAACGTGAGGGGAGCGGCGCAAGCTCTATTTTGCTCTTGGATCTTTTTATAGCTCACACTTGCTTGCGACGTGCCGCTGTACCCGTAGAAGCTTTCGGGCTTCGCGCAGTGAGGCTACGTATGCGATTCTAGCAATGCTGAGCTTTGGATGGAGGGGAAGCATATATACCTTTCCACCCCTCCTCCACTGGTGTGTGTGACTGATGTCTTCTGATGTGTTTGTCGTAATGGCTGACGATATGTCCATACTTGGGATTTCGCTCGCTTCCAAGTATGCTCGCTTTGGAGCGTCATGGTGTTTGCGGCGCAAGAGGCCACGGTGTGTTTCCAGTCTCAGCGCCATTCGCCGTTGATATGCTTGACAACGAGTCTCCAGATGCGCATACAGGAATCGTTCCGGTTCCTACAAATGAGTATATTGCCTTGGCGCTCACCTGGTATTTTGAGCTACTTCTAGACTCCACTGCGTATAACACCTTTGTTTTTGCCATTGCCTCGGCCACATCGGCCATGGCAGGAAACCGCCTTTAATATCTGAATTCTGGTTCAGCTGCGCCAAAATCCGCTCCATATTTGCTCCCACCGCACATAGTATCCTCCGTTCACCGACTATTACGTTATATCTCTTACTCAAGATCATCCGGTCGTATAGCGCGGCTGCGACGTGAAACTGTATAAACTTCGTATCTCGAATTACCCGGAGACGAACAAACATGGTCGAGAAGCTTAGGGCTGAGTTGAGAACGAATCGCAACAGTGGTTCGATTAATGTAGCTTCATATTGCGGGGGAAATTGGAAAGGGGACCGAGAAGTCGTTGACCAGGGAGTTTTCTCCAGACAACAGATTGAATATGGGAAGTTTAAGTGGGGAAACCAATGTGCAGGGGTGGGAGGGGAAAAAAATAAGCACAAACGATTGACGCCAGACATCCCGGTTAAACCTCACAGATTGAATCGGGAGACAAGATGTCGAACCATGGGGTTTTGGTAAGATGGCGGTATTTACCCAATTAAGCGAGACGTTCCATATTGCTTCGATATTACATCGCGCTATTCGAGACCGTGTTCTGTAAGCACAAATGTTCCAGTACCACTCGGAGTACGGGACAGGTGTTTTCCTTTTGTAGTAGCCGTGCAGCCAAGCCCTGCAGCATTTGTTTCTATTGTCCACTTCCCGCTTGGTTCGATACTCACAACCGCACCCGGACACATCACCTGACCTTGGACCTGAATCTTTTTTCTTTCGGTACTCTCCGCCCTGCCAACCGTTTATATTACCGTGACACGGCCGAGGTTATTTTTAAGCGCTGTAGAAAGCGGGACAGCACTATGATGCAGGTCCAGAGCCTCGCTGGAGACATGCAATCAATCTACCTGCGATTGAAGCTTTTCGTATCTTTACTATAATGCTTCACTCCCGCGTTTTTTCCAGGGTCTCGCTGCAGAACGCCACCTACCAAACAATGGCCCTCCTGCAGATTTCCCCACCAAATGTACCTCGTCCACACAGTTACCCGGCTCGTTTGCACTGTTAATAAAAATGAAAAAAAAACACTCTTGATCATGATCTGAATCTATGTCAATGTCTGCTTTTTGAAACTTCAGTTACGTTACCCTTAATCATGAGCTCGTATGTGGATATACTACCCACTCCAGTCACGTTTGCCAGCGACATCGAGTACTCAATCTAAAAGGTATCTTGTTAAACCTTGGCAGAGGATTAAGACATGGTTGTTCTTAATACAGATGCCACTTGAATTGAACCTAAAATTGGAAACTGAACCCGGCCCCGCCGCAGAAACCGACACTTGACCTCTAGTCATCCATATTGACTGCCAGCTCGTGATGTCGAAAGCGGGAAGCGGGAAGAGAAGGAGGCAGGGTGCCTGAACACGCAGGGTGGAATCTGAATGCCGCGGGATAATATATACTGGTGTATTCATTTGATGCAAAGACGGAGAGAGACAGAAAGAGTATAAAGAGGAGGTAGTTTTCCCTTGTTTGTGTTAAATATCATTGCAAGATCAGATCCAATCCAGTCCTTCACTTCTTCTTCGCAAACAACACTTCCAAGCCCTCCCATTCACTTGTACAAACCTTTCTTTTGCAACCATGCACTCCAAAATCGCTGCTTTCATCCTTCCTCTGCTCGCCACTGCGACGCCAGTCAAGCGGGCTGATGGACCCAACCCCAATGATATTACTATCTTGGATACTACCTACTCTGGCAACGGATGTCCCCAGGGCTCCGTCTCCACCAGCAAGTCAGCCGACAAGACTGTAAGCTTCTAATACATATTCTACTACATTTCACCATCCTGCACATTTCCATCCCCCAACCTCAAAAAAGCTAACACAACCCCCTTCTTCTCTCCCAAAAAGGTCATAACCTACGGCTTCGACAAATTCCAAGCCTACATCGGTCCCGGCACCGTCCCCTCGGACCGCTCCAAAAACTGCCAAATCCACCTGAACCTGCGCTACCCTGGCGGTTTCCAATACGCAGTCGTCGACGCCACCTACCACGGGTGGGCGCGCCTCGACGATGGCGTAAACGGCACCTTCATCACGACGTACTACTTCAGCGAGGACGCGGGCAAAACGCAGACAACGCGCATGTCGGTGTCCGGCGGCGGCGCCTTCGCCAACGGCCTCGTCTACACCAAGCAAGATAGCGTGGAGACGACGGCGACGATTTGGAGCCCGTGTGGCGCGAATGGCATTCTCAATGTTAATAACCGTATTGCGCTTACGAGTAAGAATGCGAATGCTGCGGGCGAAATGAGTAATGATGATGCGACTGTCGCGTTTACGCATCAGTTGCATGTCGCGTGGAGGGAGTGCAAGGTTGCGAATGCTGGGGGTGCGGCGACGGCGGGTGATTCGATTGGTATTGGAAGCCCGAATGCTGAGCTTGAATTTGCTTAGATTTTTTTGCTGACACTGTGGGTAGTGCTTTAGGTTTTTACATGATGGATGAGCCATGTGTGGGGGGAGAGTGCAAGGGAGGAAGGTGAAGGGGAGGTTGAAGGCGGGAGTGTGCTGGACACGAGGGAGTGTAGGGGTGTTTGGTTGTTTTTGGTGAAGATTCGAGGTGTAGATAGTTGGTGTTATTGTTTTTCTGGATTTTGGATTTTCGATCTGCTATGAATTCATGCTTCTTTACTGGGAAACAAGCTGTGCACCTTTTTTTTTGTTTCGACTGTGCATTTTACTCACACTAGTCTACTACTATTTGAATCAGGTTTATTGGGCATGGAAAATGTATTGATGCGTTCATGTTCTTGACACACGAATAACAAACATGAACAACACAAAACGACGTGTAATGCAATCCATGCATGCAAGCCGAGCAAGCACCGTGATACAAACGTTGCGTCGGATGTGCAGATCCCGTGCAACTTAGGTGCGACCAAGTGGCAACCTCAGTACAACACAACCCCTATAATCATCAAAAAGCGCGTGGCATTTCCACATAAAGCTAAGTGAAAAAAGAATGAACTGAACCGACAGAGCCGTCGGAATGGAAATGTGTCTTCTCGAACAAAAATTTATATCATGTGACTAAAAAATGCAACAAAGACCATATAAAACCGAAAGTAATGGCGTTACCGTGACCGGCGCCTATCCTGAATCGAGCGTAGGACTTCGAGCCAACCACCATCATCAATGTCGTCACCCGCTGTAAATTGTGGAGAGAGAATATCAGGAAGCTGAAGAAAATCAATGGGTAGTTACCATGTACTTACCGTTGCGTGAAGCCGTACTTGTGGCTGATGCTCCGCCACTGACAACAATAGGGTTGCTATCGACCACATGTACCGCCAAGCCGTTACCGGCTGATGTGACTGGTGGATCTGATGCGGAATTCCGGATGCGGATCAGGGTGATACGTATGCGGTATGTACCCGCTTGACGGATGATAAGTTCAGGGAAGCGCATGTAGCCCACGCCGTTTGGATCGGCCATGTCCATTGAAGCAATGAAGCCGTCGGCCTCGTCGTCGCTAAAAGGGTGGACAGTGTCGAAGATTCGGCCTGAGAGCAGTGTATTGAGAGCGCTGGGATTGGGTGAGTCTGCCGAAGTGGAAGCAGGAACCAGAGCGGCGACTGCGACAAGGTTGGTCGAGTCTGCAATAGCGTCATCGGCGTCAGCATTGGTGGTTCGTAATCGGACAATGATGGAGCCAGGTATGGTTTGTCCGACTTGGGCGGTGCGCGGCGGTTGCACTACAATGTCCATGGCGTACCGAATATCGTCGGGTGAAAGGGAAAGTCGACCTGATCTTGGATTTCCAGAAGTGCGCGCGCTTCCAGGGTGATGAACTGGGCGATGGGACCTTCCCCCAAGCGCCCTTGGTCTCGCAACGTCAGCCATTGAGGATGCAGTATCGGCCAATTGACGGTCTGATTGTCCGTTGAGCAATTCGGCGATTCGGGCAGACCGTCTGAGTGGCGGGTGGGTGTCCGTGTTGTGTGCAGTGGGATGGCCCGATGGAGTTCGGGACTGCAATGTTGAAGGCGAGTTGGACGTGACTCTCCTGGATGCGATGGCCCGGCTAGAATTGTGATGTCTACCTCGTCCTCGTCGTGAGCCCCTTGGCATCTGATGAAGGTCGAAACTGTTTCGCTTAGTAGAGATTCATAAAGGGATTGAGTCAGGTCGGCGTTAGCTCTGCTGGAGTGAGAGAGAGAGTATTGTCTGGGGTTTGGCCGGGGCCAGGATCAGAGAAAAAGAAGGACAGAAAGAGCAAATTGAATGGGTAATTTCAAGCAGGAAATGACTGGCAAGGAATGTCAATGGAGCGTGACGCCATGGACGTGGTACTAGGCGATGTTGATAGTAAAGATATAGGAAATGAAGACAAGCCACGAGTCAGCCGGGTCATCCAAGCCGAGTGGTGGAGGGCATAGTGTTGACCCTCGGCCATGACGACAATATGCTCATCAAGCGTGAGGGAGTCCAATACCAGGGCCCTTTAATCTCATGAAGCGGTGGTGTAGAGCAAGAGAAGAGCTGCGATAGCATTATGACGAAGAATATAGGCCGAAGTGGATAGGTGCAGGGACTCCCTCACACACAGGCCCTGGTTGGGGCCCCACGCGCGGACTGGTTTGGTGGAGAGCAGAGGGCGGCGGGGGCGTGCGGCTGTCGCCCGCGATTCCGTGCTGTGGCCAGAAAGGGAGCCCCCGTCCATGCGCAAAGGGTGACAGCTGTCGAAAGAGGACAGCAGTAGCAGATGTGATGGGGCGGAACATGTGGTGGAATGCAGCAGAGGGCGTTGCAGGTAAATTGACGAATGTGATGCGTCACAAGAAACCCGGGCAGCCATGTGGGCGACCGGGATTGTGAGTCGGGGCGGCAGGAACGAGGCAGGAACGAGGCAGGAACGGTGCAGGAACGGGGCAGCGAAGCGAAATGAACTGCTCACCTTGACGTGTGTCGCGCTAGAGGGCTGTTCCTTCCTTCCTGGCCTGTGTCTGTTGCTCTGGGCCTGTTACACAATGCCGCTGCGCTGTTTATGGCGGTGGGGAGAGGCCAGCGGTCGTGAGCGAGTGGTACGTATCCTGCCTCGATGCCTTGACGCCTCGACTCCCTGACGACGCCCGCCTGCGACAAGACTGGCGATACGCGCTGCCACGGCGACAAACGCCTGCGTATGGGTGTGTTATGCTGCCCTGATGCCCTCATTAGCCATGTCCATCCTCTCCACACTTGGCCGTCGATCTATCCACGACCGAACCTCCCAAGGATCCGATGTGTTCCGGCATACCTGTCCTTGGCCCTCCTTCTCAATCACACCCCAATATCCAGTGCATACAAGTCAAAGCAAGTCGAGGATGGCCACTCCGGAATCTGGTCATCCGTCGGTGATGAAGGACGAGGAGAGGGACCGTGTCTCACCTCAGGTCGAGGGTTGCCAACTAACTGACCGTGCTGGCGACGATGAACACTCTGGGCCATTTATACAAACCACACGCCTAGCCACCATCTCCATCGCTCTTGCCTCTTGTAGTGGCCTGCAGCTGCCTCTCTTGGCTGTCCGCCCTCTTGCTGCTTCTGAAAGTGTTGCCGCCTGCTTCCCTTGCCTTCACCACCTCCATCGCCCCTGTGCTAGCTGCGCGTCCCTCTAGTGCCGCCACCATCGACATGTCGCTCATCCAGTGCCACAATCTCAACATCGACTTCTACACCCCCTAGCCCGCCATCACCCTGCGGATACCCTGCCCGGTTGCCGATCTGGGGTACCACCACAAACCCAGCTTCATGGGCCCGTTGCATGGCCTGCGAGACCATAAATTACCGAGCCGTCGCCATGGATTGAACAGACCGTACCACACCCCCACCACCCTCCCGACAGCACAGCCAGCAGTGACACGAAAAGAAACCCATTCGCATCAAAAGTACACAAATATCTTTGGTCTCCACGCCTCACTGGCGCCCTGCGAGACTCACTGCCAATCACCGTCAACCTGCCTCTGCCTGCTCCAACGACCCGTACTCATCATCCCGCCATCTAACTCACAAGCTAGCAACGACGCTGTTCGCGAGCCGATCCTAGCTTGACTAACGGCTACGTGCAGCTGCTAAGTACATGGCATTTTGACTCAACCTCGTGAACCAGCCCGAACAAACTCGGCTCGTGGTATAAATCCCATATGCGATTCTGCACCCTTCTCTTTACATCTTTATGCACGTTGTTACCCGCAGCAGATTTGCATAAGTTCGAGAAATGCTGTCCATGAGTGCTGATGAATGACATGTCTCTCTGGTCAATCGACATCTCGCTAGGTTGTACAACTTCCTGATAGTCCATCATTGCCGGTACACCTTCTAGCTCCCCACAATCACCGCTCCGGTTTCCTGTATTCAACAAACTATGCAAACTCAATCTCGTATGATGGTTCATTAGTGAGGCCATCTAGAAGACATGCGTCATGCCACTTTGGAATAATCTGGATATGGCCTGCTTGACAGGAACTTATGTTCGCGGGTAGGTGCAGATTGCGAGGATAGCCCTGGTCTGTACTACCCTTATTTTCTTGGAGAATTACTACTCGTTCCACGCGGGAAAGGGCGGTGATGCTTTTATGAAAGTGGACCGCAATGACCAGGACCAGACGAGTATACTCAATTCCTATATGATCGCTGGATACAAACCGCGCCGAGTTTCCGACAGGTTCCGCTCCTGTCAGCATTCTTGAGACACCTGCATCTGTTTTGCTCCAATTTCTCTTCTCCATGACCTGCGCCATGGCAGATATTAGTAGAGTACATACAATGAATTGTAAGTGAAAAAAGGGTCTCAGTTCAATGCACTCCGCCTCAGAAGTATTAATATTCATGGAGTAGACCTTTGGAGTCGATGACCATGTAGGGTTCCACTCTTTTGCAAAGAGGAACCTTCCCAAGTCGTAAATTCCAGCATTCTCGTCTCAAGCCGGCGCCAGTATCCTGGACTTCACCCTAGTCAGAGTTGTCTAGATGCTCATGCATCTGTTTGACCATGGAATTGAGGATCAACTTGGTACGAGTACAGATGAAATCATGATTTCGGCATGCGAAGGTGTCTAGGAACGTGGTTGAGCGCAGAAACTGGTCGCTTGTGCGACATTGCACAAGCGGCTGCTCTTTCGAATGCAACCCGGACCCTGTAAATCGACCAGGGCACTACGACAATCTTCATACCACTAGAGTGGCAAAGCCGGTAGGCCATCAGTCTTCAGCTGTCCTTGTATCGTGTTTAGCCGTGCGCTTTCGTCATGTACAAACACAAAACAGGAAGAACTGTAAACCGGAAAGGTGCTCATCTCAACTCTGGAACTCTCGAACGAGGGAAAGCTCGAGCTATCGTCCCAACAAACTGTTCAGTTGCACCAGCCGAGTCTAGAATCATACGCAATCATCAGCGCCCAGTGACGCCTATGGAGATACTTCGTCAAGCAACGAGGAGCCTCAGATATGGACAGTCTGTATTCAAATCTGGCATCTTCCCGCGGTTTAGAGCGCTAGAGGCACCGCCATAATCTACCGTGTAATCACAGAATGTACCACCATACGGTTCTACTCAGCGCGTATACCGACCAGCCTTGTTGCCATTCTGACAGACTATCTCGACGGCATATGTTATACAAAGCTTCCGGTTGAGGATTGGAAGTGATTCTATTAACAGACGGAGCGTCCTGACAACCCCTTATGGTAGTTTTGGAATAGGGGCAGACCACGGACGTCGTGAGGCACGCTACACACACCAGGGGACGAGTATGACTATTGGGAGGCTTATGAAGGCGTTTGAGTATCACGTTTTGCAAAAGATCGCGCTGTACTACGACAAAGCGCCCCACGACCGTGGATACATAGCGCGATACTAAGTGCAATCAGACATCTAGACGGCGAGGCTTTGGCTTCTGATTATATGAACAATGCTGTTTTGTTTGGACTGATTTGTAGTAGGTCTGCCGTCGTTTACACAAATCTGCTCATGCCCCCTCTCTGCTACAGGAAGCGCCATATTTTGAACAACGAGAAAAGCGACACAAACTTTTGTTAATTAAGCTCGGTTTTGTGGTAGTAAATCGCAACTAGACCCATGGCTGAGCACTGCTCAAGCACCCTACATATACCCAAATGGGTTGAAAGCCATAATAACACAGGCGACAACCTTCCTTACCAGGAAAGTGATACGCGTCGCTGTTCGGGTCCCAATAGCACATTGAAACCACCACGATTATGTATTAGGCATAAGCTCATGCTCAGAAATTAGACTCACTCGCCCATCTCGAGCCCTGGGTGACAACTGTTCTTGGTATGCAACGCACTCACCAGGTCCAATCACTGATAGTGGATGCAAGCATATAATTCTTAAAATCTGATGATCAGATGAAACGCATATCTCCAATCAGCGGCGAAAGCCTATTGGAAAATCATGTGGGCGACACGCACAACAAGTCTGCAGCACATGGGCGGTATCGGCAGGCACGTGACACACACTTCTTGGGAGGATGTTCTTGGCCAAAAATATATTTCTTGGATAGACTCTAGGGCGTGCTAGTAAGAAGCATGTAAAGTTTCTCAGCACACTTTGGATATCGCGCATCATGGGCAGAAACGAGAGCATGAGTACAAGTATGAATCATGGTCATGAAACTGCCAAATAACACTTGAGGCCACGTTACATAAATTCGAGGTTATGTGAAGATCGCCGAGAATCCAGACATGATATGTGGTATCAAGGATGAGGTTGCGCTATTGTGCGGTAAGAGAATACAAGCAGATTCAGCAAGACTAGAAGCGGAACAAGAGTACTGCTGTTCAGCGGTAACATCATTTCGAATCATCGAGTATTCAGTTTCTGGAATACTATTCATCTCAAGAGGAACCCAGTTGGGTTGGTGAGAACCACAATGACCTCATTGACATACACCACAAATGCTCGATTATACGCGGACCTGCCAAGAGTAGAGAGAACGACCCAGATTCTTAGGAGATGCGAAAAGAACATGATTCGGAAAGAAGCTCGATCGAATCTACATGACATAGCAAGAGGCACCGGATGCAACCCCGAGTCGTCACATTGCACCCACCCGTCTGCACCTGACACGGCCTGTATGCGATCGGCCAGCCTCCCATATGCTGTGCCCCATCGCTGGCGGCGACATGTATTGGTTGCTGGTTCGAGCATATGATGATCCTGTACGTTATGCGCATGTCAGAATCTGGAGGTACAAGAGCCCGATTGTGCGAGACGTGCTGATACGAGCCTCATAGCGATGCTGTGGCACCCTTGCATGTAGGGCATCGAATGTAGTAGACCTCGGGTTTTTAGTTTTTTTGGTCGATTGAGTAGGCCTCATGGTTCCCGAGTGGGTTCACGCGACCAGCGAGCTTGACGGGTAGAGTAGGTAGCCGTCAATGAAGAGGCACGTGACATACTGTTCACACTGTCCACAAGAGAGGGGTTCTTTCCTCTAGCCTCGATCTAGGCTAGTCGCATTTTCTTGCCCCTCCAAAATTTTAGTACTAGCGCGTTCTGTTTGCGCCTCCGTCGCGGACCATTGACGCATCGCAGCTACCCCACATTTGGGATGCAGCAAAGCCTTGCGAATATTTGTCGCGCCAGACTTTTGAATTTTTCTACCACTCATTTGAAGAGACCGCCGGTGACTTGCTCGTCTCCTTTGACTCAGAGATTCTTGCCACACGTCAGACCTAGGCTTAGTCCCCCGCGTGTCTCTAGCCTGCACACACTCTCATCCCATCTACAACTGCGTGGGCAATTTGTACCAAAGCCAAATTCAAGACCCATTGCATACAACTGCGAGCGCACGGAAGCAGTAGTAAACTTTCAGTCGCTTCGACAATACTCTCAGCTCGGCTTGACTTCCTTTGAGCCTTTACGAAATCTCTACGCGTCGGCGCGCTCGGCATACACCATGGATGAACTCACAAGCACCCTTTCCAAGCTCGGCCTTGAGAAGGTACCGCAAGAGCCCAACACATATCCCGCCCTCAACCCTTTCGATATATACAGGAGTCACATCACCGAGTTGCTCTCCTCCGTCTCGGGCGTAGACAAGAAAATAATATACCCTACATTGGCATGGACGGCGAAGCCTGAACATGGCGATCTGCAATTGGCCGTCCCCGCGCTCCGTCAGAAGAAGAAGGACATGAAGGCATTCGCACAGGAGCTGGCCGACGCCTTCCCAGAGTCGCCGCTGGTCAAGAAGCCAATTGTCACCAACACATCGATTGGCTTCTTCTTCAAGCCCGAAACCCTCACTTCGCTTGTTCTGCCCATGATTCTCAAGTCCAAGGAGAGCTACGGATTCAACAAGAACCTCGGTCTCAAGAACCCTTCCGACCCTTCTTCTGGCCCCAAGAAGATGATTGTCGAGTTCAGCTCGCCCAACATTGCAAAGCCATTCCACGCCGGTCACTTGCGAAGCACAATCATTGGTGGTTTCCTCGCCAACCTGTACGAGGGTGCTGGATGGGACGTTATTCGCATGAACTACCTCGGAGACTGGGGAAAGCAATACGGTGTCTTGGCTATTGGCTTTGATCTTTACGGAAACGAAGAGGAGCTCGTCAAGAACCCTATTGGTCACCTGTACGATATCTACGTCAAGGTCAGCAATGTACAACACAATGAGGCTGAACAGGTCAAGGCTCTCAAGGCTGAGGTCGCGAAGCTTAAAGAGGAGGGCAAAGATGCATCGGAGCAGGAGAAGCAGATCAAGAAGATCGAGGAGGAAGGTATTGATGAGCAGGCTAGGAAATACTTCAAGGGAATGGTAGATGGTGAGCCCAAGGCTCTTGGTATCTGGAAACGCTTCAGGGTGAGCAGTCTTGCTACAAGAGATATCGTACTATATGCTGACTTGCGCAGGACCTTTCCATCGAGAAGTACAAGCAGACCTATGCCCGGTTGAACATCCACTATGACGACTACAGTGGAGAGTCACAGGTTAAAGACGAGAGCATGGAGCTTGCTGCCAAAACCATGTGGGAGAAGAAGGTCTGCGAGGACTCAGAAGGTGCAGTCATTGTAGACCTCACACCGCATTCCAAGAAGTTGGGCAAGGCAGTCGTCAAGAAGAAGGATGGCACATCACTGTACCTGACCCGAGACATTGGCGCGGCCATTGAGCGTGACGAGAAGTATCACTTCGAGTATGTGCTATGACTTATTTCCAGAAACAAAAGGAAAAGGTGCTAATGTTTGTCACAGCAAAATGATTTACGTTGTTGCGTCGCAACAAGACCTCCACTTGGCCCAGTTGTTCAAGATTGAGGAGCTTATGGGCAGGAAAGACATCGCTGACAGGTGTCAACACATCAACTTCGGCATGGTTTTGGGTTAGTCCTCACCCTTTTGCTTCAACTACAATTTCCATACTAACAGAGTCAACATAGGCATGTCGACGCGAAAGGGTACCGCCAAATTCCTCGACGACATCCTCCGCGACGTCGGCGAAAAGATGCACGAAGTCATGCGCACCAACGAGACCAAATACGCCCAAGTCAAGGACCCCGAACAAACTGCCGACACTCTCGGTATCTCAGCCGTCATGGTCCAAGACATGAAGGGCAAGCGCATCAACAACTACACCTTCGACATGGACCGCATGACCTCATTCGAAGGTGACACAGGCCCGTACCTGCAATACGCCCACGCCCGCCTCTGCTCCATCTACCGCAAAGCAGTCGAATCAGACCCCTCGCTCGCAGAACTCGACCTCGCCACCGCGGCCGACCTGAGTCTGCTCCAGGAAGACAAGGCCGTGGAGCTTGTCCGCCAGCTAGCCAGCTGGCCCGATACTTTCCTCAACACGCTCAAGACACAGGAGCCTACGACAGTGCTTACCTACTTGTTCAAGATGGCGCATGCTCTGAGTAGCAGCTACGATCACCTGCAGGTTGTGGGCTCGGAGAGGAACGTGCTGATTGCTAGGTTGGCGCTGTATGTTGCCGCCAGGCAGGTCTTGTACAATGGTATGAGGATTCTGGGTCTGAGTCCTGTGGAGAGGATGTAAGAGTGGAGGGGAGCCGGTATGATAGATAGCATGGTATTATCGATGACGATGATGATGTAGAAGATGTAACGAATAAGACCTTTTTTTCTTTCCTTCATTGCGTACATGTCCATCTATGTTTTTCTTCTTCTCGGAGGGCTTTATTCTGGGACGAGGAGTAGAATACAAAAGTATTGCATATCAGCTTGACACAAAAGCTTCCATCATTGCAAGGGCAAGTAGACACATGAGTGATTTTTAGGATCTTATTTCTATCTACTGACTGCTCTCTGAATACATGCTGCATACACATGTATGCCAATGATGCTATAATAGCCAATGCCGCTATTGCAGCCAATGACGCTATTATAGCCTGGTGCAAGTTCAATATAGCGCGCCAATTCCACCAAGCGGCTGAGAGTAAGAAAAGATGCAAGTAGCCCAAGACTTCAGTCGAAGCTTCCAAAGGGTCAGACATCTTGCTCCAATGCTTCCTTCTTTCTACAATGCCTACGAGACTAGCCAAAGGTATCGTACAGTCCGTCTTCTCCCGTCTCGAGGCTCCAGTTTTTGTGAGTGTGGGTGTATTTGTTTTAGAGTGGGGTTGTAATGGTATGTTGTGGTATGATATGTGGTGTTATGACATGTCATGTATCGTATGTAGGGGTTCCGAATGGGGGGTTTGGGGAATCGGTCGTAATCGTATGATGCAGAGTCGGAAACGACTGAATGTGCAGGGGCTCCGGGGAAATGCTAAAAACAATGCTAGAACGCTAGAAAAAAAACACAAAAGAGAAGACAACGTGCCGTCAAGATGAGGTGATCGGAGTAAAGGCCGATGGTGGACTTGAAGTGTGAATTGATAGGAGTTGGTAAGGCCGGCCGCGTGTGGTCAGCCTCGCCTCACCTCAAAGATTGTCTTCAGCCCACGCTTTGATATTCGACCTACTGCTGCGACAACCCCAACCATGAAGGCAACGCGAAAAGACAGAAACGCAAGACATAATGCAAGAACACAGACGGCCCACCCCATCTCGTCCACTTGTTAGGCGCCATTAGTCACAGGCGGCCCCCCTGCACGGGGGTCTCCGGGAGGCAATCCGGGTACCTTTTGCGCAGGTGGATGGGCAGGGTGCGAGTGATGAGGACAACCATGGGGACAAGTCGCAACAGGTTCGTCATAGTCGTCGTCGTAGTACTCGTCCTGTGGATCGAGGGAGCCTTCGTCATCGCGTCGGTCGTAAACACCTGGAGGAGGGTTCTGGTTGTGTTGGGCATTGTTGGCGTTGTTCTGCGCCTTCTTGCTTGCTTTCTTGCCCTTGCGTCCCTTCATCCTAGCCTTCTCCAACAGACGACGCTTCTCCGCCAGACGTTTACGTTCCTTCCTGTCCTTGATTTCGTACTGTCGAATAAGGGCCATGGGAGGATGACCGAAAATGTCTTCGTATTCACAGAACTCGCAAATCCATGGTTGACTAGGTGGGTTGTGGAAGTTGGCGTACTCTTGCTGAATGCGACGTTTGCGGGCAGCATACTCGTACATCTTCGAAGCGCTGCGTCGAGGCTTTCGTGGTGGCGGAGCTTGCTGTGGTGGCGGGGGACCCGTAGATCGACGTGCAGTGCCATTGGGCGGGGGAGGGGGAGGGTATGTACCTGACTCGTTCATGTTCGGACTCGTCTGAGTGCCCTGTGTAGACACCATTGGAGCATCGGAGCGGACAGGAGGGCGGGCACGAACAGCTTGGGGGTGAGATTGGGGTGCGGCCGTGCTTGGGTAGGCACTTGGAGGTTGAGAGTATTGGCCGTTTTCCTGGCCTGGCCAGACCATTTTATTTGCTGAGTCAGACCCACAAGTGAAGGTGAATTGGGTTTTGTTTGCACTGTGCTTGGCAGCCTCCTGCTGTAATAGGCTCACGTTCTCGTTGCCGTGGGGTGGTGGGGTTGCTGCAGCGTTTGCAATGGCGGTTGAAATGATGCCGCTTTGCTCCGGAGGACCTAGAAAACAAATAGTCAGCGCACGGACTCTTTTTCAAAAAGTGAAGACGAGTGAATTCCCGAGGTGGCACCGTACGTTTGCTGTTCGCTTTGGCGTTGGCGAGGGTGCTGGACGTAGCCAAGACACGTCTCTCTGACCGACCAGAGCCAGAACGTCCAAAACGCCCTCTGCCTGCACCCGAGATGCCTGTTCCAGAAGTGGTATTATGCTGTGGTGTAGACGGCGCGGAGCCATAGTAGCGCGCGGCGCCATGCCCCTCGCCATCGTCGGCTGGCCCTGCATCTTGAACGTGTGCTACGGCTGTGGCAGCCAGATCCGCCGAGAGACTCGGGTGGTGTGCCCCATTGCTACCCATGTTCGGAATCTTGCGCTTCTTCTTGTTGTTGGTGTTCTCAAACGATTCATAACCGTCCACTGAAGATGTTGGCGAACCTGGCTTGCGATGGGTACCCGCGATACCGGCTGCAGGCTTTCCAGAGGCATGTCTACTGTACTGGTAGCTTGGAGATACAGGCATGGGTCCACTGCGGTCGTCCTCTTCATCGTCACTCTCTACCTCAGAGTGAGTGTGTCCACAGTGACAGGCGTGGTGGTCATTGGTCCCGGTCCTGTGAGGACGCACTCGCTCATCCGCCATGTATGGGAAGTTGAAGAGCGGACCGGTGGGAGGTGGATTGTGCGGGTACACGATTGTCTCGGCCTGCTCGGGCGACAAACGGGCGCGGAGAGAGCGGCTGGGTAGAGGGCGAATGGGCCGGTCGGGGTACATGGAAGACGAGGTGTCGGGCGATGAGCGCAGCGGCGATGAGCGGTTCCAGTCGTAGCCTGCGAAGCGAACAAGTCGTGTCAGATATGGGAGCGAACAAAAGGTACAGCTGTTCAAAAGATACAAGTACAGGTGGTGTAGTGCGACAGGGAAATGGGCGGAGGGCTTGGTGGGTAACCCATGACGCTTTGCAGCCAGTACTTACCCGCAGTCGCCGCTGCCATGCTGGCGATCCTTGCTCGTATGCCCAATCACCGAGACGGTGTGGCGGGCGTCGTGTCGTGCCTGAGAAAAAGTCCAGCTATGTCCAAAACTACCCTCGGTGGTGTCTGGCGTGCCCCGGTTAGCACTTGATCGGAGACGACGGTGGCAGTGTATGCGCAGACGATCGCAGCAGCGTCTCTTGACTGGGAATCGTGGCAAAACGCGGTGTTGGCGTGTGGGGAGCTGTTGACGCACCTTTTTCGAGGGGTGGTTTGTGTGAGGGACAGTACTGGTGGCTAGTCAGCGGAGAGCCCCTCTATTATTTCCGATGGCATGGCGACTGACAGGATGATGGTGCTAGCAGGGGGCGTGGGACAAGGCCAACGTCCAAGAGACTGGAAGGGCGCGGGACAGGCTCCTGGGTGGTCGGGACGAGTGACAGCGGCGATGGAGGCGTCAATGCCGAAGACGTGGTATTGGGGATGGCGGGCGCCAAGCAAGGCCAGTTGAGGCACTTTGGGCGCTGTGGTGTGGCCTTGGAGCTCGCCAAAGCAGGGACAGTGCTAGCGTCTACGATGGACTGCTGGGCTAGCAGGCGCAAGATGGGCAATGTCGAGAGGGCAGAAACACGGAGCGGACTCGACGATGGTGAAGACGACAGGGCCACGCACCGGCGGGCCATGTCGACGTCGGCTTGCATACCATCTCGCAACGACCGTGCTGGTGGCGCTAGAGCCCGCAGTGGATTGGTAATTGCTCCTGGGCCCATCCAGCAAATGACAGCGCCCCATGCTCCTCGCCCTCTGCTACTACATGTCCATGTACATATACTAGTACATGTCCAAGCCTTTACCGCCTCATCCTGTGCCTGCCCTCTCGACACGCTCAGCTGTCCAACCTGCCGCGAGGTCCGCGTCCACTCAGCGCACTCACCTCCATCTTGACACATGGCGACCGAATAGTCGCCCTGCCCGCCGTCGGAGCTGGGACCAGCCACCAAGTTGCGGCCTGAAGGATGCCCACGGCCCTCGAGCTATGTGTCCTGGTCTATGTCCTGTGTGTACTTGCTTGATCGAGCGCATCGAACCCTGACTCGCCTCTACAAAGAGTCGATTCTCCAGTACATACAGACGTGGTTCCCTCGTCCGGGAACTGGCATGTCACTGCTGACTGTCATGTGCATGATGATCGGCTCTGCCTCGTCCGGCATCCCGCTTGTACCTGCATTGCTGGCGGCTGGGGACCCCACAGGTACATTCCAAAAGCATGGCTATCCCCCCTTACTCGTATATTGCACAAAGCTCGCCAGGCACAGTCCTTAGCCAGACACACACCGCGGTAGAAACCTTTGTCCGTGGGCAGCCAGCACTTGGCGGCTCGGGCGGGCGTTATGCACGGGGATAAGCCTTGCGTATCGATTACCGGCCGGCCGCCTACGTCATAAACACAGTTCACGCCTAACTTCATACTCAGCCAACAAGCAGCCTCGCATCCAGCCAATGCTTTCACCCACACATCAATGTATCCTAACTTCTATCTGAGGTTGCCTGTGAACACCGTTGTGACCGTTCAGCTGGCAAGTAATGTACAGGCACCCCTGTTACTCTGTAGGCACCATTACATACCATCTTTGGCCGCGACATCAGAATATGAGGAAGCTCACAAACACCTGCGCCTGTGCTGCTGGGCTGTCTGCTGAGATCTAATCCAAGCACTGGTGTAAAGATGAAATGACCCCTGCCGTTTCCACTTATCTGTACAAAGGTGGAGACTACTGCACAGCCATGTGCACAAACTACTACGCCATTCTCTCAACAACAACAACAACAGGCGCGTAAGTGTCCTAACTCCAGATGTGCGTGGCTGCAAGGCGCCATGCTGAGCCAAATGGATGAGGTGAATATAGTGATGCTCCAGACCCAAAGCACATGTGCATCAGCAAATCAAATCATAGCAATCCTGATCAGTCTGCAGGAGATAAGCACCTTAGGGTCAAAGTACCAGAGTAACGCACCTCACGTGATTGATTCACCCCTCTCTTTCATCCTCTCAATGCCAAGCGACCTCTCCTATGTACGTTTTCACCGCGAGAATATTTCTCCTCACGTCCCTTCATGTACCTCGTCTTGCAGTGCCTGTGCGTATCTCCGACTGAACAATAATACACTGATACGTTGATACACTTCGCTTTACTTCCACTCATGTGGACTTCCATCTCATTCTAAACCCCGCTCTAGGTTTCCCTCGCATTGCACTCTCCGGCTCAACAGGGACTCAACAATTCAGGGTTTGGGTCACACTCACTTTTAGTCACTTTTCCGTCTTCCTAATATAATACACACAGCCTACAACTTCCTCTGCCTTGACCTTACCTCTTCTCACAGGACGAATGCGAACCAGAAACACTGCCCACTATGCCTAGAATAGGATATGACGGTACTCTCTGCTACCATCCTTCCCCAAACTGCCCAATACGTAAGGCTTTCTGGATGTACGAGCCCTCGCTCATTATCAACTCGGCTTTCCTTGTGCTCTTCGGTGTATCATTCATCACTTTCGTCGTTCAAGGCACCGCAGATGCAAAATGGCTTGGCTTCAGTCTCGCCATGGCCATTGGTTGCGCCCTCGAGGTTACTGGCTACGCGGGACGCATACTAGCCCAGCAAGACATGTATGCAGAGGTGTGTATTGGCCATAGACGACCGACTGTCTTATCCAAGCCTCTCACCAAGACACTAATGACTGACATCACTCAGACCCCTTTCCTCATCCAAATCATCTGCCTGACCATCGCTCCCGCCTTCCTTGCTGCGGGCATCTATCTCTGCCTCTCGCGCATTGTCACCTCTGTCGGTCCCGAATATTCGCGCATCAAGCCATTCTCTTATCCAAAGATTTTTATCCCCTGCGACATCATCTCTCTCGTGCTCCAGGCTGTTGGAGGAGGCATGGCCAGTATCGCTATACACCGCAGTGAGAGTACCAAGAGAGGCGACAACGTCATGATTGCCGGTCTAGCTTTCCAGGTTGCAACCATGTTCGTATTCATCCTGATATCTACCGACTTTGCCTGGCGCACATTCCGCAATCGTAAACAGCTTCCGCAGACTACTCAGCCTGGGGGCGAAGGAAGGCCCCAATTATCAAGGTCATTCAAGGTTTTCATCATCGCCTTGACCCTATCCACCCTTTGCATCTTCATAAGATGCGTGTTTCGCGTTGCCGAGCTGAGTCAGGGTTGGAGAGGTAAGCTAGCTACAACCCAGAAGTACTTTGTTGGTCTGGAAGGCGCAGTCATTATTGCATCCGTCTTGCTTCTGAACCTCTGCCATCCAGGGTACTGCTTCAACGCTGCCATAGATGCAAGGAATGGGCAACCCGGCAAGAAGATTTGTTTTTTGAAGAGAAGGTCTGCTGTAAATCAGGGCGAGGCTAGCGATACTGAGCTAACACAACTCACTACTACACCGGCAAAGTAGAGCGCAGAACAGGCATTATATGTTTGGCCGAAGAAGGGACCCTGGGAATAGGTACGGTGAGAAGCGGGGAATTATCTCATGGTGCTTGCTGTACCGACACGAAGTCAAAAATCACTTCTCGTTCTTGGGAGTTTGATTTATTCATTCATTTGCCCTTTGTGGTTCTTCTGGTTCCATAATTGTTCTGTCAAATCAATGATGATATCCGCATGTACTTAAAACATAATATAATTAATAGGCGTTATTGACAACATTCGTCTTCGATAGTTCTAGGTAGTTTCAATCGGATTGGCGCTGGTTCGGGTATTACTGGGCATGAACAACAGCGCTTCCACAATGAGAGACTGAAACATACCAAAGCCCGAAGTATGAATCTGTGCACATATCACGATCGAAAAAAAAAGAACGGCTTGCCGGACACCATATATGCTTTTGCGGGGGTATGCTGACGGAAAGAAAAAGTGATTTGTACAGTATGCTGTTGCATCTACGACCCAAATACCATGCTTGATACGTCCTACACTTGCTCACAAGCTCTCCTCCGAGATATTGTGCGAGCTTCTAATGGAACCATCTGAACTTCCCACTCCTATCTCCTCTGACATTCCCTTACTCATCATCATATCCCGCTGGCCTTGGCCGTGGTCCCTTTGGTACTGCAATAAATCAGTGTGTTACTCCTTGGCATAAAAAAAGCAGGTATAGAAAACTGTCTTCTCCTCCGTGTCTCCTCTTCCTCCCCGGTTATCACGTACCTGGGTATGTCAAGGGAATCTTCTGAATGGGCTCTGCGCCCATGTATCTCCGAATCGGAGGGACGGTAACCAACATTACAGGACCAGCGAGGCCGATGACGATCGAGTAGAAGTAAGCCGGCTTGTTGTACGCAGCCCACTTCATGTACCGCAGCGGCTGGCGGAAGAAGAGCGGGGAGGGAGGGACGCCGGACATGTTTGCTGTGTATGTGTGAGCGCGGGGTTTTCAGAGAGTAGCAGCGACGCGCGCGCGTACCAACTTTATGATCGTGGAGCGAAAAAAATCGAGGTGCAATTCACAAAGGGGCCCAATGCCTTGGTCTGGCGTCGCAATTGCAAGTCGACTATGTCGTGAGGTTAGCTGCTGGGTAGCTCGTCGCTCCTCCGCGCTCCTCCAATCGGCGCGCAGCGATTTTCCGGGACCGATAAGGCTTGGCAAATGCATACGTATCTCCCATGGCAGCTCTCTACGCGGCCGCGCATTCCGTCAGGTTCAAACTTGCACACAACCACAAGATGAGGTGGTTACTTTCTTTTACCCTCGCCTTTGTCTGGTCTCTGGTGGCCCAGGCCAAGAGCTTTACTGGCAGCCGGTTGCTGGTTGTGCTCGAAGACCAGGCCGAGCGGGAGAAGTACAGCGTGTTCCTCGAGGACTTGACATGTAAGTTGATTCATTCTGTCAATTGCAGCTTGGCAGACTATATACGTTCTTTGCAAGCATCAGGAATTGGATTGGTTTACACCTTGGTTTTGGAAATGTAAAGTGGTTGAACTTGCAACTTGGCCTTATGCCACTCACGAATGCTTACTCGAACAACACTGTCGCATGTAACGACGCTGACACGCACATACAGCCCGAGGATTCACTACAACCGTCGGATCACCAAAAGATACCACTCTCACATTACTCAAGCACGGCGAACGAGCATATGATCATGTCCTCCTCCTACCGGGCAAGTCGAAAGGCCTCGGCCCTGCCCTCACTGCGAACAACTTCCTCGAATTCATGAAGAACGATGGAAACGTCCTTGTTGCCCTCTCAAGCGAATACCCTACTCCCACAGCCGTTCAGGCAATGCTACTCGAAGTCGACATCAGCGTACCTGCCGACAAGGGCGCATTGGTCGTTGACCACTTCAACTACGATTCGCTGTCAGCAGATGAGGCGCACGATGTTCTTCTCCTTCCGTTCCCAGGTGCGCTCAGGCCCGATGTCAAGAACTACTTTTCTGGTGAGGGATACATTGCGGTCCCGCGCGCTGTCGGTCAGGCTCTTGGAAACGAGTCTCCTCTCACCTCGCCTATTCTTCGTGCCCCCAGCACTGCATACAGCTACAACCCCAAGGATGAAGCCGAGAGTTCCGAGGACCCCTTCGCGGTCGGTGGTCAGCTGAACTTGGTCTCTGCCATGCAGGCAAACAACGCGGCGCGCTTGGTTGTTGTTGGCTCTGCTGAGATGCTCCAAAACAAGTGGTTCGCTGAGAAGGCGAAGCTGGGCGACAAGTCCATCACCACCGGAAACCGTGAATTCGCTCAGAAGGTGTCAGCCTGGGCTTTCAAGGAGACTGGTGTACTCAAGGTTGGAAAGCTCCTACACTACCAGGATGAGGGTGCCAGCAAGAAGCTGAACACCAGCACTTCCATCCCAGAGAGCAACCCCAGCATTTACCGTATCAAGACGGATGTTGTAAGTGACTTGTATGTCCACTTCTATGGTGCGATGCTAACTTCACAATAGCACTTCCAAGTTGAAATCTCCGAGTACAACATGGACCACCTTGAGCCCTTTGTCCCTGCTTCAAACGACAATGTTCAGCTTGAGTTCAGCATGCTTTCGCCTTTCCACCGCCTTGATCTGTCTCCAATTGCCAAGACCGAGAATGCCACCATCTTCGGTACCGGATTCAAGACACCTGATCAGCACGGTATCTTCAACTTCCGTGTCAACTACCGTCGCCCATTCGTCACCAACATCGACGAGAAGAGGCAGGTCACTGTCAGGCACTTTGCTCATGATGAATACCCAAGGAGCTATGAGATTAGCGGTGCCTGGGTTTGGATTGGAGGCATCTGGGTCACCGTTCTCGGATGGCTCGCATTTGTAGCTGTCTGGCTGTACAGTGCACCTACTGAGAAGAGCACCAAGAAGACACAGTAGATGGGTTTTCTGGTTGGTTATGGGGGCTACGGTGGGAAGGAAAGGTTCTTTATTGTAGCGCTGTTTTGGAGCCATATCACCCATTGGCGTTGCGCGATATGTACATTATGGAATTAGGGCATGGGAATGACCCAAAAAGCTTAGATCGGAATGATATCTTTGACTTTATCACTTGCGCTCTTTGTTGTTTTCTATTTTCTCTGATGAATTTTTGTTTTATGTGTTGACCGAGCCAAATTTGCGTCACAGTGTGCACAGTTACAGCTTACTCTGCGCCTCCAGCACCCTCGGATGCGCAACTCTTCCTGGCTTCAATTTACTCCAATCCTCTTCATACCCTTCTTCGACATCAGGATACGGTCCCAACGGCGTAATAGCCAACGGATTGATACTCTCATGACTCTTTGTGTACTATTTGTAACAAACCGTTTTGTCAGCAATTGCACATGTACTTTCTTTCCGTTTACATGTAAAGACCACCCCTCCTATAAAGGAAAAAAAAATAGTCTGAAAAACAAAACAAAAAAGACGAGGAAAATAACAGAAAACTCACATTCTCCTTAACATGCCTAAACTCCGTACTCTCCCCAAACCCCCGCACATTCCAATACAAGCCCTTTAACCAATTATTCAGGACGGGATAGTCATGTCGTACGGACCCGAGATTCGTCTTAAAATGCTGCGCATACACCGTGTCGAAGCGCACGATAGTCGGGTAGGCAAAGATGTCCAGCTCTGTAATCTGACTGCCGAGGATATACGGACCGCCGTTTGCATGGATTAGGGATTCGAGATTGTTGAGGGCGGCGAAGAGCGGGATGACGTTTTCTTCGTAGGGGGTCTGGGAGGGCGCGAAGCCGGCTTTGTAGACGCCGTTGCAGATGAAGTCTGTGAGCCAGGGTTTTATTTCGTTGATTTTGGCCTGGAGGTCGGCGGGGTACAGGGTCTTTGGAATGGAAGGCGGTGGTGGTGGTGCTAAAGAGGAGAAGGACTGCGGAAGCCATTGCACCATTTCGGCGCTTTCGTTGCAGACTATCTTTTGGGCTTTTTTGTCCCAGATCATGGGGACTGTGTAGCGGCCTTTGTAGGCCGGGTCGTCGCGGAAGTAGAGTTGGTGCAGGAATTGGCTGTTGAAGAGGTGGTCTGGTGTGCTGCCGGGGTAGCTGGCGTCGAAGCGCCAGCCTGGCTCGCCTTTTGGGTATGGGCGTACGATGGAGATGGGGAGGAGGTCTTGCAGGTTGAAGAGGTGCCGGATTAGGTTTGTGCGGTGGGCGTAGGGGCAGAAGAGACCTGGGGTTGGGGTGAGTTTGTGGGATGGGATGGAAGAGGATGCCGAGACGATTGAGAGTTTGTAAAAAGAGGCTACAATGATTTATTTTTTTGATCAAGCTTACCGATGTAAAGATGGTATCGATCCTTTTCTGGAGGAAATTCTCCGCCTTCTTGGATCACGCCGTGCCAACCATCGTCAGTTCCATACTTATGGATTGCGGGGTTGGACATGATGATGCGATAAGTTGGGGTTTGACAAATGGAACAAGGTCTGATCTGCGATATTTGACTTCAACTGAACAGGTAACCTGAAAATCCTGTCAAGTTTTGGATATGCCTTAGTATGCAGCTTGCAAAGGTCAGCGGACTGTAATGGTGTTGCAGGTATGGCGTTGCGGGGCCCCACGTTACATATGTAGCTTACCCTTTACCGAAATCATCCCGAGCCTACTGTATCCAGACTTCATTGCTTTGTAAGATGCCGATTAGTGACTGCTGGGTATGCGTATGGACATGTTGACATAACTTCATTAAATGAGCTCATAGTCTACCGACACTAATTACAGCACTTCAACTCCTCACACAACGACCCACATGGGACACGGCACTTCTCTGTACTTGGACGCGCTGTGCTCGTTACACTAGCCATTGCTGGAGTTACTCCTTCAGATGCACCTGGAGTATTCTCAAGTCTCTCCGTAGGCGATGCAAGCTCAGGTTGGAGTGTCGCAGAGTGTATGCCGTATGCGTGCAGGCATTCAGAAAATATCTTTGCTTTCTCCATGAAGCTCGCAATGTCAGGATCACTGACCCTGACATGTGCCGATGCGATTGCCTTCTTTTGATCCAGACGCCAGACGTGTAACTCATGTACGCCCAAGACGCCAGGAATGGCCTCCAGATCGTGCTTGACATCGTCGATCTTGACGCCCAATGGTGCGGATTGCAAGAGAATCTTACCGCTCCGCTTCGTAAGAGGCAGCGCAGAAAGGAAGATCATAATGGCGATCCACATACTAACTGCTGGATCGGCGTAGAAGCGGTTGGGTGACTTTACGAACCAGATGATTACAGCTGAGATGATGACGCCGATGTTGTTGATGGCATCGCCAATAACGTGAAGAAGAACAGCAAATATACCAAGATCCATGCCATGTTTCTTAGGTTCGATGACTAGATGCAAGTGATTGGCGTGTGTTGGGGTAGCCAATCGAACTTCTCCATCGCTGTTGTTGTTGTTGTGACCATGGCCGTGGTCGTGATCATGATCATGCTCATGTAGGAACAGAACGCTGATGATGTTGAGAAACAGTCCGATACATCCCACGATTAGGATTAATTTTGGGTTGTCGACGTGTTCAATGGTGATGAAGCGTTCGATAGACTGTAGGGCGATACTGAGGCCGAGGGCTAATAGAAAGGCGCCGTTGAAGAAGGCACCAAGTAACTGAGCACGCGCCCAACCAAACGAAAGGTCTGCAGGTGATGTCTTGCGCTCTGACACTTGGACTGCCACCAGGGCTATAATGAAACCGATCAGGTCGTTGAGCTAGAGTGAAGTTTAGATATTTGTACGAGCAAGTAAGATAAGAGCATGGTGTATGTTCAAGTGAATCGCTCCAGGTCTCAGTCAAACTTACGTAGTGAAAAGCATCTGCAACAAGGGCTAAGGAACGAGTATAAAAGCCGACTGATATCTCTGCCAAGAAGAAGCAGAAAGATATTGCTATAACGGCCCGAAGGCGTGTCTTCCGAGTGATGCTGGGCATGGCGTAGAGGGAAATTGATGAGGAGACAATCAAAACTGGCTAGAGAAGCGCTTTATCAACAAGCAAGGTAAGCGTAGTGGAGGTAGGTGTGAATGAGGAAAGCAGGTGTGCGCAGCACCAAACTAAATGGAAGTAAAGGCAAATAATATTCACAACAATACGTTGAATTTAACAATCGCGCAACACATAGTTCATAAGACATGTTTCTCTGTTCTGTGACGTCGAACTCGGTGACAGATCGAATCCTGGTGACAGATCGAATTACTAGATTGCTGTGTTAGGTGTGATGGGGCTGCAGGCGTCCCAAATCTGCGACAATGGATAGTCATCGCAACAGGCCACCGTTCTTGTCACTCCTCGGAAGTAACGTGACGCCACTGCTGTCAAAAATGACAGCAAGTCAGACGACAACTTTAGTTGATGAAGGCCAATTCGTTACGCGCCCTGTAAGAGATGGATTGGCCTTCACATGATAGCGCGGTGAAACTAGCCAGATACAGGCTAGCGTCGGGATATCAATCACCGCCTTTGTCTGGTTACGGCCTGGACCCTCCCCGCCGCAGCAAAATATCTCGCAGCGACAGTTGGGCTTCACTTGGGCAACCTTCCATCTTTGGTCACTCTCCAAAACCAAATCTGCACTCACTCAACTAGCCATTAATTACCGTTAGGATAACACAAGATGGGCAACGGAGCCAAGTACGCGACTGCCTTGACCAGGCGTGATTAGAGGGGCAGTAACTAACGAAACGTTAGGGCACAGCAGAAGCGCGACCGCAAGGGCGACTCAGGCCCCAAAGAAGCCAAGAGTCAACTGAAGGCTGTACGTATCCCGTGTTCTTGCACGACTTTGCGACTATCACCACAGGCCGCTCTTGTTGCAAGTTGGGTTGCTAACGCGCCACCAGAATGCCGCCGCCCAAACCATCAAATGCAAAACCTGCTTCCAAACCTTCCAGGGCACCACGAGCCGCAAGATGTTGACCGACCACGCTACCAACAAGCACAGCAAAGACTTCGGTGACTGCTTCAATGCGGATGAGGGTGTTGTGAAATAAACGTCACGCACTTCCGTCGAGCGACCGGACTCACGAGTGAACGAGAACGATCACACACATTCTACCATTTATGCGAGCATGAGATACCATAAGCGAGGAGTTGAACAGGGGACGAGCATTTATGGCGAAATGAATGAGACTTATTGTACAGGCGTAGGGTGTGGAATTCAAAATATTGATCTTTTACTTCCGAATGCTTTTGGTTCTGAGAATTCGCCGTTTATTGCCGCTGAATTATCGTTTTCCAACTTCACACACTGTGCCAGGTTGGGAATCATCGACTTTCAGAGTCACAGAAACATGAAGTCGCAGCTTTATGATCAACAAGAAAAAGTGGAGGAAAAACTATCCAGGAGACTAACAGCCGGTGTTCAAATTATCACGGATGTATGGAGGAGTGGGCCTGTAATCATTACAGGGAAGGGTCAACTCTCGTGCCTAATACGGCGTATGACCCGTATCATTCGATAGTGATGCCTTCCTAGAAACCCGAGAACATAAGTATTTTCGGGGCTAGTCATCATGTAAAATGGTTATGACTAGGCCGTTGAAGATCAAAGTGTAAATCGGTTTACTAAAAGTATCATCATCTAGAGATCACAATACTTCAGGCTTCGACCTCATTAGGGGAAAGCCTAGCACTCGTGGAATTACAGGTGTATTGTCTAGAAGAAGAATCAACACAACTAACATATATGAAATCCTGTAATGCAGCCACCGCTCTATCATTGCTTTATTCGCTTTTTGTGATCCTCAATAATTCTAGATATCCTAGCCTTGACCTAATAATCTGGCCAAAGATAATACGCTTAAAATATGTATGTTTTGGCTGCGCCCGGCAATTCGTAAATCCACCGCTTCTACCCCGCTCCACCCCACTATCCTCGGAACAATTTTCAACACGGCACAAACGTAGTCAATCCTTCTGGCAAAGCAAGATCGTATCTCGGCCACGATGCAGTTGCTGCATGAATGTGTTGCTGAGTATATAAATATACAAAAATCCAAATGCTTCATCAAACAACACAACACCGTCTCCTTAGCTCAATTGGGAGAGCGCCAGACTGAAGTCTTCGGTCATTAAATCTGGAGGTATCGTGTTCGATCCACGAAGGGGACATCGTGCCTGGGCTTGCTCAGGGTTCTTCGAACCATTCTTTTTGCGGGTGTTGCTGACATCTAGTCATGCTACGCATCTTCGTAGTTATCCTTTTTTGTTTCGTTCCTTTCCATTCGTCCATGAGCCGAGGCTAAGCAACGAAGTTACTTGCTGATCTCCTCTTCTTTTTGCTTTTCAACAAATTTTCCAAAATGGTATAATCATAGTAACTTAAGTTTTGCAAAGGTGTGAATGGCAGGTACTGTTGCGAACCAAGTCAAGAGCGTATGAGCAGCAAGGTGCCGTCATCGGCATGTGTACCTCTATTTGAGCACATCTATGTGGTGCATAGAATCCACAGTGGTATATAGCTATATGGTCCTGATTCTTCTCCTTCTATCATTCAAAAAACCTTTTTGGTTGAACTTTTAAGATCAGTGGCGATCAGTCCAACGTAGACTCTACATGCCATGACTCAAATGGCCAAGCGGTTGTTTCCAGTCCATCCATGCCACACTCCACCAATCTCCTTCGCGATATCCTCTGCAGTACGACCTTGTGCATCCTTCAGGCTCCTGATGTCGACCTTGTCCTCCGTCAAACCCCGCATGATACCCATAGCCTCTGCTTCCTGGAAGACCTCTGGTGGAAATTCTAGCAGGGGGTAGTTACTTGCAAGCAGGAGAAGCAACCAAGCTACCTCTCTGCTCTGTGCATGCACCGCCGCATGGAGACCTGACTGCATATCGCCAATCGGATCCTGATACCTCAGTACCCGATCGATGCCCGTTTCCTTCTCAGGATCATCCGTGGTGCTCATAGACACATCTCCTTGCTCGTCGTCGTCGTCGTCGTCCGAACTATCGTCCAGCAGCAACTCAATGATAGCCTTGTAGTCACCCGCACGGCAGAACTCGAGGAATGCACGGGCCTTGCGATCTTCGGGGTAGGCTTTGAGGTATGATTCTTCTACGAGTAAAGGCAGGATGTCGAGGTTTTCCTGGACTCCTCCTTCGTTGTTAAGTCTGCAGAGGACTTTTTGCGTGTTGTCTTCGCTGACGGAGATTTCTTTTGAGCAGTTGGGGCAGGAGGTTATTTCGTAGGCTGAGAGAAGGCAGTCCCTGAATTATTTTTTTTTGAGATTAGCAGTCGCATGTAGATTTCGAACGGTTTACTTACCAGTGGAAGTGGCATCCGCAGGACAATTCGACATCATCTGGGACAGTTTCTGGGGCGGGCGCAGGTGCTTTGCCCGACGAAGATGCTCCGCCTTCGTACTCTTCGTCCTCGTCGCGCTCGACTTCTACCTCGAGAGGGTTCTTGCAAATTACACAGCCAGACATTTTTTTTTCTTTTGCGATTCTTGTATCGGGGTTTGCAGGAGATTAGTGTTGGTGAAATGTTTGGCGGGGCATTAGCGGGGGTTTGGACTTTTTGTCGCTAAAAAGCGAAAGATTGGTTCACGCGTCACGCGTCTGGAATTTGCACAGACGTCATACTATGTTAGAAAAGCATCTATTAGCAACCTTACTCGTTGAAAGAAGCAGAATTATTCCCTGGTAATAGTGCGTACAATTACAGCAATTTGGAGTAGCTGGCCCTCCTCCATAGCGACAATGGTTCTTTGGGGCATTCGGGCTTCTCTTCGCGCCCGTAAACCTTTGGTTTTCCGTCGACTCGTTTCCGGAGTGCTTCACCCACAGCCACCATTCTGTCTCCTAGCCGCATAACCATCTCCTGAGGACTCATCCGATCCTGTCTGGGATCGAGGCGGTCTTCAAAGTCGCTCTTCGGTCCCTCGTACCTGCAAGCCATGGCTATCTCTGCATGCGTCGCTGGAAAGATGTCCCAGTCGCCATACGAGGTCCACCGTCCGGCAGTGTCGTTCCGCATCTTTTCAGCTTCTAAGTCCCGGTAGCGCTGAACGATTCTCTCGATTCTTCTCCTGTTCTTGCTGCTCCTCGACTGTGTGAAATAGTCGGTGTACAACTTGCTCCAGTCCACCAGCAAAACTCCGTCTTCGGCATGCCAGTACCAGATAGCCTGGTTCGACAGTTTGAACGGCCAATACGATCCAACACTGACTGTAGCATTGCACCCAGAGGAGTTTGCAGAAAAGAGACGCGATAAGCATCCAACCCGCTGCCGATCTTGTTGCCAAGTGTCTGACACCGGAGCCTCCTGTCCAACTGAAAACACCGCCAGGTTCGAGTTCTCGGGTAAAACGCGATTGAACTCCAGCTGATAGTTGCCGTCGGGAGAACCAAGATCGGATGTGATTACGGTATGCGGCAAATAGCACATCGGGTATCCACGAATAGTCGTCGGTCGCGTCTTGCAGTCATGTTTGCGGCCACCCGTTTCAGTCACAATATGCTGACAGGCGTTGCAGAAGATGCTGGGGAGATCTGCGAATGACCCTGCAAGTGACCTCTCAAAATCAAATCTCCCTAAAAACGAAGTGGATGGCATGGTGGTAGTTGAGTCGGGTGGCCGTGTGCAGACCTGAGACACCCATGATATTTAGAATCTTCTCAAAAGCTGTACGCTCTGACTATTTCCAAAAATTTGGTACAGAGGGTGTGGCCGATACGCAGGGTTCTGCTTGCTTTCGCGTGTTACCAGACTTTCATTGCCATAGCAATCGTGACGCTGCGCTGTACGTGGTCTTACTATGTACAAGACCAGCCCCCCTCACGGTATCGTAGCATGACGTGGCTATCTACTCTGCCCTTACGCGCTTTTGAGATGAACGCGGGGTGCTGGGATCGACCAATGCAGAAAGAAGAAAGGAGTTGCTGTTTCCATCAGATCTCCTCTTTCGCGCCTTAGCCCATAACCATTTCTCTACAAAGCAAGCATGTTATCTGGGGCGGTGCATCTCCTGGGCCCTCCCACTGGTGGAGTCGAAGGGAAAAGCATTATATCATGCATCCGTGTACCTGAAGACCCACCCCGTGTCTGACATGGGCATCACAAAATACCATAGCACAACACGGGAAGGATTTTGTTTTTGGAGGAAACTCTCCAATCAAGAGCTGAGCGCATTCTGTAAATCAGGTCGTGAAATTACGCTATCTGCTCTAAGGGACTGCCAACTCACGATCAACACCGTCTTTCCACATGATCTTGTGCCTGCGCAGCGTCATTGCGTGCCGGATGCCGCCTCTAAACCAACAAAAAACACAGTCGTGATAGGTGCCCGCACACATGTTTACAACACCGCTCTCTCTCCCATGGCCACGCATGCGTGGTGCTAGCCTTGCATGACCCAACATTCATAGCATCAATGACGACACACTCATCAACAACAGGCGTCAGAAAGCAGGGCGATGCTGGTGGCTGTAAGATACCTAGTGGGCTCCCTAGCAACAAGCGGGAGTGAGATGTGTGAATGCAATCATAAATATTAGTTTAGAACTATCCAGCTACCGTTCCAGCGCGGCCATATGCTCGATCAAACGCTTTCCACGTTCCACTCCACTCTTCGTCTGCCCTCCGCTCTTCCTCGACCATTTCCTGGATACTTTCTATGCTCCTTGTCTGGGGTATTGGCCGGTTATGTACCTCTGTCATGTCAACACTCTTGTTCTTCTTGGCCTTTTCGGCATTGAGACGGCGGATGCTGTCCTTGTTCTTGATCAAGAGACGTTGCGATGCGGTCCTCCATAGGCCATTTGAGCTACCGACGCGGTGTTGAAGTGGCTTATCCCAGTCCTGCTCCCATCCCTTTACACTTTCGGTCAACATGGTGTTCAAGGCGACGTGAGAGTGAATCGAAGGCGGGTAGCAAATCCGTGCCCCGGTGCTCATCTTCCCGTGTGGAGATGCTGTACTATTTGCTGACGGTGAAGTTGGGCTGTACAGATTATCTGTGCGGTTAGGACGTCTTTGGCCCGATCGAGCAGTGAGGTCTGCAGCAGAGTCGTTCCTCAGTGTAGGTGATCGTGGTGAGTCTCTGTGGAATACTTGTTGGGCCTGGAACGAATCTAGCCATGAAAGCACTGATCGAGGGCCAGGCAACGGCTCCTCCCCTGCTCCTCTGAGATATCCCCTCGTTTTCTGGACCGGTGTTTCGGGGATGTCTGATTCGTGGGGCGTGTAACCTGGACTTCTTATAGGAGACTTGGCTGATCGTGATGTTGGGCGGCCTCCGACTAACGAGCTCACACTTGCATTTACAAGTCGAATGGTTTTTTCACGGCGGAGGTTATGTCGAGTTGGCGGTTGAAGCTTGCCTTGCGAAGGTAAAGCCCAATTGGCGCTTGTGCTGGTCGTTTTCGAGTTCATAGTCCCTGTTTTCCCGGTCGTGGATCTTGATCTTCGGATAGATAGTGTATGTCGTGATATGTGGTTTGCAATGTTTGTACGGTAAGGCGGCTGGATTGATTCACCCTTATCCAAGTATGAAACCTTTTTTTTCCGGCGTGGGTGACATTTAGTTAAACAACTCCCGAGTTTCTTTGCCCACAGCAAGATGTGAGACTTGCGCTTGGACTTAGTCATATGGTCAGTTGAGTCGTCAGCCATATCCTCGCTCATAGTGGCGATCGTAGTGTCGTTCATGTCGTCGTTCATGTTTGTCGTAAAGGAATGTATCGCTTGTTGTATACTGTGCGTAAAGATAGAACTGATGTGTCGCAGGTAGCGAAACAAAAAGGAGTTTCTGGATGGGATACGAACGAAATATGAAACGGAACGAAAGGAAAAGAAACTAGTGTTTTCGTCCGTGTTGAAGGTTGTGAGGCGCACGACCAGACAACAAGTTGATGGTGGAGTGGGAGCTATGATCACGTAGCAACGTGATGCTACATTCCGCAAGCACGTTGGCATATCCAGATGGTCGGATGATGATAGTGCGCTATCCTTCTATAAACCAAGTCCAAGTGTCATTACTGGTTGTTATCTGTTCCGATATAGATGCAGGGAGAGTACTGGACCAAGTTTTGGTAATTAGATAGTCGCAAGTGAACCCCCATTCACCCTACCATCATGAACCACTTGGTTCAGCATGCAGACTGTGAAGAAAACTGAAGGTTTCCGAACGAGACTGTCCCATGCATTCTGCACGAGCATTGTTGGGTAGATCGCTCTTGCTAGTAAATTGAGGGGTAAATGCGCTCTAGTTATCTGCTAGAAATGCATGTGTATGTGCACGTCTGTTGAGAGGGTCCGCGTTTCGCTGGCTGAAATGTTAATGAAGCACTGATCTCTCTGTCTATTGTTCTTCATATTTCGGATAAATAGACCGCGCTTTACGCGTTTCTTTTGCGGCTGATGACCGAGCGATCCGTTTCGCTGCCAAATGTCCGCGGAGCGGAAAAATGAAAAAAAAAAAAGCATCATGCTTCATGGCATTTCTATTCCTCATTGCAGCACTTCCTTCGCTACTGCCTCGGCGGAAATTTCCCCATGCAAAAACGCATGAAGTTTCTTCCGCTTCTGTAACAGCTTATTCCCAATTTGCATATTTCCAAGATAACGTAGACAATGAGGGTGAGTGTCAAGCCGACGCTCAGGAGTATGGCGCTTGTTAGGAAGAAACGGAGTAAATGAGCAGCGAACCCAAGACACCTAAGTATTCGACTCCTCGCTCTTTGCTGTTTTTGTGTTGCAAAATACCACATCACGAATTCTTCTTGGCGTGATTGCAAGCCCGAGACCGAGTCTGCCGTATGCGGTTGTATTCGTGGTCGAATCGCTTTGCTCTTACACTTAATGCCTTGTGCTTCCTCGCCTAGGTGAATACGAATCTTGGGCTCATAACTCGTGACCAAATTGCACAAATCTCCAAAAATGACCTTGGCGACCGTCGCACGGTCGCTTATCAGGGCGACGCGTACGTTCTTGGCGTCGGGAAATAGCCATGTGATGGGGTTGCATGCTGTATGTAGACAGTGGCGTCCTAGACTGCACCAGAAACAGCACCAGGAGATATAAATAGTACTCTCAGAGAAGACCTTTCGTGGTAGTGCTTCTCTGGCACATATAGCTAGGAGGCGGGAAGTGGGACGTATGTTGTGCCAGAGATCGTGCGCAGAAATGTGTCCGCAGATTTTCAAGATAAGTTCGGTGGGAAGACGGTTAAAGCTTGAAATCTGAGGATGCTTGGGAGTACGCATATCTTCGAGTCGGCTACTCGACTGGGAGTCTCTTCGCAGTGCGTTGGGGTAACCTGATGGCCACAAGGCAGAAGTGCTCATGATAGGTCCGGTGTGCGCTGAATGAAGGTAGGTGATGCGCTCCAGGTTGGGTACACAAGAGGATGAGGAGCCATCAAGATAAGTATCCTCAAGTATGGGCTGATGTGAGCTGCCGAAAGGGCTTGCGTAGGGCGTCCCTCGCAAACTGTTCGGCGCTTATAAATGCGTTTGGGGGCGTGAGGCTAATGGACATCGGACCTGAATGTTAGCTCATATGGCGGACTATATAGTAGGATTCCCTAATCAGCAATATAAACACTTCTAGACATTGCTTGAAGTTATAAACGCCGAGAGGGTAGTTTACCCATCTTCTAGGTTTCCTCTCCGCTGTCACAACATGCATAATTGAACTGCTTCAACCAATCAATATCTTCGATCCTTTGTACTTGACAAACAGCACTAGCCAAAAGAGTAGTTGCGGGGAATGTAAGACTTCTATCGACCTTGATTACCTTAATTGGCCGAATGCCTTATCGGGCGTACTTGACTGAATGATCGGGATAAGAACTAATCGAGTTAGCGAGAATTGCTACTAGCCGGTTGCGGCTGCTTTTCGCTGAACACCGACCGACCTTTGTGTCGGCGCAAGCTGAACCTCTCTTTGATGTTGCGTATAGCCTGTTAGTACTGTCCCGAAAACTCATCAGCTGATGAAGGACAATGGGGAGGGGGGAGGGGGGCGAAACCTCCACAGGGTAACCGCTGCTCGGAAGATGCAAAGCTCCCGGTTTGTCGGTCTCAACGCATGCATCTCTCCTGTACATAAGCGGATCACATGCTAGAGATTACTATGGAAATGGGGTTTTTCTGGAGTGGTAAGCCTAGGTTTTAGCAGTATCCACACCAGCGCGCCTACTTAGGTATATCCATTGCCGCGCTTTTCGCGATTCTCTCATCTGCAAAGTTTCATTTATATCAACTCCGTCAGGGCACCCATAGCAACAAGAACCCCGGCTGCGAGTGGAATGTGCTGATAGGCAGAAATCCCATTAAATGTAAAACGGCTTTTGCGGATCTGATGGCGATTGAATCAATTACCAGGGTAGAGAGACTCTGTCGCCGTGGAAAATCCCCATTTGGTATGACACCGGCTCTCGCGCGTAGCACTAGTATGGATGCATACCTGGTGATTGCCGTGCAACAAGAACGGCCACTCTATTACTCCGAAGATGAGGCCATGCGAGATATAACAGATATGCTGGGTATTATGATTACTTCGACCCATCGGAACCTTGCGCCTTACTCTTGATCTCGGCTCGTTAATCGGGTGCACGACATGCATTCAAAGCGCACCCTACATACGTACACACCCAGGAAAACTGTAATAGAGCATTGTAATACAACAAGCAAATATCAACACGTCAGCCTTACTGCCAGCAATGCGCCTGACAACAGAATACGCGGATGTTGAATGGCTCGGATACGAGGGTGTTTCAGCCTTGTAACGGCCGCGAGCCTTGTCGCCTCAGGTTTGTCTCAGTCGCGATCACGTGGAGCAGCGAGGTCCCCAGCCACTTCCGATTTTCCGGAGGAAGAGGAATGCCAATGCGTAACATGACGCTTCCCACGCTGCGCATCATACAGTCCTGGGGGAGCAATATCAGACGCACCGATCACTCGCTGTACTGTGGTCGTTCGAACCGATTGCGCCACAAACTACAAGGTGACAACAGACGGCACAGTGTGAACGCCTCGACACCAATCCTCGACAAAGACGCTCGTACTAGTACGTGTCAGCTACCCAGAGTCTTGCGCCGAGAGTCCAGGGCAAACTCGTATTTGCTGGCCTAGATCAAGTGTTACCTGCAGGGTTAGGCACAGCCAGCCACAAGGGATGTTTCAACCCCGCGAGCACTGCAGATGGCATCAGGACAGGGCATTCGGCTAGCGTGACTCCGAGAAAGCACGGTGTCATGATGTTGACGTCTATAATCATGCTCTCTCTGCTACCAAAGGTGAGATCTCTGCTTGCGTTTGCCACACCTACTTTCTCCAACTTTCTTCACTTCTCCTTTTAGCGCTCTGGAAGCCGCTGCCAGCTGGACTGTGCATATTACTGTAGATTCTTCTTTTTTCGGGGTTTGCATTTTCGTTTTTAATATCATAATGGGGTGCGGCAAATCTATTTTGATTACTCTCAGGGCTCTGGCCCTGATTGTCGTATTGGGAATCACTGGATTGGGCGGTTGGTGTAAGAACAACTCTGTTCTTGTGGATGAATGAGCCGGATTTACTAATAGACCGATGTAGCCATTTTCACCATTCGCGATATCCAGGCCCGTAGCAATGCGATTCTCGATAGTGTTGAGTTTGGATCACAAGAGATGGAACAACTCTGGGCGAGGTTTTTCGATGCTGTGATCAGCGGCGCAATCAGGACATGGATTTCCATCGGTTTAGTACGTCTTTCGATTCTTCGCTGGAACCACAATACTAACGATATAGACTGCTCTTGCTTCCGTGATCAGTATCGTATTGGTCTTCGCAACAATTCTACCTCCCATCCGAATCCGCTCGGCAATCATGGTCCCCTTGGAATGTCTGGGAATGTGCGCTGTGGGAGCAGCAGTTGGTATCTCTCTGAGTTTCGCTTTGAGCGTGAATGCTTTCGGCGCGAGAGTTCTTGATACATCCGCTTCCCCAGAACTTAGGAGGCTTGCCATGCTGGTAGACCTCAGTATGGTTCACTTCATCACAGCCGGTGCCGGATGGCTTCTCTTTCTGATCGCATTCATCATCGCCACTGTAGATGCATGCAGACGCGCTCGAGAGAAGGAAAGCTGCTCCTTTGAACCAACGGCATCTGCGCTCGGAATATCTCACGGATACGCCACGACTTTCCCACCCCAGTCGCCTTACCGTATGCCAAGTATCTACGATCCGGAAGTAGCCCTGAACATGAACGATGCAACAGCCTCAGCATGGAATGTTTCTCAGGCCAAAGAGTCAGTGAGAAGGGATCCAGGGATGAGCCGTGCAGAGTCGATTGTGAGCCAGGAGGGCAGGTTGTCAATCGGATCTGATATGAGTAGTATCTCCGGTCCTTTGGGTCTGCAGAAGCCAGAACGAGCACAGCCAGCCCGGCCATCAAGACCATGGAGTGGAGCTTCTAGCATAAGGAGCGGAGTCTCTAGCATCAAGAGCGGAGTCATACACGCAATATAAAACATGCATACGCTCCAAAAAAGCCAGATGATAGATTGACGATTTCCTACGCTCGCTTCCATAAAATAGACACATTCGCTTCGCCCAACTGAGAAAACCATGCCGTGATAAACTTTAAGAATGCAATCATGTGATCGCGTCTCTAGCGCGTTTTTCTAGCGCGTCAGACCACGCCCTGCGTCATCGCCGTCGATAGCCCCCCCACTCACATTTCACGCTGTTGCACGCACTTCTCCCCATATCACAACAATGGCAGGGTTCAAACGAGGCGGTGCCCGAGGCGGCTTCAAGAAAAGCTTCAACAATAAACGCTCTTCTCCTGATGACGACGACAGTGCGCCACGCGCCAATAAGAAAGCGAAAGGCGATGAGGATGATGATTCGCTTCCCGTTGTGCCTGAACTTAAGACGGATGATAACGGCGATGTGTTTGTTGCTGTAAGTGATTCAATTGATTCAGTATATGAACTCGTATTCACAAGAATCATAGTTAAATAACAGTGGCAAACGACGCGTGACTGTTAGCGATTTCAACAAAAACACTTTTGTCAGCATTCGTGAATACTATGTCACCGATGCTGGAGAGACGAAGCCGGGAAAGAAGGTAAGTTTGTTCCTCATCTATCAGTGTCTTGTGTGTGAGATTGCAGTGCTAACAGAACTAGGGCATCTCTCTTTCCATCGACCAATACAATGCATTACTCGCTGCTGCCCCGCTCATTGAGTCTGCGCTGGCGAAGAAGGATATCAAGGTGATACGTCCAGATTATGATGGCGATTCTGGTGCGAAATCTGAGACAAAAGAGGACAGTAAGGAGGAAGAGGAGGTTGCTGAAGGAGAGACGAACAAAGACGACGACGAAGATGACGAGTAATAGGATACAAAAACGGTGGGGAACGTTCAAAGTATATCGTAAGGACTGCGGGGAGTTTTCGGCGCAATAGTCCCTGGTTGTGGGATCAGGATATAACCTCAATGCTTGCTCGTATGGATACTGGGAGAGAAACAGGTAATTCAAAACATCGTGCATTATCACTCTATCAAGCCTGTCTTAAATTAATTGGGTTCGCTACCCCTACGAATCTCTATCGAACACGATTACTGCAGTTTTCTCAATTGTTTGTAGTTTACAGCTGTAATGCAATAAGCCGTTTATGGCCCTCCGTGAACCCCACTTTTACACAGTCGGTGAAACGAAGACCCTAGACTATAGCAATTAACGTCCTATATTGGTGGCGTAGATAGACGTTTGCTGGAGAAATAAGCTTTTCCTCAAAGTATGTTTGCGCCAGGTGTGTTCGTCTTGCCATACCGGGTATTGCACTAGGGCCGATGGCTTTTAGGCCCTTCCTGAGCCCAAAGGTACAACTCTTAGAGAAAGGACCAGCATCGCTGGTGACAAACTAGCTGCAGAATTTAGGCATAACGAGAGCAAAAAGACCAAGTGTATAGAGAGATTTGGGTGTGTGTATAATAGTCTTAGACCTACATGAGGCGTAACATGTCAGAATGCATTTGTGGTAGGCTGGAGTAGGAAAAGACCCGCGTGGCTTGGGTACAGCTGAGCAAATCATAGCAGGGCTGAACTTTTCAGCTCAGTAAAAAGTAAAAAGACAGGCATTAATGTTTCGGTATCGGGGGATATTCGAGAGACGGTCAAGGGGAGCGCGCTCGATATGGGAGGGGCGAACATGCATCTCTTGTGCGCGAGTGCCTCCTCTCTCTTTCACCGGATGCCGAACGCCGGCGGTCGCGCTTTCGGTGACGATCTCGAGAATCCTCACTTTCATCTCGAGCTCGTTCTGATCGGCGTCGATGATGTCTGTCTTCTGAGCGATCCTTGCTCCTCTCACGACTCTTGCTCCGGTGTTCCTTCCGCCGCGAGCGCCTATCCCGCTCATCGTGCTCTCCATGTTCCTTAATTCGCCTTCTTTCTCTATCACGATCACGGTCGCGATCACGGTCTCTTGATCCATCTCTCCGGCTGTGCCTATCTTTTCTCTTTGCTCTCTCTTTCTCCTTGCGCTTCTGCTTCTTCAGTCTTTTGATTGCATCGTCCACCTTTTCTTGTTGTCGCTTGATCAGAGAGTCGCGCATTGGATCTTCTTCATCTAGCTTGTCCATGAGACGGCCAAGTTCAATCTCTTCAGGCAGAAGTGGTCGGTCTTCCTCCGAGTCAGATTCGCTTTCAGTCTTGCGCCGCTTCCCCCTTCCATTGTCAGACTCCACTCCTGGGTCGACATCGAGCTCTCCCATGGTGTTGTCCCTCATGTCCTCATCGTCCTTGGGCTTGTACCGCGCATGATCCACTCTGATAATTCGATCCATAATACTGGCACCGCCTAGATTGTCGACCGCCAAGTCGCAACTCCGCTGGTCCTCATATTTGATCCATGCGAAGCCCCTTGACTTGCCTGTCTCCTTGTCGCGCGCGAGCTTGATCCACACGGGCTCACCGTATTGGGAGAATATGGTAATGATGTCACCCTCAGAGAGTTCAAAGGGAAGGCCGCCGATGTAGATGAAGGCGGTGTCGCGGTAATCGGTATGCCAGGAGCCTTCGGGACTGATTCCAGCCTCGAGTTCGCGCTTATTCAGCTGCTGAATTGCGCGAATAGAGTTCATGGTGAGGGTTGGTGGTGAGTATGGTGTCGTGTGTTCAGAGATGAACTTTTGGAGAAGCTCGGGCTGGGCTAGGAGCAGCATCCCTGCAGAAAAGGTACCCACGACGTGGAAACAACTACACCAACACCAACCCCGCAAGACACGCTCCCCGCCGCCGCATTGCCCCTTTCTCTTCCGCCACACAAGTTCTGGTCCATCGTGAGTTGATCGCCCACACGACCAGATACCGCAGCAGGCAGTACGCAAGCCACCGTCCACACCACCTCCGCAATGGCCAGCGCGCGCCGCACCCCCAACTTCCCCACGCGCACCCCGGGCAGCAATGACCGTCCAGTCACGGCAGACGCAGACAGGGAGGAGATATGGAAGCCCATGCTGGACAACATCTCGAGCGGAAAGCGACTGCCGGAGAAGAGTTTGTTAGTGTTGGGTGAGGCCACCGAAAAGCGGTATAGGGGACAAAGCTAATTCGAGGGTGGCAGGCGGAACACCAGAAACACAGCGAGACTTTCTCGAATCAGTTTCTACAGACTCTGCAAACAACCGGAGACCGCCGGATCGTGGCAGAAAGCCGCCCGTTGCCAATCAGTTCGCCCTGGGATACACGTACCAAGACGTCCTGGACACGGATCATGAGGGTATGTGCTATCGACGGAGTGCACTGCCTATTTTCCTTTGCTAACACCATCAGATACTCTCGCCCGCCTGTCGCTATACCTCCTCGCAAATCCTTCCCCCTCCTTCACCCCACTAATCAAACCCTATCTCAATCCACGAACTCTCCCACACATGCTCATCGTAATACTTCTGGACTGGAACCACCCATGGCTGTGGATACGCCAACTCCGCGACTGGATACGGGTGCTGAGGTCTCTGATTGTCTCACTGGATGATGCGTCCAAGGTCGTCTTGGAAGAGAACATCCAGACTTTGCAAGACAAAGGTCGCAATCTGGCCGCCGAGGGAAGCAGCCTAGAGAGTGTAAAGGTCCCGCTCGGTCCTGGCGAGTGGGATGAGCCTCTCGGCATTCCTTTGTGTGTTGTTTGCCAGAATGCCGACAAAATCGAGACGCTGGAAAAGGAGCGGGGATGGAAAGAGGAGGAATTCGACTTCATCCTCCAGTACATGCGCACTATTCTTCTCAAGCATGGATCGAGTCTGGTCTACACTATGCCCACGGCACCTGGTTCACTACAAACACTCATTCATTCCACTCTGGGAATCAAATCGCTACTGAAACAAGAGCAGCTGCGGCACAATGTCACAGACCGAGATCGAGTGTTGGTCCCTCCAAACTGGGATTCATGGGCAAAGATCCGCATTTTGCGGGAGGGATTTGATGTAGAGGGAATCAGCGAAAAATGGAGCGTTGATATTGACATCCCTAACCATATGCGGCCAACAAATGGCCAAGCAGCTGTCCCCGTTGAGGGAGAAGAACAAACAAACGGCGAAACAACGCCAACTCCAATCCCGGAGGAGGAGTACCAGGGCCCTACGGCGACTTCAATCTACGAGGAGACGATCCGCAATCCCGAATCCGACTACGCATTGTCCAGCTTGTCTAAACAGGCCAACGGCCTCGAAGTGTCTAGCAAAGATCCGCAAGCCTTCCTCGCTGAGCAGGTCAACGTGCTTGAGCACTTACGACGAGAGGACGAAAGCGAAGCCGCCCTCAAAGCTGCACGCAAAGAACAAGAACCAGTGTCACGAGCCTGGGCCGATGATGCATCAGGTGTGGTCGAGGAGCATATCGGCCCTGTTCAGTTCAACATGGGTGGTATCCAGGTCAATGCTGACGAGATGGTGAAGAGACTACAGGTGAGTTGAAACTGAATCTGTTCTAATGTGGTATTTCGGACAAAGAAAACTAACTGTATCCAGGACCGCCAAGCCAACCGAACGGATGATCCCGAAACCCCACCACCCAAGACTCAAGATACCAACATCAACGACAACGAAAAACTGCGGTCTTTCTTCTCAAGCCTCGTCAACAAGACACCTTCAAGCACCCCACGCGGCTCATGAGCTTTTTGCAGTCAGAGAATGCATGTGTTTAAATGCCTGATTGCATATTGCCATACATTCTTGCTCTTCGTCGTGCAGTTTTTTGTTTCAAATTGGTGTCTGTTGACTATGTCGTCAATTAGGGCCACGGGCTTTTTCTTCTTCTCTTAAGGTTACGATCGGCATCAGCATGGCTCTATACCCACTGTGTAAACTCGGTCTACAATACAATCTTTTCACATTAACCTGAAGTGTTTGGGATAATTGTATCTTGTCTTGCTGTGAAGGTTACGTATATAATATTGAGTGTAAAAGGAATACCAGAAGGGGCTTTGGAAGCTTTGGGGTGTGATATTGACAGTACTAGCTCATAGTGTTGTCCAATCATGAGTTTTGCTCATGACAGCAATGTAGCTGCAGGGCGACGTAAGGGTCCGCGTACGTCTAATAACTCTCGGGTATAGCATGGATCTTATAACGTTTTCCTTCGTCCCAATAGCCTGCGCCACACCCGCTTTGGTCCGTACGGATCGACCAGCGAGGATTCCAATTCTAGGAGCTATACCCGAGAATGCATGGTAGTCTAATCAAGACGGGCTACAGGGCTAGTTGGTATCACAGCATTCAAGCTTATTTCGAGTACCAACGAAAGATCAATAGAAAAAACGTGCATGCATGTATGATCAATAAATTCATGAAATTTCATTTCCTACATCCTAAATCCAAACGCCAGCTATAGACCAAGACCCCTCCGTGGGCCAAAGCAAGTCAGGTATAGTATGCTACCTACGCAAGCTGCTGTCTCTGTCCGGTGACTAGAAAAGGTAAAAGGCGTTAGTAACAAGCTTGAACGCTTTCATTCTTTGCAAGAGAAAATGGGGGTGAAAAAACATACCAGGACACACGGCACCATCCCTAGCAGCTTCTACACTCGGATGGGTAGCAACTTTATCCTTGTGGTGTCCGACCGTCGCCTTGGTAACAGGGCAGACGTCGCCCTCGTTCGCCTTGAGCATATCCGGGTGATCAGGCGGCAGGACGCTAGTGGCTACACCCACTACTGGGCAGATAGCGTCGTCCATTTCTTGAGCGCGTGGCTGCTTGATGACGTTGTTCTTGAGGGCGGGACACGCGGTTGCGGTTGTCTCATTGGTGGTGACCGGGGGGTGCGAGTGCAGGTTGTGGTGGTGGTCGGTTGTTGCGCCTACGACGGGGCACTGTAGGTAAACATGTTAGTGTAGAACTCGGGGTTTGGTTTAAAAAAGGTGGCAGTTGATGTAGGGGGGTTGCGTACCGTTTGGCCATCCTTGCTGAGGTCTATGGAGGGGTGGTTTGGGGGTAGCGTGTCCTGAATGGTACCAATAACTGGGCACGACATTTTGTAGATGAGGCTGTGATGGGGTTGTTGTGGTCTTGTGGTCTTGGTTGGTGTTTGTTGGGTACTTTGGGAGCTAATAGGTATCTTTGAGGAGGAAGGAGGAGAACAAGCTGGAAAAGAGGAGAAGACAGCGGTATGGATATTGAGTTTTGATAGAGCTCGTCCATGCAACTTGTATGGTCCGGTGTGAAGCTAATTCCCCAGATTTGCAGGGATTAGGCGGTTGACGTCGTTGTCAGCGTTATCGTCGAGCCGCTGATTGGGTGGACTGGCTGGGCCCGAAGCCATCGCCTTGTGCAACCCTCTCTTTGTACGTTACGCATCACGTCATGTGGTCGGAGAGTACCGATTGATGTCTCGCATCACGTGTTGTCAGAACTGACGTACCCTGTGGTCTGTGCAATGCTGAAGCATAATAGTACTACTATTATGTTCGTATGTACAGTGCACTATACTTAGTACTCCGACTACGACTTACACATATCATATACGGAAAGGAAAAAAAGTCGGTCCTATGTGAGCGACTCTTTATATATGCATTCGGTCTTATATAGCGCTGTGTAAGTCTTGTCGTGAGGAGGAACGTACACTTGTCTCTTTGAATCACTCTATGTCCTCGTATTCGTCCTTGTTTTTGTCACCACACTCTCCAGCTGTTTCATCTTTGTCATCGGCACAATATACTACTCAAACACCCTTGCGCTAGTTTCGTCATCGAAAGGAACCTTACTTGAGACGTTTGAAAGGGCCCAAGACTGAAAGGCACAATATCGCAGTTTTTGGGGTCAGCACTGTTTATTGCTCTGTGTGGATCTCGTCATGTTGCGCCCATTATTTCTCCTTGTGGGACCCGATATGTCATCTAGTCTCATTGCGAATGAATATCCACGCCAACCGCGTTTGTCGGCCGTTGGTCCTCTTCAGGCCTAGGATAGGCTGGATTCCCTTACAAAATAAGCAGTTGTTGTGAGCGAAAGAGGGCTAGCAAGTCCGCCAAGATAGGATTCAAGCATGTGTCCCCGTGATTCGCCACCTTTTAACTATGAATGGAAAGAAGATGGTTGTAATCGCCTTGACATGTATTAGTACTACTAAACAAATCCGTCTCGCATGTTATGCTGTGGGACCCGGCGCGTATCTGCACATGGGCCACAATCTGTGCATTATCTGCGAAATATTCAGCAGAAAGAACACGACTAGTAAAGTTGGCCATGGAAGAGAAGGGCTCTGCGCTCAAATGCGATGTTTAGGTAATAAGGCGTTGTGAACAGTCCGAGGTACGGCCGGACGGTCAACCTTTCCCGGGTTTGATATTCCCTTACTTTAGCCATGTTGCCGTAGTAGGGCGATAGGCGAGGAAACTCATCTTACCGCAACCATCTGCACCATCCAAGAACAAATTCGCTACGTATGACAATGTAGCGGGGCGTTTTTTTTTGACTGTGAATGACGCCTATCGCGATAAGGACGTCAATGCGACTACCCACGTTTAGGGAAGGCGCCTCTATAATGCTGGGGAAGGCGGTATCCAGTTCCCATCTGCTGACCCAATTCCCAGAAAAACACCGCGGCAACTACCCCACACTCTTCCCCAGCCGGCTCTTTTGTTCCACTAATGCATGCATCGGTATTAAACTCGCCATCCATGAGCCGCATAGTGCCGGGTCAGGTGGAGCTGCTGTTAATCTATCCATTTACCGCCATTCGCTGTATGAATTAGCTTTATATGAAAACACCAATCTCGCACTCTACATTTTCGGAGGCTAACGGCCGTTCTTCCAGTGGTGTATGCATACAGCCGTAGCATGGGTTTCATATCTAATATCTAACATATTTGTTTCCGTCTGCACTTCAATCATCTACCCAGGTTACCGTACTGCTGTTCAGCTTGCAATTGACATTGACATCCGTCGTCAAAATGTTCGCTGTCCCTGTACTGGTGACTCGCAATGTGTAAGTAAAATATTCGCAGTGGATCCAATCTTAATGCTAATGGATTCATAGGGTTGATACTCCATACAAAGGGGCAAAGGATGGAATGTCGCCCATTGCGCCATCCATCACATCCTCCGCCGCTTCAGATGACTCCTTTGGGTTTCTGGATCGGAGGGACTCCACATCCTCCACCGTATCGACTGCAGCGTCTTCCATGACTTCTGTTGTACAAGACAGCCCCCGCCCTAAACATCGCAAGACGCTTTCCAATGGATCTTTTACTCGCCGACTGCTCCAGAAACGTAAACCCCAACGGGAAAGTGCGCCCCTACCCACATCATCTCCTATCATAGCCCCAGCACCTTGCATGCCGGCACCTGTTGAGATCCCTCCGCCCCCACCTCCAGCAGAAGTAAAAACCTCCGATCTTGTTGTTAAATGCCGAAGCCGAACGTACAACTGTGACCGGGAAATCATGTGCTACCACTCAAGATGGTTTGCTAGAGTGTGTGCCATTGTCATGTCTCCAGTACGCTGACCCATACTTCTACTAAGATTTTGCTGACACCAGCAGAAATCATCAAGAGGCGCAATTGATTTAAGCGCAGATGACCCCCTTGCAGTTGCAGCAATGATGCAATACTGCTATCAACTAGACTACGACCAACTGTCCATATCAGACGAAGAAGCACCCGAGCCCGCTACTCTGCGCTCACACGTCAATGTGTACATGCTAGCAGAGCGGTACGGGGTTGCTGGATTGAAAGCAATTGCCATGGAAAAGTTCAAAGATCTCGCCACTGTAGTGCTGAATGAGGACGGTCAAGAAGACCAGCTGCAGTCCGCAATTCGCGCTATTTTCGCCCCGGATCGTATCGCAAACGGGGATGAGCTGAGAACCGTCATGGTGAAGCTGTGTGCAGATCATGTGCAAGCGTTCATCCACGACACGGGTAAGAAAATGGCTCTCGTGTACGAGTCGATGGAAGAGTTTCCAGAGTTCAGAGCAGAGCTTTTTGAAGAGATGGGAGCTCGCTGGAGGGTTTGAGAAAATGGGCATCCGTTGTTGTGCTGCAAGCGATTGTCTGGTCCCTGAGAATCATGGCAGCCTCACCTTCACCAGGCTGCTCATATTTGGCGAGCTTGTCATTTCACTATGCGCAGTCAGATAGCTCCGTTCGCGTTTGTTTCGCGTTCACGTTTGATCAACATTTGCAACCCATCGGCGAAGAACAGCTTACTCTCCCACACTTCCTACAGTACACTTTGCACTGTAGCCCGCCACAATGGACCAGAGAGGAAGTAAGCGCGTCTACAGCAGCGCTTTTCAGCATTCCAACGGCCAATATCGTAAAGCATTGCGTAGCGTAGCTGGCTCTTCTGCTACTTCTCGATCTTCTTACATACCTGCGGACTGGTTTGGCACCGACAAAGAAAACAGCACTCCGTTTCTTGACACCGAAGCGGATGCGGAATTTCTGCAAAGTTCCCAGAATCATATACAACTACCGCTGGGCTCTTACTCCTTCGAACGTCAGTCATGCCTTCCATGTATCTCTCAGGTACTAGAGGAAAGTGGACAAGGCATAACCCTTCGAGAACCAGGGCAGCTTCAAATGGACTCGTCTCCTCTCGACTTCCGCTTGGACCTCAAGTCCAGTTCTCCTCTTGATGAAATCGCGGGCTTTGGCGCTTACACTGGACCACCTATCTTTGAAGATCCAAACACGGCATCTGTCCAACCTGGTCAGGATGGCGGATTTACTTCGACTGCCCTGCACCTTCAGGGCCTCTCACTCTACGACAGTCCAGAAACAATGTTTCCAGATCATTTCGAGTGGCCCATTGCTGCGGCCCGTACAAGCATTTCTACAGTCGCATCAGAGCCCCTACAGTAGTAAGCAACCTCTCCCCTCCACCTTTACCCACATATGCGTATCCTAACCCCAACACAGCGCATTCCCCACCCTCGAACCCAACGACGTCCTCATCATCTTCGACAAAGGCCACAAGGTCCTGAAACTCAACAAGTACCTTCTCATGCTCTCGTCTCGCTTCTTCGCTTCCATACTCACCTGCACATACGCCCCTGGCTACACCCGCTGTCTCCGCCTGCGCAACGACTTCCCCGGTGCTATAGCAGTCATGATCCATTTCCTGGAACATAGCATGTACGCACTCGATCCTGCAACGCGCACCCAGTACCCCAACTTGACGCTCTTTGATCTACATATCCACGCTTACGTTGTGGGTGCCAAGTACGACGTGCGCAGGCTGTGCGATTATGCTATTGACCAATACGTCGATATCGCACGCATGATTCTGGGTACGAGCGGTCCGTATGTCCATCAGATCACTGGCTTGGTGTCTCCGGGTGTGAATTCCTTTCTCGATTCGCTTGTGCTTATCTGGCGGAATACGTTGTATAGCGAGGATGCGTTGCGTCAGGCGGCGCTAGAGTTGGTCAAGGCAAAGATACATAAGCTGCTCCAGGCCAGGTTCTTCCAGACGCTGCTGTGGGAATTGGGGGGATTTGGGAATGATGTTGTAGCTAGTTTGCAGGAGGATGGGTTCGATGTCAAGGTGTTACCTCTCAGGACTGGAATGCAGGAGAAGGCAGGCGTTAGTTTTGGTCGTGCATAGGTGTGTGTGGATCGGATGGTGACCTGTCTGCTTAGGGTGGTGGATATTATGGATGTTTGTTAGGCGTTGTTCAGAATACTCATGGACGATGGGGATGGCACGGTAGTCTGTCTTTTGTAACAGTTTCATAGCCTACTAGGATAATATGGATGGAAAAACAATGGCACTTCGCCCATGCCGTGCACCGTCGGACAATAGGAGACCCGACAAGTTGTGGCTTGTGCTTTGTGCCTTCGTGGTCGCTTGATCTACACAGTACATGAGACTAGTCACGTGTGGCGGTCGTCAGAGGACGCGTGTTTATACGTGCACGACGGAGATGGAGAAGTTCATAAGTATTCATAACATGCATCGTCTATGTATGTGGTATGTATGACTCCCGTGCACGTCCATGCTGTCGTCGCCTTACGGCTAGGCACAGAATCGTAACACGAGGGCCAATTTACTCTTCGCGATCCGAGTGGAGTTCGATCGTCCATGGGGGAGCAGGACGAGACCTCAAAGAAGATGGCGTGTCTACAGTCGAACCGTGGACGAGGTTCTTTAGACTTTAACAAACTTGGTATGTGAGCCTGTGGCAACAACTGGGCCAGGCTTGCCGTCAACTAGCTTCCAGATGGTCACGCTGGTAAAGGCAAGGGTGCCGCCGACTTTGCTAGCCCTGCCCTCAATTTCTATAGTATCGCCATCCTTTGCTCCACTAAGATACGAAACGTGGATGTCAGTACTGACGCCGGTCTTTGAGCGGTTGTCCCAGCATGCGATTGCCAATCCTCCAAAAGCATCTACGATGGTAGCTGACACTGAACCGTGTATACTGCCATGGGTATTGACGTGGTTGTTGGTCAAGGGCAGCCGTGCGCGCACGACACCCTTAGCCGCATAAGTCAGTTTGAGATCAGAAAGAAGAAACTGGTAGATCGGGCTGCTTGGCTTGCGGTCCTCCCAAAACTTGTCGACATGAGCAAGAGCCTCGGGATCGTTGGGAGCATCGCTAGACATGGCAAAGGATGGCGGGAAGGGAGCGCAAGATTTTCTGGGTGAGCGGGGCAAGTCGGGGATTAAAATATGTTCGGATGGAATGAAGCTGGGGGAGATTTGGATGGACGCCCGGGGCCGGGTCGGCATTACTTTTCTGCGGCCTGTACTGGTACGAGTGAAACGGCCAGGCGAGCCCCATGAGCGGTTCGGGGCCGCCACATACAAAGCATATCCAGTCTGCCGCGCTGGACTATGCTTCACGGCAGGCCTGGACACTTCCCACTACTGCAAAGCCCAATGTTCCCACCATGACCATGCCCGACACCGTTGACACTCCTGCTCCCCCGAACCCGCCCCAAACCGAGCCCGCAATCGAGCATACCCATGCCACTGACTCGCCGCTGGACGGCACCGCTGCAACACCAGAGACCCCCGAGCCCGTAGTCGCGGCATCTGTCTCCAAGACAGAGCCCCAGGCAGAAGCCAGCATCGACCTCAAGGCTCTCACCGACCGCGCCTTACACTTCTTGGCAACGGCGAGCAATGAGACGCTGGGCGCTTGTCTCGCTGGCCTGGGCGCTGGTACCTATCTCATCCTTGGACGCGTCGGCCTGGTGCTCATAGGCGTCGTGGGCGGCGTAGTCCTGCATGCAACATGGGAGGGCTACCACCACAGCGACAGCCAGGGCGGACAGGGAAAGAGTACCGAAGCCAGGAGACGTGAGCTGGGCGCCGACATAGCACAGCGCGTCCTCGATTGGCGAAACTCCCACTCTCTTCACGACACGGCCGAAAAGCATGATAGCTACGACCTCAATGTGCAGCTGTACTCGGGCAAGAAGCTCGACTACTCCGACTTCAGGCCGGAGACGGCGGCTGCGCTGACGGAGCTGACGGATGCAGTCATTCGTGACTATGTCAAGTATGTCCTCTGCGCAGTCTTTCGTAGATACTCTTCTAATACACTGCAGGTGGTGGTACTCGCCCCTACTGCCCACCGAAGAATCCTTTCCCAACTCGTGCCGCCAGACCTTGACCGCTTTTGTGCTCTCCGTGTCCGCACATGTCTCCCGTAAGAGACCAGCAGACAACTTTGTTGACTTTGTGACGCGCTCCTCGTCCTTCATCATCATCCTGCTTCAAGAGATTGTCACCGCTATACAGGCGTCCCCCGGCGATTTCCCAACAGAGGCAGTTGATTTGTACCTCAAGATGAAGCGGGATAGCACGCTGGCCAACATACTCGATCCAGACTACCAGATGAAGCAGTTTAGTGTAGCTGCAGAGGACATACTCCAGAACTATTTGGACCCAAAGACATACAATTGCGCGCCGGCACGCATCTTCTTGCATCAGATACTTGCCAAGCTTGTCCTGGAAATGATTGTCGTGAGCTGTTCCAAGCCCGAATGGATCAACGGATGGATTGTCCAACTCTTGGAAGCAGGCGAACCTGAACTTCTGAATGCCATCGATGCAGGCGTTGAGGGCTCATCTGGACAATTGTCAAATGCCACAATGGATGCAGAAAGAACACCACATAGCCGAGATATGTCCTTCGCTGAAAAGAAGGAGCACAAACGTGTCGTGAGCAAGGCCCAGGAAGCCATGGATGAAGCCATGCGGGAGGCTCAGCGTTTGAGCCAGATGATTGCTGAGGAGGATGCAAAACGCCTCCGAGAACAGTACCAGCAAAGCGCATCTACTTCCACGCTGAACGATGATCAGTCCGAGAGCACCACTCAGGGCATCGTCACCCCGTCGTCCTCAGGCAGCGATGCACATCATGACTTCGAGCCTAACGATTTGGGTATCTCAGGTCTTTCTAGCCCATCATCACCTCCACCGAAATTGGCCGAGGAGCGTTCGAAAGAAGAGGAAGCGAAGCAGACATTTACTAGCTTTGATCAACTCGTGCTACCTCAGCCACCAACCGCATTGATGGACAATCCCCCGCCTGCTGAAAGGCCCCCACCATTGACACTGCACAACAGTATAATGTCAATTTTTGACGACAGTATGCCTGGTGAAAAGGGTAACATCAAGAGCAAGCCAACTGCAGAATACTTGATTCAAATCGAACCCAAGTCCAACCACCACACAGGATGGATGACAGCACGCAAGTACAGTGAATTTGAGACTCTGCATGAAGTCATGCGTCGCATAGCAGCCATTACCGGAGCGACTGGATTCAGTGAAGCACACCCCTCGTTGCCGACCTGGAAAGGTCACACCAAGGCATCTCTTCGCGGAGAGCTTGAACGCTACCTCAATCACGCTGTGCAATACCAATCACTTGCCGAAAGTGAGGGTATGAAACGCTTTTTGGACAAAGAACTCGGTTCTGGAAAGTCTCCTGGTGGCGGCTTCCCCGGGATGAACTGGGCGGGCCAGACTTTCGATACGGTAGGCAAAGGTATGCTGGGTGTACTGACAAAAGCACCTAAGGAGGTCGCCGGCGGTGGCAAAGCGCTTTTCGGTGGAGTCAGCGGGGTCCTGAACAGTGTGACGGCACCATTGTCAGGAAAGAAGAACCGTGATTCGGTCATCAACGCTACCAGCACTCCGACTGCTTCTGCAAGCCCTGCTCTCAGCCGCACTTCAACTTCAACAGCGCCTGCCCAGACTCGAGATAGGGCACAATCAACAGTTTCTGAACTGCCTACACATATTCGTTCAGAAAGTACCCTATCTCTAGTGGCAACCAAGCGCACATCAATGGATTCAGTACGGGATCCAAATTCTCCTGTTATCGATCAACAGCCAACAAGAGAAGCTCCTATGGAACGACGACCTTCGACCAACCCCGAAGGTGACGGCAAACGCTCCGGTAGGTCGTCGAGGTACGGCTCAAGAACCAACAGTCGCGCCCCAAGTACCCATGGCAAGATTGAAGACCTAAGCCCCATGATGGGTGGTGACCAAATCTTGAACCTTCCGCCTATGCCCAGCGAGATACCAGACGATTACATGTCGCGTGATCCCCCAGAGCCCTCACACAGCCAGAAGCCATCACGAACATCCATAGACTCTACACCTTCTCTACCCCGCCGCACCTCTACAACATCCATCACCCCATCATCACCCTCAAAATCCGCACTCAGGAGGACCCGCACAGAGCCAACCTACACCCCCCTTTCCGAAACCGAAACCACCGTCGTGATCGAGCTCTTCTTCGCAGTCATCCAGGAACTCTACACCCTCTCCTCCGCCTGGACACTCCGCCGCACCCTCCTCAACGCCGCAAAAACGTACCTCCTGCGCCCTTCAAATCCACAACTCTCCTCCATCACCTCCCTCCTCCAAACCACCGTCCTCGATGACAACACCTCCGACACCGGTATCGCATATCACATCCGCAAGATCCGCGAGAACGGGCTTCCTACTGCGGACGAGCTTAAGGCGTGGCCTGAACCCATGTCTGAGGATGAAAAAGAGAAGCTCAGGGTTAAAGCGAGGAAATTACTTGTTGAGAGGGGTATGCCGCAGGCGCTGACGAGTGTTATGGGGCAGGCGGCGAGTGGCGAGGCACTGGGCAAGGTGTTTGACTGTTTGCAGGATCAAAGAGTCGCAAGAGGTGTCATGTTTGGCCTGGTGCTGCAGGGTTTGAGGGCTGTGACGCAGTAAAAAAGAAGAGATGGCCTTGTTGTTGTTTGTGAGAGAGATTAAGGTAAGGGAAACGGTTGGTATGAAAACATGATATGAGTGGTCTAAAGCTCTTTCAACCTTTTTTTTCTTACACGGCGTTTTTAATAGGATGATGTGGGAGAAGGAAACACTACACGGCCCCCTTGGATCTGTTTTTGGCTTTATCTTTTTTTCTTGTAAGCGGATAGAGAAGTACACGTTTAATATCAACAAGTTTCAATGACCATGTCTTGTATCACAACAAAAAGAAGAAGAGATAAATTTGGGAAATTCAGATTCATTCATTATAATACTCGTAAAGTGAGTCCCTATTCGATTGATACCTTACGCCACTCCAAACAAGACAAAAAACCGGCAATCAAAAACTTGCTGTATCATACAAGAAGGAAACAAAACAAAAAAAGACTGTGAGTCGTGTCCATCTGCCAAAGTCATAACGCCCATTAGCAAAAATCAGTCGTACCAATACACATCACTCATGTCCAGTTATCATCAAGCAGTCCCATACCACCCATTCCTTCATGTACAAAACTTCCATGCCCCATCATCCCACATCGACATAATCAAGGAGAGTCCAGCCCATCCAAGAGCGCATCCAAACAAGTGCTGCGCGTTGCTAACATCACAAGCTTTACCATCGTCAAGCTCGACGCATATCGCTAGCGATGCCAACTCTTAAACCCCCAAACAGAGGCGAGTCAAAGCTTCAAACTGAGAAAGACACGGAGCGAGACGGTGGGTCAAAGACTGTTTGAAGCAACAGCGCTGACATGTAAAGATACTCGCTTAGGCAACGACACTCGTTTCGCCAACGACACTTTCGCCAACAACACTCTCGCCGATGACACTTGCTTCCTCCTCGGCTGCACGGCGGAAGTAGTCAGCGTCGTGCTCGGGCTCGTTCTCAAGGGCAGCAGTGGCCAGATCAGTGCCAACACCAGAGTCGCTAGGAGGAGAGTAGTTCTCCTTCATCTCCGCCTTGACGGCATCAACGGCTCGAACAATCTCCGACTGTGTTGGCAAGTCGACCTCGCTGTCGGCAGTGGCGGTTGTGATCACGGAAGAGTTGACTTCGGATGGGTCAAGGGTAGCGGTCGGTTCATTGTCCTCTTCATCCGAATAATGCGAACCTTCGGATCCTTCAGGATCTTCGTTGATTGGTTCTTGACCACGAGCGGTAGAGTGAGTAGAACGGGCACCATAAGAAGTGCGACGGTCTTGGTCAATATCACTACCCGTCATGTAGGAAGTTCCGGAAGCATAGGTGTACTCGCTACCTGTGCCGCCGAAGCTTGAACGTCCATCATAGCCAGGCGTCTCACCCTCGGCGTAGCTCTCAGGGTAGTCATCAACGCTATAGCGGCGTTCAGTACCGGTCTCACTTTGCGCATCTTCTTCAATCACATCATGCGAGATGGGGTCCAAGGCTTCGTTTTCGTCAACTTCAGGCAAGACAGTGTTCTCTTTGTTGGCAACGACGGCACTGGGTCGTCCACCCCAAGACCCCTTGCGAGAGTAGTTGCTGGTTTTGACAGAGTGGCTCCGCTTCAGGTTAGCGTTGGCATCGTTCGAGGCAGTCGTGGTTGGATAGGCTTGCGCTCCTGTTGGCGTGTTTCCGCTAATCTGACTGAGAGACAAGATTCGGCGTTGGCTTGGGTTGACAGGCTGACCGTTACGTCGAATGGCGGGGCGAGGCTTGAGTGCAAGAGAGATGCCATTAGCTGCGGTGCTGGGAGGTGGCATTCCCCTGCTCTCTTCAGTGCCGACATCGGTGCCCATGCGCTTCTTTAGCTTTGAAGGGCTCTTCGAGCCATTCTTGTTCATCATCAAAGCACGTGAGTGATCCATAATCCCATTCAAGATGCGGCGCTCCAATGCATCTGCCTTGGTATCCATGATATGCAGTTCCTCGCGGCGGATCTCGAGCGCAGTGTGGAGAGAAGAGACCTCTCCGGTGAGGCGGACCTTTTGGTTAGCCAGGTTCTCACGTTCTGCTTGAAGCGCGGCAACAGCAGCCAGGAGAGAATCCTTTTCTTCCTTCAACTCCGCCATAGTGCGATCCTTCTCGTTTTGCAGCTCAATCATGACACGCTCCTTCTCTTCTTTGAGCTCCTGGACAACCTTCTCCTTCTCAGCCTTCATCTCCTGGATGTCTGCGAAAAGCTGCTCCTTCTGAGTGGCCTTTTCAGCCCTGAGGCTCTCGAGGTCAATCTCGAGTTGCTCCTTCTGCACCGTCCTGCGTTCGATGAGTAGAGCCAACTCTTCAGCCTCACGCTCCTTAGCATCATTACCGTCGGTAATGTATTGAGTCTGCTTTGCGACAAACTCACTGAGCTCAGCAGCGGTGATCTTGACTTGATTGTGAATCTCGTCTAGTTTCTCGGCATTTGCGGCTGCTCTAGTGGCTTCATCGGCATGACCAAGGAGTTTGTCGAGCTTCTCGTGCACAGGGCTGTCATCGTAATTTGGCGGTGGCTCGATCGCGAGCAGCTTGTCAAGCTTCTCATGCACAGGGCCATCGTTGTAACTAGGTGATGGCTCAATGGCGAGGAGTTTGTCGAGCTTCTCGTGCACAGGGCTGTCATCGTAATTTGGCGGTGGCTCGATCGCGAGCAGCTTGTCAAGCTTCTCATGCACAGGGCCATCGTTGTAACTAGGTGATGGCTCAATGGCGAGGAGTTTGTCAAGCTTCTCTTGCACAGGGCCGTCATCATATTTCTCCTGAGACTCGGGAGCAGGTGCTGGCAGAAGCTTGGGTAGGTTCTCGAAATGGGCCTGCAACTCCTCAGATCGAGCCTTTGCTTGCTCATCCCAAGCCCTGGCATGCTCGTCTGCCTCTTCCTTGCACTTTTGCGCGTGTTCGTAATGGGCCTTGACTAACTCTTCGATCTCGTGCAATGCGACCATGAACTTGGGATGATACTCGGTCATGTTGTCTTGGATGTTGTTGAAGATTGACTCAACATTCTTGATCTCGTCACGAGTATGAGAATGCTCTGTCTTGTCCTCGAGCTTGAGTTCTTCGAATTTGGCAATGTGCTCCTCCAGCTTCGCGATAGTCTCAACCTTCTGCTCTTCAAGTTTCTCCATCGTTGCAAGCTTCTGTTCATCGAACTTGGTGAGAGTCTCGTCGACCTTGCCAAGGACAGTCGTAGAATCGGTAGACCATTGCGTAGTAGCACCTTCGAATCGGTCGTTCATCCCGGCAATGGTAGCGCCAAGAGTGTCGATAGTAAGACGGAGCTCATCTGCTGTCGTCTTGGTGCTTTCAAGCATCTTCTCTTGCTCTTCAGACTTCTCTTTCATGACCTTGGCAAGCTCGTCAGCCAGGAGCTGAGCATCGTCATACTTGGCCATGAGTGTGTTGAACTTGTCCTCCAGGCGCTCTGTGAAGGCAGCAACGACGGCCTCTTTGGTTTCGTCATGCTTTTCGAGATTGAGGGCTGACTTTTCGGCACTGTCATTCTGCAGTCCCTCAATGGAGCCATGAGCACGCTCAAACTCCCTGGTGAGAATCTCCATAAGTTCCTTCACATCAGCAGTGACGTTGTTGGCACCAATAGTTTCTTCCATGATCTTGAATGAAGCTTGGAGGTTTTCAATAGGACCGCCTTCGATAAGGCTGGTCTTGATTTCCTCTCGCATCTCATCCAAAGCAGCCTTGACACCACTGATATCCTCAACAATTTGAGTGGCCTCAGCACGACGCTCGTCGAAATTGGTAGCTGTCTTCTGGATGTCCGCTTCATAGGTATCTTTCATCTTTTCGTGGCTGTCGCGGAAGTCATGGATGAGTCCAGTAAGCTGCTCCAGTTCAGCCTTGGATGCGAGCTCCTCGGGGTCCGGGATTTTCATGTCATCCAGTTTGACTTTGAGATCGTCAACGAGAAGGGTCACAGCATCGATATCAGCTTTGGTGGCCTGAGGGTTGGTTTCGTCCTCTGACTTTGCTGCCTTCATCTCGTCTAGAGCAACCTTGATATCGTCCGCAAGCACCTGAACGACTGTAACATCTGCCTTGGTAGCACCTTCCTCTTCAAACTTCTTTGCAAGTGCATCCAAGGTCTCAGATGTGGTCCGAACTACAAGTTCAACATCTTCCAGGTTCTCTTTGGTGACAGTAGTAGCAGGATCTGGGAAAACAAGCTCTTCGATCTTGGCTTTGGTATTTGCAAGCAGAGTCTCGATCGCATCTGTATCTTCCTTTTTGGCCAGACCCTCGAGCGCAGGCGGTGATGTCTCGCGATCCTGCATGAGCAGAACAGCAGCTTGAACGTCTTTGAGGAGTTCTTCAATGGCAGCAAGATCTTCTTTCATGGCAGCTCCGGCGGGAGCTGCTACCTCTGAAGGTGGTGCTGCGTCCTTGGCGTTGGTGTTGGCAGTGGCATTGGCATTGGCATTGGCATCCATAGCTTGCACCTTATCCTGAATCTGGGTAAGGAGGCGCTCCATCTTGGCTACATCCAGCGATTGGACGACGGGCTGCGGTGCGGCATCCTCCTGTACTACCTCCTGTACTACGTCTTGGGAGATCTCGCGTGACGTGGTCTCTTCGCCATCCGGCTTGTCCACAAGAGCAACCTCGTTACCCGCGGGCACAGGAACGTCCTCCTGTGCAGGCTGAGTGCTGAGATGGGCACCCTTCAACGACTCTACATCAGCGCGCAAAGCGGCAATGCCGTCCTTGAGAACGTCTAGGATCTCGTGAGACACACTCATATCCACGGGCTTCTCAACAATCTTGGAGACGTCGGCTCGCAGGCTCTCAATACCTTCGTTCATGGCATCGATGATCTCGTCAGTAGCAGGGCCGTTGCGCTCGGGAGGAGTGTTGAACTTCTTGTCGATGTGGGACTGAAGATCATCAAGGCCTAGCTTGACAGCCTCCAATACTTCTTCAGTATCGGCGCGCGAGTGTTGCTGGATCAGACTATTAGATTTGTGCACGTGCTCAAGCTCTCCTCTGATAGCCTCAAGGAGCTCTTCATTGACACTAGCAGCTGACAGGTTGGCCTTGATCTCATCGAGAGCAGTTTTCACAGTCATCATCATCTCAGCTTTGTCGTTATCCCCACTGGGCACAAGAGCATTGCTGAATGACTCCTTCAGTGTTTCTAGCTCTCCACGAATAAGAGCCAGGTTGTCTTTTGAAGTAGTCTGCTGAGAGGTTTGCAATCCATCAAGAAGCTCGCGAACAGCATTGACAATCTCGTCCTTGTCTGCCGAATCCCCTTGCTTGACGACTGAGCCACCCAAAGTCTCCCGGAAGGTTTCAAACTCCGCCTTGAGAGCAGCAAGAATGTCGTCGTTAGGTGTGGACGCAGTCTGTTTTTCGCTCAAGAGAGTGTTGAGTCCGTCCAAGCCCGCCTGGAGCTTCTCGAGAATGTCATTCTTGTTGCTGGAAGAGTCACCGAGAACGACTTCCTTGAGTTGATCAAACTCGTGCTTGATGGCTTCACTGATGTCTTCGTTCGAGTCGACGTCGTCGTCTTCCCCAGACCTGAGAGCAACTTGGGATTTCATCTCCTCAAAGCCTGCTTTGAGAGCAGCAAGGATCTCCTCGTTGGTCTTGGAGGCAGGAAGAAGTTGAGAGCTCAATTTTTCCTGAAGACTCTCGAACTCCGACTTGAGATACTCCACCATGTCTCCGCGGCTCCACGCTTGGTCTCCACGAGGGCCCTCTGCAACGTAGCCTTGAACATCCTCGCGCAGTTTATCAAGCTCCGCCTTGAACTGATCAATCATCTCACCGTCTTGAGTGATCTCTCTCGGCTGGTTTGATGAGCCCTGGATTTCTGTACGAAGACTATCGAGTCCTTCCCGAAGCGCTGTCAAAACTTGCTCTGTGTCCTTGCCGCTGGTAGAAGAGTATCCTTCGAACTCAGTATGCATCTCTTCTACCATTGACTGTAGACGCTGCATGACGGACTCGTTATGAGCTTCCGTTGCTGCCTTGACAGCATCCGTGATGCTCTCTGGGGGTATTTCGATTTCTAGGCCGGCAGAGTTATGTTCGGTAAGAGCTTGGCGGATGACCTCTTCAAGCATCTCTCGGGAGATACTCTCGGCTGGTGTTGGCTGCTGGGCAGTAAGAGCTGGCTTCAACTCCTCCAAGGATTCTCGCACCGCCATGAGAACTTCCTCGCGGATTTCATGGACTTCGTTGATCGGAGGTGGGAGTTGAATCTGTTGGAGGGAGTCGTGCAGCAAGTTCTCAATCTCCTCCTTGGTGACCGCGCCGGAGCCGTTGAAATCTTGAAGTCCTTCACGCAGACACTGTAGTACCTCGTCCCTGCCCAAGCCGACTTGTTGAATTTCACGATTGGCATTCATCTCGACGCCATCGAAGGCCTCTCGCACGGCACTAATGAGAGCCTCCTTGTCGAGGGCAGCTGAGTGAGCAGATGGCTGATCTAGGCCTCGCTCCGCGAGTGCTTGCTTGACGACATCGTACACCTCGTTATTGTCGACAGTGTTGCGTGTTACGACCGATGACATGGATTGTCGTCTTCGCTCACGCATGACCTTGTCCATATGCTCCTTGAGGTTCGCGAGACCCTCCTGGACGATGGTGTTGATCTGCTCATTTGGCTGACTTGACTCTGGATCTGACTCCACAGCTCTGGTCTGCTCCGCCTCTTCCAGCTTACGTGCAAGCTCGCGGCCCATGCCTAGCACTTCACCGCGAAGATCTTGAATCATTGACTTGGTCGCCATGGTGACACAGCCCGACTCTGCGACGCTGTCCTTGATCTTACGCAGAAACTTGAGCATCTCCTCGCTTACAAAGTCAGCAGCCTTGGGGCTAGAGTAGGCCTTGCTGTCAGCCGAGATTGTGCGAGTGAGCGCACCAGATCCTGGCGAAGGTTGGAAATTTGCAGATCCAGGAGCAGCGCCGCCCAATGAGCCTTGCTTGACGAACTCCACTAGCTCAGCAACCTTCTGGGCAGTCTCTCCAGTAGCCTTGTCAACTAGCTTCTGAAGATTCGTTACAAGCCGTTCCTGACCATCTTTGGTGACCATCTCGCGAATGATCTTTTCCAGCATAGCGACACTAGCGGCACCCTCGACAGAGTATGGGTTGGGGCTTCCGATGCGCTCGTCGGCCCAGGGGCTACTTGACGACATCCTCGGAAAGGTGAACTGCTTCGTGGGCGTCATGTGGGGATCCTGGAGGTTGAGGCTGCTAGACCGAGAGGTATCTCCATGCATAGCGGCAGTGGCTGCTTCTTGCTGCTTCTGCGACATGGTTGCTAGAAGGTCCTTGAGCGACTTTCGAATATCCTCATCCCGGAGGTTTGTCGCCTCCTTCAAGCTGATGAGGTCAGTCGCGTTGTCCTTGCTCCTTCGACTGAGTTGCGACATATCCTTCTGGAGACTGGAAACAATGTTGTTGATGCTGACGAGTTGACTGGCGATGTTGTCGAATGAGTGAGGTGGAAGTGATCCCTGGACGGGTGTTGCCGCTGCCGCTGGTGCCGGCGCTGGCGCTGACACTGGTGTAGATATCGGGGTAGTTGCCGCAGCTGGTGGCGGAGAGCGTGGCGAGCGTGGAGAGCTATTAAAGTTGGCCGATGGTGGCGGGTCCAGCATATGTTGGGGGATAGACATTGTCTGAAGGGCCATCATCGTAGCAGAAGGAGGTGTATTCTCGCCTAGGAACGGCCGGTGAGTGGGCCTCAGAGCCGGCGTGTCCTTGATCTCGAACCGTGGCGCTGGCGAAGGCGTGACATGTCGGGTAGGACTGGGATCGGCATCTTTGCCAAAGTAGTCCTTGTCCCAATCGCGTGAGATTGGCCTGCCTCCTCTACTTGAAGGCCGGTCGCGCTCTGGGGACCGCTCTGGGGACCGGTTGTCCAAGTAGCTGCGCAGGTCACGAACACTGCCTGGCTGGAGCGATTGCATACGCTTGTGCTGATTACCTTTAATTAGAGCACGCTCTGGAGAGAGCGATTTGAGTGGCATGGGGTTAGTAGTGTATGAGCTTGCGGGTAAGCTCTCTCGCGCCTTCTCTTCTAGCGCTTTGGCCGCTTGCATGATGGCTGCTGATGTGTTAGGGCGGGTGGTGAGATTTGGCGAGCCTGGGTTCAATGGCAATGGCGGAGGTGCCCGTTCAGGGTCAGCACTGTCCCACCTAGAGCGCAGTGTTAGCAGTGAAATGTAGCGGTGTGCATTGGTATGGAAGAAAATGAGGAGACGAACATGGGAATCATTCTGTCGGACGAGAAAGAATGTGAGTGCCGGACGAGCTCCCTATCGCGGGAGGGTTCTCTGTCGGAGGAAGGCATTGTGGTATGTGGTGTGGTGGATATTTAAGTCCCGGAGGTGGTATGGGAATGCACAGCGGGTACAAGGCCGGCTGATCGCAGAGGTTTGTTTTTCTGAGAAAACAGGTCAGGGTATCAATCGCGAATGGCTTCAGCGATCCAGCGCAGGGTAGAATATGCAACGCAATGGTTCGTGAAATGTGGAGGGCGGGTGGTGGGAAACTGGAGTGCAGGTTCAGTGCGAGAACAGTGTTGATCTAGGTTGGGGTTTGTTTACGTGCACTGGCCAATAGGCGATGACGATGGCGGCGCGACCTGCCAGCTCAGCCGTCGCTGGGGCAGCACTGGCGCGAACAAGACGGCTCCAATGGATATGGTACGCCCATTGGATGCACACCGCCGCTGCGAGTCGGCGGTGGATTGCAGCTCAACAGGCGACATGCATGTCATGTGCAGTGCATTGCGAACAGTCGTCGTGCACAACCAGCTCGCCTGTTACCTGGGGGAGGGCCTTGCATGCCGTTGTCGATAAGGCGCTCGTTGCCATGCGCTCTGTGGCGCAGGTGGCTCCTCCACGCCGCTCCCGCCCCGTCACTTGTCGGCGTTATGTATTGCCGATCCTGTCTCCGCCGCCGCATCTCCAGGTAAGCTACCAGCAGTTGATCATCACCGACCGCCAGCTCCATCTCCGCCACACAATTCCCCGTCCCCTCCCGGCGAACTGCTTGCACGGACTACCCAACCACCTTTCACATACCCTCCCCCATCGATCGAGTAGTCATGGCTGTCCCCGAAACTACAGCGCGGGTGGCAGAGGCGCAGAAGCTGGCCAAGTCGGATCCCTCCAAGGCCGAGCAGATATACAAGGACGTCCTCTCACAAAACCCCGGTTCCAATGAGGCTGCCATCAAGAACTACGAGACCGCTCTGGTCGGTCTCGGTGAGCTTTACCGCGACCAGAAGAAGGTGGATGCTCTGGCGGAACTGGTAAAGCAGGCGCGATCCGTCATGTCGTCGTTTGCGAAAGCAAAGACATCCAAACTGGGTATGCATCCATCTTCATATGCTGGCCCGGGGGCCAATAACTAACACAGCACAGTCCGACAGCTTCTCGACCTCTTCACCACCATACCAAACACCACCGACATCCAGATCGCCGTCACCAAGTCATGCATAGAGTGGGCCGTCTCAGAGCGGAGAGGCTTCCTACGGCAAAACCTCGAGACTCGACTTGTCGCCCTATACATGCAGAAGCAGTCCTACTACGACGCCCTGACGCTCATCAACAGTCTCCTCAAGGAGCTGAAGCGCCTAGACGACAAGCTGGTCTTGGTCGAGGTGCAGCTGTTAGAATCGCGTGTCTACCATGCATTGGGCAACATTCCCAAGGGCCGTGCTGCTCTCACATCCGCCCGAACATCAGCCGCCTCAGTCTACACCCCACCTCTGCTGCAGGCCGGGCTGGACATGCAAAGTGGCATGCTACATGCTGAGGATGGCGACTTCAACACAGCCTTCTCCTACTTCATTGAAGCAATGGAGGGGTACCACTCACAAGACGAGGACCAAAAGGCAACATCAGCACTGCAGTATATGCTGCTCTGCAAGATCATGCTCAACCTCGGAGACGACGTGACATCGCTCATGACCTCGAAGCACGCCGTCAAGTATGCCGGTAAGCGGTTAGAGGCCATGAAGGCTGTAGCCCGAGCACACACGAACCGCAGTCTAGAGGAGTACGAGACCGCCTTGACCGACTACCGCCAACAGCTTGGCAGCGATCGATTCATCACATCCCATCTTCGCCGCCTGTATGACAACATGTTGGAGCAGAACCTCATCAAGGTCATTGAGCCCTTTAGCCGGGTCGAAATCGACCATGTCGCCAAAATGGTCGGACTAGACACGATACAGGTGGAGCGAAAGCTCTCCCAAATGATTCTTGACAAGGTCATTATTGGAGTGCTGGACCAGGGTGCTGGATGTCTTATCGTCTACGATGAGTCGGAGCGCGATCAGGGATACGATGCTGCCCTCGCCACTCTTGAGAAGCTGAGCAACGTCGTTGACGTGCTGTACACCAACCAGGCCTCTCTGTTGGAGTAGAGTGTTGGCTGCGAGAGAGGCGGAAGCGCCAGATGCAATCAAGCTATGTAAAATAGAAACATAGAAGCTCAAGCGTGCTCAGCATTCAATGTGGCTAACTATTAATGATAAAATATGATTTGAACAATACCACTGTGACCCTATTACAGCAGACGTTATCTTGCAGACGTATAGTATCCGACTCCACATCAGTCATACCACTCCTTAACGCCTTCATGTCTAATCCCCACACTTAACTAACCATATCGCAAAACCCAGCTATCTATCCCGAATCAAAGAGAAACCCCCTCAACGAAAGAAAAAGAAGGAAAATTAACTCCCGCCATGCGACTCCCTATTCCTCCTCGCACTCGCATTCACAATCACAACTCCAAGTATCATCCCGCACATGAACAGCGTAATAAACGTCACTGCAACCATCGTACAGCAGTACCTCTCACTCTCCCTCTTCTGCCTCGCAGCAGTATGAACTTGCTCGTCGCACGCCGCGCAGTGCTTGTGCTGCGCGTCTGACTGTGGGAGAAGCAGTTTGGTTATTGTTTGGGCAAAAGTTTCCGGCTGTTGTTGCTGGGGAGGCGCAGATGTGGTGGTGTGGGTGTGGGCGTGGTTTTCGATGCCCAAGGTTTCACCGGTGAAGGGGGGTTGTTCGGCATCATCGGATTGGGGGATGGTGGTGTACTATGGGTGTGTTGGTTAGGATTCTGAACTGTTCTTTTGGGTTGTGGTTGATAGAGATGGGTGTGTGGGGTTGGGGAAGAAGGGAGGAAACGTACCCCGGAGAGAGAGCCGGATGGCATGTAGCGGTTCACGGGGTGGTTGTTGATTACATCGTCGTATGCTGGAGCGGCTTCGGTGGGTGTTGTTGGGATGCCCATTGTTGTTATCTTGCAGGTTTTGATTTGGGTTGGTATTTAGGATTTATAACTATTGGAAGTGTTTTGGTTTGTCTGCAAGTACACTGTTCTTATCAAGATACATGTTGCAACAGCCATACTCTTTATACACCTGTGATATCACTGCAGCTCTTGCCGGTCAAACGGCTGGTCATGGTGTTGGATGCCTGATGATTGCACAGCCTCTGCACGCCTCAGCCCGCCTCGTCATGCTGTGCCGTGGGACCAACCATCATCATGGGATAGTACAACCAGGATCATTAAAGCCACAGTTATGCGCCTGTTATGCTGGTAGGATTTTCCAGTTATGGACTTAGTGAGAGATACACAGTAACAGCCTACTGCCTGAGCCGTGGCACCAACCAATCGTGACGTTGGACGGCTGAATTGGTGGCGCATGCATGATCTTGGCCACCCATATCACTCAATATAGTTAAGAGGGGACTTTCATGTACTTTTCGTGGGCACAACCAACATTGTATAGCCCATGAAGAGGATTAATAGACTATATGCCAAGATCTTGCCACGTGACTTGTGTAGATATGGTAAGAGAGCACAGAGTTACTACGCTAGTAGCTAGGTAACCTCTACTAGAACACATAGTAGAAGTACAATCGTGGTTATATAGGCTTTTGGAAGAGCCTCTCCATCAAGACATCCAATAATTCGGAAATTCCACTTCTTAACATTACTCTTCGGGTCAAGAATTAATAGGAAAGTTGGGTGAAGCTCAGTCTTTTCTGCAAGATACATACTATACTCGCGAAACGCCAGAGATGCACTCGATGCCACTCCACCCCTCGTAGAATGACCAAAATTCTCGGCACACAAGAAGATAATGATGCTTTAATGTATTCATTGTCTCATTATAGTAAAACTATCAATAGTAACGAACGACGGTTCGGTATACCAAATGCAATCCAGCCCACTTATGTACAGAATTTCCCATCTAGACTTAAGTACCCAGTATCTCTTGGGATACCAACGCTGCGGCGGCACCCACCATCTCTTGGGGTCTCGTTGCCGTTCGCGTCCGAATTAGTACTTGATGTCCCTTGGGGGCGAGATAGTAGCGCTGCGGTATTTGATGTCTCTTGGGGGTGAAATAGAAGCGCTGGCGTCCGCTTCCGCCTCAGCACTACGGTATTTGATGTCCCTTGGGGGCGAGATAGTAGCGCTGCGGTATTTGATGTCTCTTGGAGGTGAGATAGAAGCGCTAGCGTCCGCTTCCGCCTCAGCACTACGGTATTTGATATCTCTTGGGGGCTCATTCCCATTCGCCTTGGGAAGTGCAGCTATGTCTCTATGAGTATGAATCAATCGTCCGTGGACTTCAACATACTTGGAAGCGCAGCAGCGCAAGCTGCGAGAGCTGCGATGACAAATGAGGTTCTCATGTTTTTGGTAGGAAATTGGAGGATTTGGATCGTTCTGAAAGGCGTTGTTGTGGAAGCAGATGGACTGACGATGGACTGAAAGCAGGTATAAGTATATATATACTACCGGCGCACGCCGGCTCTAGTCTTTGACAAGCAGCCAGAAATCCAGCAATTGGATGTGACACTGCCTGGGATCAGCACTGCGACCTATACTCAATCAGGAAGTAAAGAACCTCATGGCTGTACCATTCCATACTCTCCCCAGCATAGACTCCTGACTGGGTTTAGCCTCCAGGACGAACAAGACGTCATAAACAACTGATGCGCGATATACTGTGTTACAAGGCCAAAGCTTTGTGTGGGAGAGCGCTAAAATAATGATAGGCTCTTCTTCGGATAACTCTGTACCGAAGTTTTTGCAGAAAAATACTACGCTGTTGGTGATAATTATGATAGCTCATGCTCTTTACAGTATAGCTCTTATTCTCTACCCTACTTAGGGTAATATCATCCCCTTGCTAGTAGCCCACACAAAAAGCTTTGGCCTTGTAGCACAGTACGTGATGAAGAAACATTGCGATCTCATAAAACGAGATCCAGATAGCTGGTGAAAAGCTGATCACGTGATGCGACTGGTCCAGTAGACCATCAGAACCATCACTAAACTCACCAAAACTATAATATTTGATGGAGCACATGACCAAAAACGCAGACGTGGAATCAACCTGGAATCTTGAAATCGCGTTTTGTCCTTTCACAATAGCGCGAAAGATAGGGGTGAAGTAAGCACTAGATAAGACTTTCTTGCTTACAGTATCGCTGCGCTAACAAAGCGCGGCAAAGCTTGATAGCTTTCACACCCTTGGAATCACGCGATTTTACTGCGTTGTACGATATAACAGAGATTTTGGAAGCATTTTTAAAACACGGCCCTATATCGGGGAAGCAAAACGCAAAAACACTAAACCCAATAGGCCCTAAACTGCGTGTAGTAGTGTACGCACTAAGCGATTGTTGCGATATCTGTTTTATCTCCTGCCTTTCCTGTCCTCTCTTCTCCTCACACGACCCACTCACGAATCATGGGAGGTTTCCTCCTGAACTGGGCTCCAGGTCCTTCAAGTTCGCCGTACGAGAGGACAATACTACTGCACTAGTAATATCTCGCTCTCCATTCCATCTCCTCGATGTTTCTTCTTTTTTTCCTTCAGCAAGAATCTGATTGCGCGAAATTTGTAGACGCTTGTCGGATTTAGAGAGGATGTTATGACAATATATGTAGTGGATTTACGACATAGTTCAAACAGCTGCTGAACAAGCTTCGGTCGACATTGGCGGAATTTCTTAGCCTGCCTCGTATTGCCGACGAAGTCCCTTACTGACGTGGCCCATGCTCCGGAGTAGGGAACAGAAGAAGCCTGGGCAGTTCAAAGAGGATCATCCATAGAGAGCAAAGGTCATTGGCTACCCCAATAAGCACTAAACGCCCTCTCCAATAAGACCGGGGTCTGCTGTAGTGCAGCCCTATGTCTACTTTGATAAGCATAATCCATGTCATCAGATTTAATACTAGTTATCTACAGCTGGAATTTACTCTTCCTTCTTTTCTCCTGTTTTGCTTCTGAAGATGAAATTTATATAAAAAATAGAGTGGAAATAACAAAGAAGAAGAGTAGAGTAAAAAAAGGAAGAGAGGTAGTTGGACAGAAAGTAACGAAGAAAGAGATAGAGCGAGACATATTTTCTCTTTTGTTACATTACAAACACAAGACACAATAGATTAAGTTAGTCTCCACGCTAAGCAAACATACCCTGGTTATTGGAAGGACGTTCACCGCTTATAGTGATGGTTGATCACCTTTGCATATGCCATCATCGTATACATCCATACCTATCTAGGAATGTGACCGGGTTGTCGCAAGAGTTGACGTCGACCCGCCTGCCACTGACTCGGTACTGTGAAACCGGACCGAAGTTTGCGGGTTACTCGATACACAGTAAATCGCTCGTGCATGACGTGACTCAAGTCTGAAAACCACACGGGAGAACTGCGGAGCGATAATCCACTTCGGTATCAGTTGCAATGCCAACGCTAGACGTTATACTATCGGGTCAAGAATGCCCGGAGCGCTGGACTCTTCAGAATTGTGCTCAACTTGCAACTTCCACTGCTGGCCATCGAGCAACCACTGTCGCGGCTTTCAAACAGTGTAAAGAAACCAAAGATGGCGAGAGGCTATGAATCCCCTTCTGCGTCCGACTTTGAAGAATCCGCCCCGTTTATTGACCAAGAAAGACTTGAGAAGATACGTGCAAGTAAAGCTCCGAGGTCTGCCTGGGGCTGGGTATGCCTCATCGCGCGAAATGTATGGCGTTACGTATTAGTGGCAACTCTCTCAAGTCTTGTCACAATGGCAGTTTTGCGAAGCCACGGCATGTTGCACGTCGAAAAGAGCCCATCGTGTGAAGACATGGATTACATTCGTGAGTATCATTCTTCCGGCAGACTTTCATCCTCTTCCACCATCCGCAGAACTGACATTTCTTTAGGCGACTATGCACCAATTCAAGACCTAGACCGGTCATTTCATATCGAAACGTTCTCTCCATTCAATTACAGCACAAGCGAATACACTATGCACCCCAGTGAAGGCGACGTCAGTGACAAGTGGATGGCCCTTGGCCAAGATTGTAAGTCGGCCAGTACTTGATAATATTTGATCTGAAGTACTGATTCGTGTCCTCGCAGCGGGTCATTTCTTGATTCCAGTTTCCGAAGGTCACAAATATGACCTCGATATAAAACGTCATGTCACAGTTCCAGAAGGTGTGGCCGAACAGGAGTCCTTTCTGGTCTCGCTAGATGTCATGCATCATATCCACTGTCTTGTAGGTCACCCAGGCCAGCCTCGAGTAAGCGACTCGGAAAGCTAATGCGACATCTAGGACACATTACGCGAGAACCTCTGGTACAACCGCGACTGGTACTCCACCCATCAAGAGCAACATCCCAAGCTCTCGGTTCACAAGGCCCACACGAGTAAGTATTTACTGGTTATGCCATCTTCACGCTCGGTCCAGACCACTAACGGGCATTCCAGACCACTGTCTTGACGCTCTCCGAGCACGGCTGATGTGCCTCTCGGACGTAACATTCCTGCCAATGGTATACATCGACAGAGAAGGCTGGACACTGCCAGACTTCGAGAGGCGCCACAAGTGCCACAACTTTGACGCAACCCGGGAGTGGGCATACAAGCACAGATTGTCCGATGCTGCTGCCAATTACAAAAAGGTAGCCGGGCCGGAGAAGGTCCTTACTACTTTCCCTGGATTCTACGACATTTACCCAGAGCTTAACAATGCAGATCATAAGGACCCAGGCCATGAGCATTCAGACAATGAGGGGCATATTCATTGATTGTATTGCTGAGATGCGGTATTCCAGGGCTTCGAAGGTTCTTTCCGAGCTCCTTCCCTTATGGTATCATGATTGAAGTTTGATATGAATGAGCTGAAAAGCAAATGAGAAGCTTTCAGGGTCGTCCAAGAGCCACAATGTGGTTGGAAGATTGCAAGGCGTATCCATGTGTCTGCATTTTCAGCAGATTGAGCTCTTCCCAGTACTGCCGCTCCCGTGCTGTGCTCGGCATGTAAGCCTTGTCGCGCAAAAACGGGATACTTCTTGTATATTAGACACTTACCAGCATTAATGTATGCTAGGGACCATATGTATACCAGAATTAATGGCCAACCATTGCATACTAAGCGAGAAACTTCAGCATTGTTTGGCGTTCATTGCTCGCATTTCCACCGAGCTTATACCAAATTTCTTTGGCAGGAGGAGGTACGATCACTGTATCATTCATCGTTGCCTTGAGCTTATTTCTTCAGATCGCCTCTCCTACATACTATTACAGAAGAAGGACATAGCATTTTGTAATGTAGCTAGCGGTGAAACAATGGATGTCCTCCTCGCGAACGAGTCTTTCCACCTTTTCTCAACCACCAGCCTTGCTTACTTTTGGAGGATACTTTGAACTGCGATCAATACCCTTGAAGAGTTCTCGCAGTCCCTTTGAGTACTCCGTTTTCTGAGGATTGCTCTTGGAATTCGTTGTTGTATTTTCTTCCAGCAGAATTGGACGGCATCATGCTGCATCGCGCGTCGATTTGTTACAGATCCAGTACTCTACAACACACACTGTATGCTCAGCAAGTATTCTAAAATTGCCTTGCTAGATTGAGCAAGGCATATTTGCAGACTCGAGCGCAAGATGCGAGTCGACTGCCGAGGTTGGTGTTGGTGTGGTGTTGTTATGGTGGCACATTCTGTCGGGAGGAGGTTTTCACAAGCGAGAGAGCCTTCCCCAAGCTAGCTCGGCAAGTATCCACTGGAGCTCTGGCCTCATCCGAACGTCAACGCTTCCAAATGACGTCGCTAACTGGTGACACGGCCAACGCCATGCGGACTCGTTTACGCAAGAGGGCTACTGATTTCCCCGCGTTTTATGGTGCTTAATTACTGCTCTCGCATCATCTTGTCAACTTCTGCTTCTCTATAGTCAACATGGCAGACAATAGCCCAGACAAGATAAACTTCATCTACAACTCGCAGCTGGTAAGCGCGTCTAGCCTGCACAGTGTCGCGCATGAACTAATGCCGGGCCCTAGGATGCATTCACGCTCTACCACGTGTCGCAAGAAAACAGTACCCACAACGCCATCGGCCCTGCACTGCCAGCTCTCGGTCATGCCACTTCTGGCGCTCTAGGATCTGCGATATCGAAACTCATAACATATCCTGTGGATTTGGTCGTAACACGTCTTCAAGTCCAACGGCAGCTGCAGCATGGCAAGAAGCATCCCCACTACGATGGTGTGGTCGACGCCTTTCTCAAGGTGTACGAAAGAGAGGGTGGCTTGAAGGCTTTCTACAGTGGCTGTGCCCATGAAACATTCAAGGGTGTCGTGGACAGCTTCCTGTTCTTTCTGGCGTACTCGTATGTGCGCGAAAAGAGACTTAGTGCGCGAGGCAACAGTCACAACCTGCCAGCCTTGGAGGAGATTGGCGTTGGCGTAATCGCAGGCGCATTCTCCAAGCTGATCAGCACACCTCTTCAGCAAGTCGTGACACGCAAGCAGACGGCCGCCATGATGAACCAGGGCTCTACGATCGACCCGCCTCCTCCGCTGAGCACCAAGGATATTGCATCTGAAATCTGGCGTGAGAAGGGCATACAGGGCTTTTGGTCAGGATACTCAGCCAGCCTGATCCTAACGCTAAACCCTTCTATCACGATGCTGCTGCACAAGGCTCTACTGCGATTGGTAGTACCGAGGGCGAAGCGCAGCGATCCGGGCGGACGTCTAACCTTCCTCCTTGCCGCGATTAGCAAGGCCTTGGCCTCGACCGTGACGTACCCATTCAGTCTCGCAAAGGCACGAGCACAAGTGTCTGCACAGAAGCCTCTATCAGGCAGTGGGGAAACTTCGGATAGAGAGAAGTCTGAGGAGCCTGTCAAATCAAGGGCTCTGCAGGCCAGACAGCGAACTGTGTTCAGTACCATCCTGCGGATCGCACAGACCGAAGGCATACGCGCTCTTTACGAAGGCTTGGGAGCTGAGGTGCTCAAAGGGTTCTTCTCGCACGGCATCACTATGCTGATGAAAGACCATATCCATTCAGTCATTATTAGCCTATATTTCACACTGCAAAAGGCTCTGCGCAAGTACCCCGGTCCAGAAGAAATCGCAAAGTCTGCTTCGGAGGGTGTGCAAGACATGTATATCCATAGCAAAGATAAGGGTATTGAGGCCGCTGAAAACGTGACTAAATCGGCCAAGGATATCGTAGAGAAGGGTAAGGAGCAAGTTGCGGGCGTCTATTCGAAAGGCGCAGAAGTTGCAGAGACAGCATCTCGAACGGCTCGCGATGCTCTCGAGAGTGGTTCGCAACACGTTGAAGATGTCGCAAAAACTGTAAGGGATGGAGTGGATGACGCGTCACAACAGGCGGCAGATGGCATTACAGATAGCAGGGTCAAGGACATTGACGGTACCGACAAAGACATGGCCAAGTGAGTCACAAAGCGAGTGGCGGTCACGAGCCCGTATACACACCCGGAGTGTTTTATTTTTATCTCAGCATCCACGGTCGGACTTTGGCGGAGGAGGAGTTGGTCCCCTAGGGTTGCGTCGAGTTGAAGGTTTTGTACTTAGCAATCTTGTAATAGCAATGCGGGTGGAAGGATTAATTAAGTCATGCACAACCTGAAACCGTGGGCAAGTGGCCGCTATGCGGGATTTGAATTTTGACCAGAACATGTTGCTTTTTTTTTTGGTGAAGCCAGCCCCAGCCACCCCTTGATACAAGGAAGTCTTGTCGAGCATCTCAACGGGTGCAGTCCGTCTGGCTGGGATGACGGAGTCTGGCCACTGTGTTGTCGCTTGATGCGTTGTCGATGTGGGGATGTGTGGCCGCGGTAGGCTGCATGTGTCATACCCAGTGGGTGGCTGGTCGTTCCTGCCCGCGGTTGCCCTGGGGAGGCCAGTGCGCTAACCATCGGGCTCCGCGCCCGCAGCGCAACCATCAACAACCCACCGCTGGAGACGCACAACACTGCACGCCGCCGTCCAGCGGCCTACTAACCACTAACCATACACAGGCACAGGTCGAAAATTACAACGCCCGCACAGCCAACGTCAAGCGCCACGCTGCCCGCCTCAACAGACTGCGGCGCATGACCGGCGACATCACACCGTGCTCGACAAAAGCGGCATCCTCCATTTCCCGCAACAAAGACACAAACAACACTCGCGCATACCCAAAGCTGCAGGTCTCGTTCTATGCCGTGAGCGCCCGTGGATGCACACACCAGTACTCACTCATCTATATCTCGCCGCATCGCCGTCGCCCCCCGCCTAGCACATTCCCCTGAGCTTGGGTTGCGGTCCACCGCCACGTCCCAGCAGCCACCATGGGAGTCGTCGACAAGCCCTTCTCCTCTCCGGCCGCGCAGAGGAGAGCGTGGAAGAGCGTGGAAGAGGAATTAACCTACTACAAGACGCAATATGAGACGCTAGAAAATGAGCTGCAGGAGTTTCAGACTTCCAGCAAGGAACTCGAGGCCGAACTAGAACGCGACATCGAAGAGAGCGAAAAGCGCGAGAGGAAACTGCAAGAAAAGGCAGAGAAGCTGGTTTTTGAGGTCGAGGAGTGGAAGGTATGTGGTTTCGGGGGGACATAGCAAGGCGCATTTCCGTCATTTGGGCCCAATTGCTGACACCACTATAGACGAAGTACAAGCAAAGCAAAGCCGAAGCAAACAATGCGCAAAACACGCTGCAAAAGGAAATCACGGCTTTGCGCGAGGGCCAACGCGCGCTGCAAATGCGACTCCGAGACATTGAGGTACAAAGCGATGATTTCGAACGCCAGGCACGCAACCAAACGTCATCGCTTGAAGATGTCGAATCCAAGTATAACGTGGCTATTGAACGAGGCGTGATGCTTGAAGAAGAAATCAAGATAGGAGAACAGGAGCGAGAGCAACTACGTATAGAAACACAGCGACTACGTGATGAACTGACCGACCTGCGCATCGAGACGGAAATCGTACAAGAAAAACTGCGTATAGCAGAAGAAACCATCGAACATCACCACCAGCGCAAGGTATCTAGCCACCTTGCTGGTGACGTTTTGCGCCCACGCTCACCAATTTCGGAGGCATCAACGTCTGCAACTACCCTTTCCTCGCCCACAGCCGGCTCGACCCCGCCGCACTCGATAGCAGATGCCCTCCACCCAGACACGACCCCACCATCTCCACCGCTCTCAGACGCACCTATTACCACGAAACTCATCCCTTCGACGCCCATGTCAAGACGAAAGAATTCTGTTGTCCCGCAGGACCCTGGAACTACACCTCGTGCCGGTATGTACTCACGGGCGCCACGACATTCGCGAGGGCCTAGTATGTCGGGATCATCACGACCACCAAGCTCAGCTGCCAGCGGGCGGGCCACGCCCTCCCTACGGCCGACTGTGACAGGGTCGCGAGAGACCAGACCAAGTCTTGGCGCGTCTACATCAGCGGGTTTTCCCAGGTCAGGCTCGCTCTATCAGATTCGGGGGCTGATAGGTAAGATGCAGAAGCTCGAAGAACGAGTTCAAACGGCACGATCCAAGCTTCCTGCGCCAACGAGTACGCCACCCCGAGCGAGCCCACGAGGCAGCAGCGGTTCAGGACACGTGCCCAGCTCAGTTACGTTGAGGAGTGGTCGCAAGCGCAGCTCGCAAGCGTCAGTGGCGTCGTCAGTCCCCAGCGCCTACGAGTCTGGTGTCAGCCGCCTCTCCTTCGGTGTCTCCAACTCTTCGAAGGAGCCTCCGACCCCCCAACCCGACAGCCGAAACTCGTTCTCGCCACCGGCTGCGGCGATACCACGACCAGCGAGCAGGAGCAGCAACCGTACCGCGCTCGGACACTACCAGTCGTCATCGATTAGCGGAATTGAATCACGAGTACCGAGACCACGAAGTTCGATGAGCGGGCATTCCAACGGGCACAGTTACTCGCAGTCCCTTTCCTCGTCTGTACGAGATGATGCAAGCACCAACAGTGATGGAAGTGGGGTGACGACGCCAATAATGGGTCGACGGTCCACACTGGAGAAGTCGGGGATCCCCGCACCCACGGGCATTCCTAGGCGGGCGAGCGCAGGACGACGAGCGAGTGCAGGCCAGGATGGGGGAGAAACGGGATTCCCATTACGACTGCGGAGGATGTCTACGCAGACTGAGGAAGAGTCTTATTAGGGCGACACGGGTCTGGCGTTTGCAGCAAAAAACCAGGGGCTGCAGGGACTTGTGTGCATGTGCGTTTGGGCTTTTTTGTCGGTATATGATTTTGCGGCACTATACCTCTAGCGTTTCTGGAGTTTGGCACACGGGAAAGGAGGGGAGGATGCAGGTACCGTTTACTTAGCTTGCACCGATTCGGTTCAGACCTGGAGCATTTCGTCTCCCCCCGTCAAAGGACGTGGGTTCTTTGCATTTTTGGGCAGCATTGGTCGTTCGAATTTAAGGGGGAAGCATTGCAGACGGTGTCGATAGCCACACAAGCCCTTTGGGGCATTTACATATTACTTATACCAAATTTTCCTTTGTTCGAAATTCAAAATATACCCTTCGCTCCCGGATGTTCGTTTCCTCCCCCTTGTTGTTTTGATCTCGTGGTTACCTGGTACCTGGGTACGTGGGATAAAAAAGTTAGGAGGAGAAGAGATAAAAGACAGCAAGAAGATGTACAGTCAAATTTGACTATTCCCTGTGCGCCCGCTGCTGCCGCCGCCGCCCACCCCCACGGTACCCTGATCGCGGTAAAGCGGCTCAAGAGCCTTGTTTGGGGTGCAGACAAGGCCGTTTTTGGATTGCAAATCTGGGGTAAAGAAAAAAAAGAGTGCCCGTTCTTGCCGTTCGGCGTTGGTGTGTTCAAAGCGGGA